>CABEGB010000920.1:0-166289 GCA_901521435.1 Crematogaster levior | reverse complement strand
AGTGGATTTCTGTGAGCTGCGGATAGCCGCGGTTATCCAAAGTTCGGGCGGTGGAGTCGAAGGCTGAGTGAATTAGGCGTGCGTTTAATAACGTATGACTATGTTTATTCAAATACTACGGCTTATACACTAACTTACATGCTAACTTATTCCTACTATATACAAGTCCGGTATTGCCGGCTTAATGTTTCGCTATTGGCGCGGGTGCGCGTGAACGCCGCTTAACGGGTTCGGCTCGGTTCGCCGGAGATCGTCGGTGCGCTCTCGGAGTTCGGTCTCGCGGCGGAGATCGGGCGTGTTCGGCGGGCTTCGCGGTGTTCCGGCGGCGCGGGCCTGCTTGCGGAGATCGGACGGATTCGGCAGGCTTCGCGGTATCTCGGCGGCGCGGTTACGGATTATCTCGTACGGCGAATTAATTCGTACGGCGGATTAATTCGTACGGCGGATTAATTCGTACGGCGGATTAATGGATGGCTCGGAAAAGGCGGAGGCCTCTCATCGCGAGGCGGGTTACCGCTCAGCACGCGGCATGCCACTCAACACGTGGGCTTGGATATCGCTACTCAGCTCGTAGCCGGTTTTGAATGCGGATCGGTACTGTCGCTCAACTCGCGAGTCTAGGAAACGCTCAACGCGCGTCTTGGAGGAATTGCTCGTTCAGCTCACAAGCGATTGGGATCCGGTGACTAAGTCCCGGTGGATAGACCTGCTCAACTCGCTGGTCGGAAGGAAGATGCTTATCACCGAAAATCCTGCGGTATATATACCCGCAGGTCGGTGATAAGCGGGTTGGTGCGGCGCGGAAATAATTGTTTATGTCGGGGGTGACTTCTCGCAGTAACGCTTCGTTACAAAAGAAAACAGTCATAATGTTGTTGAGATGTTACTCATTAAGGTCCGTTTTACATTGAGTCGTAAGTAGTGTAGTAAGTCTTAAGCGGTAAGGAACTGACCGGAATCACATTCAATTATTTTCTTCATATTCGACTGTCTAGAAACGGTTTTCTAAATCTTTCTAAACTGTCAGAATGTACGGAAAGGCAAGCAGGAACAATTATAAAGTATCTTTTAAAATAATAAGCGATAGTGGAGATTCTATTGAAGTGCCAAAACATTGTTTATAACATTTTTTATTGAACATAAAGTACGTTGAATTTATAATAAATTTCACCATCTGCAGAAACTTTGATTTCGAAATTCCTGTGAACAGTTCAATGTATTCCAATCTGTTAGATAAACTCACTAGGACCAGTTCTACCGAGCTGTAAAAAGAGATATTCCACAGAAGAAATAGCATCAGAACTTGGCAATTGTAAACCTGAGAATTGTATGTACAGATCGAAACTGTTATCTAGAACTGTGATCTAGAATCTTATGATGTAAATTGTGAATACATGATTAAAAATATACGGTTACAAAAAATTTCGAGATGAGTCGAATGGGGTACCTCCATATTAGTGTGATATCAATAATTAAAATTATTAAGAATTATTAAAAATAATTTAAGAAATAGCTTTTCAGATTGCTAGATTTTTCAGTATAAAATTCTTTAAAATCCCACTATTATGGGGTTCGACTCATCTCGAACAGTTGGTACCCGAGACATTTTGTACCCGTATGTAATTAGCTACAATAACACATGTATTTTATTAATATTAGTATAAGAAGACTCAGGTTAAAAATTGGCAAATCCTGATATTATTTTTTCTGGATGTAATATCTCTTTTCACAAACATCTCGGTAGTACTGGCCCTAGTGGGTCTATCTAACAGATTGGAATACATAGAACCGTTCACAGGAATTTCGAAATCAAAGTTTCTGCAGATGATGAAATGTATTATAAATTCAACATACTTTATGTTAATAAAAGCAGTGTTATAAGCAGTGTTTTGGCACTCCAATCACCACTATCGCTTATTATTGCGGAATTAGTAATGCAAGATGAAGAAAAATCAGTTTTAAACTGGGATTGAAGATGGGGTTTTACTTGAGATATGTAAATGATATCATTCTAGCTGCTATTAGGGAAAAGGTGTCACTTATACATTCGACAGTTTCAATAATTATTATGAAAGATGGAAATTTACTCTAGAACACATAAACATAACTCACAATAAGTTTCCTTGATTTTAACATCATTATGCAAGAAGGGAAAATTTATTTAAATTGGTATCATTAAAAAATTTTTTCAGTAAGAGTTCTTTTTCTCGCAGCATCCGATCTGTCATGAAATAGTGAAATATCTATTTATAATTTAAATATCAAATATCTATTTATAATTTACTGCAATTTTACTGTCACATCCAACATTCCATGTTAAAAACATTTGCTTATGCATTAATTTGCTATTAGATAATGGGTTTCTATTATGATATTTAATTATTTAAACAAGAGAATAAAAAAACTTAGCTTAAATATTAACTTCCTGCTTGTTTAAGGTCTTTTTGTATATGATCATTTGTTGAACTTCTACGAGTTTAATCTTCACGTTATTACATAATAGTTAAATTTACTATATACAGGGTGACCCATTTTAACTTAGGCAGCCAAATAACTCGAAAAATAAGCACACTACGAAAAAATGTTTAGAATCAAAATTTCGTCATTTCGAGGAGGACGTACAATGACGTTAAAATCAGCCCCCCCCCCTCCCCCTGGGCGGTGAGGGGGGGCAAGTTTGAAATCTTAAATGGGAACCCCTATTTTTTATTGCATATTCGGAATCTTTGGCTAAAAACACATACAATTTGTCTGAAACATTTTTCTCGATTCATGATAGATGGCGCTGTAATCGACGAAATTCAATTTCTTCGATTTCTCTTACTGAGAACCCATGCTTACGATTCTGCAATAAATTAACAATAAAAATACTACGTTTTCATTGTTAATACTCGAAATTAGTCTTAAAACAAACTTCTCATTATTTTTTATTACTCATTAATTACTTCTCAAGAAACTGCTTTTAGCGTAACCCAGGAACAACGACGTGGACGTAGCAGTTTTCTGTTCCCTTCGGGGTGCTTGATTAACGTGAGTCCCCTCGCCTCTCACAATTCGGGGTGCTTGAACGTGTGGTAACCCAGCCAGTGAAGGCAAGGTCGTGTGGTGACCCAACCAGTTAAGGCAAGGTCAAGTAGTGACCCAGCCAGTGAAGGCAAGGTCGTGTGGTGACCCAACCAGTTAAGGCAAGGTCAAGTAGTGACCCAGCCAGTGAAGGCAAGGTCGTGTGGTGACCCAACCAGTTAAGGCAAGGTCAAGTAGTGACCCAGCCAGTGAAGGCAAGGTCGTGTGGTGACCCAACCAGTTAAGGCAAGATTGACCCATGAAGGCAAGGTGTTGGTGACCCAACCAGTTAAGGCAAGATTGCATTGTTATCAGCTCTCCGCATGGAGGAGATGCTCAAAGTGTGCACCATTATTTTCTAAGGATAACAGTAATCGACAGCGAAAGTTACGTTGTACATTTTCTAGCATTAAAGGAGTTATAGCTTCACAAGCTCTTCTTATTCTTTCCATCATATTCAATCTTGTCGTTGGAGCTTCACTATACACTGCATCTTTAACGTATCCCCATAAAAAGAAATCAAGGGGGTTCAAATCCGGTGATCTCGGAGGCCACAGAACTGGTCCACCCCGCCCTATCCACCGATTTGGGAACTTTTGATTCAAAAACATCCGTACAATACGAGCATAATGAGCAGGAGCACCATCTTGTTGATACCATAAATTTAGTCTAACTGCAAGGGGAACATTTTCTAGGTATGCTGGCAAATCATTTTCGAGGAATTCTAAATACATTGGACTATTAATTGGACGTTCAAAAAAATGAGGTCCAATGACTTGGCCATTGCAAATGCCTACCCATACATATAAACTCCAACGATGTTGATTAAGCACCTCACGATACCAATGTGGATTTTCTGGTGACCAATAGTGGCAATTATGCCTATTGAGACTACCATTGCTGATGAATGTTGCTTCATCACTGAAACAAACATTACTAAAAAAATCTGGATTCTGATCTAACATCTCAAGAGCCCATCTACAAAATTGTACTCTGAGTACGCAGTCGGCCTCACTTAATTCCTGTACCAGAGTAATATGATACGGATGGTAATTGACTGATCGTAACAATCTATGTGCCGTAGTTTGAGGGATTCCCAGTTCTCGTTCTATTTGACGGGTACTAATATGGGGATTTTGATGAACCATAGCCAAAACTGCGAGCAATCTAGGGTCATTATTATTATGAAGTCTATTCCTTCGCCTTTCGCGATGAAGTGGATTATTACGAGATCTCCTTTCAATGTTTATAATTTGTTGATCAGTAGGATGGCGGCGATTTGGGAATCGCTCCGCATAAGTACGGGCAGTAAGTCTGTAATTTCTACCACATTCACCAAAGATTATAAGAATATCGACTACTTCTGTAGGCGTATAATTTGCCATTTTACCAGAATTTTATCAGAGTACAAATGTTAAAAAAATACATAAACACTTGTGACTTTGGCACTAAATGGACAAAATTTTGGAGGGATACTTAGAGGAACTCCATCAGATGAAAAGTCCAAAATGTATCGGTACTTCGGACCATTCAAGTTGCCTAAAGGGCAGGTTACGCTAAAAGCAGTTTCTTGAGAAGTAATTAATGAGTAATAAAAAATAATGAGAAGTTTGTTTTAAGACTAATTTCGAGTATTAACAATGAAAACGTAGTATTTTTATTGTTAATTTATTGCAGAATTGTAAGCATGGGTTCTCAGTAAGAGAAATCGAAGAAATTGAATTTCGTCGATTACAGCGCCATCTATCATGAATCGAGAAAAATGTTTCAGACAAATTGTATGTGTTTTTAGCCAAAGATTCCGAATATGCAATAAAAAATAGGGGTTCCCATTTAAGATTTCAAACTTGCCCCCCCTCACCGCCCAGGGGGAGGGGTGGGGGGGCTGATTTTAACGTCATTGTACGTCCCCTTCGAAATGACGAAATTTTGATTCTAAACATTTTTTCGTAGTGTGCTTATTTTTCGAGTTATTTGGCTGCCTAAGTTAAAATGGGTCACCCTGTATATATAACTGCTTTTATTCCCTTGCGGGGTACAGTGCGGACCTCCGCTCCGCTTACAATTTTCCAACTTTGGCCTTAGTCTATCTTATACTACTATCTTATACTACTCGATTGCGAGAGAGAGAGACATGCTTCGTCACACATTCCTCCACCCTTCTTCCATTCATTCATTCATTCGTTCCATTCAATCCTCTGGACCTCCGTTTCCGCCGCATTTTCCTTTCCTTCCACTCTTTCCTCATTCATACATGTTTTCCCCCCTCCCCCCTCTCTTCCCTCCCTTAATTCCTCCAAATTCTTCATCCACCTCTCACCTTCTCCTCCTTCCCCTAGCACCTCATACACCATCTCTTGCCACCCCTTCTCCCTTCCCCAATCCGTGCACTCTTCCCATACATGCTCCCATGTCTCCTCCCCCCCTCGCAGACCCTGCACCTTCTTCTCTCATCCCTCTCCCAATATTTTCCTCCCCTCATACCGTCCCCTAACCTAAACCTTGCCACCCTTTGCCATCTCTCCTCACTCCAACCCTTCCTTAGATATTCTGGAACCCCCTTTCCCTTTACCTTGCCATACCACCCATTAAATTTTGATTTCCCTATTTTGTCCCATCTTTCCTTTTCCTGCCATCCTCTCTCCTTCCTCACCAACACCTCCCCTCTTATCTCTTCCCCTTCCCTTAATCTCTCCACCTCCTCTATCTTCCATCCCTTCTCCTCGTAAAATCCTCTCCTCTCCTCCTCCCAATCTCCTATCACTTTTCCCTCCTTCGCCCTTCCCTTTAATTCCTCCCAGCACCATCTTGCCAACTCCCCCCCTCTTCCTTCTTCCAACTTCCTTTCATAACCCCACGCCCTTAAACCAGCCCTCCCTTTTAACTTATCCCTCTGCAGCTCTTCCCTTATCATGTACCCCGGTGTGTACCTCCTTACTCCCACTACCCATTTCAAATACCTGTCCTGCATCCTTTCCACCTCTTCCCTTTCTTTCCACCCCCATATCTCAACCCCATATCCTACTACCGCCCATACTAATCTGTCAAAGAGCCACAACCTCCTCGCCCAATCCTTCCCAAATCTCCTTTTTCCTATCCCCCATACCTCCCTCATCACCACTGCTCCTTTTCTTATCCTCTCCTTCACCTGCTCTTCCTGCCTCCCATTCGATGTCAGTATGTATCCCAGGTACCTAAACTTTTTCACCTCTTCTATTTCCCTCCCTCTCCATTTCCAAACCACCTTCTTCCACCTCCCTCCTCCCCTCCTACACCTCATCACTTTTGTTTTCTCCACGTTTACCTCCAGCCCCTTCCCTTCTATATACTCCTCCAACACTCTAATCATTCCTCTCATCCCTCCTTCACTTTCCGCTATCACCGCCACGTCGTCTGCGTATGCTAATGAGAAAATTTTTCTCCCTCCTACCTTTAGCCCTCCCCACCCCCCTTTTTCCAATTCTTCATCCATGTCCGCCAACAACAAAGTAAACAAGCATGGACTGAGTGGACAACCTTGTCTTACTCCTCTACCTGTCCAAAATCTTTTCCCTTCTTCTTCTCCTACCCTCACTCTACTCACCGTCTCCCTCAACACCTCCTCGCATCTCACTACCAAACCCTCCCTCACCCCCTTTTTCCTCATGCCCTCCACTAGAATTTCCCTATCCACCGAGTCAAAAGCCGCCTTCATGTCCACAAACGTCACCACCACTTTCCCTTTTCTCTTTGCTATCTCCCTGTTTATTAAATAATTTAAAACATAAATCTGGTCTATTGTCCCCATCCCCTTCCTAAAACCCGTTTGACTCGGTGGTAAAATCCCCTTCGTCTCCACCTCTTCTCTTAGCCTCTCCGCCAACACTGCCGCGTACACCTTGTATGCGGTTTGCATCAAGGTCACCCCCCTATAATCCCCTACCCTCTCCCCTTCTCCCTTTTTCACTATCGGTACGACTATCCCCTCCCTCCACTCTTCCGGCCACCCCTCCCCCCTCCATACCTTGTTGCATAACTCCCACAACCACTCCCTTATCTCTCCCCCTCCGTACTTCCACACCTCATTTACGATACCATCCCCTCCTGCTGCCTTTCCCTCCTTCAACTTTCCGACTACCCTTTCTATCTCCTCCCTACTTATCTCTCCCTCCTTCTCCGTCTCTTTTTTCCTACCCCCTCCCCCTCCTGTTACCCTCCCCTCTACTCCCCCTAGCACCTCCTTAAAATATCCTTCCCATTCTTCCATCTTAATCCCTTCATTTACTCTCTTTCTTCTTTTCCTCTCTCTATTTATTACTTTCCATACCTGACCCTCCGTCCTCACCCCCTCTATCTCCCTCTCCCATCTCTCTCTTTCCTCTTTCTTTTTCTCCTCGCACAATTTCCTATACTCCTTTTTCATTACCTTGTAACTTCCCCCCTCTCCTCCCTCCTTCCTCCATCTCCTCAATTCCTCTTTCAATTTCGTTTTCAACCTCCTGCACTCCCAATTCCACCATCCCTTCTCACCCCTCCCTCTTTCTCCTTCCTCCACCTTTTTCAGCGTCTCTTCCACTCTCTTCTTTAGCCCTTTCCATCCCTCTTCCACCCCCTCCCACTTCTCATCCTTTTTTCCGAAGTATTCCTCAAACTTCTGTCTTCCTCCCACCGTCCAAACCCCTCTTCTTTCCCTTTTCCTTCTACTCTTCTTCCTCTTTTCCCTCTTGCCTCCCCCCTCCACCCACACCGTTATTGGTTGATGATCCGAATCCACCCTGTCTTCTACTTCCATCCTTTTAATCCCCTCCCTCGTCTCATCATTCCCCAACACGTAGTCTATCACTGTGCCTCCCCTTCCTCCTGTATACGTCCATTCACCCTCTTCATCCCCTAGTACACTTCCGTTTATTATCGACCATCCTAGCTCCCCTAAGAATCCACATAACTTCCTTCCCTCCTCGTTGACCTTTTTGTCTCTCGACCTTCTTCCTTCCTCGCATGCATTCTCTTCGCCTTCCTCTCCCGCCCTCCCTCCTTTTCTTCCTGTCCTCGCATTAAAATCCCCCCCTATTAATACCCTCACCCCTTCCTCTCCATCCTCCATCCAATCTCTCAGCCTTTCTATCTTTCCTTCCAAGTCCCTATTCACATAAACCCCGACTAACCTCCACCACTCCCCTCCCAGGCACATCTTTCCTGACATCAACCCCCTCTCCCTTCCCTGCCTCTCCTCTCCCTTTTCCTCTATCTCTTCCCTTCTTCCCATAACCATCCCCCCCATGGCCCTCCCCTTTTTATTCCTTTTCTCCGCCTCCTGCATTTCCCACACGTATCCTTTTGGTAACCACTTCCTCACCCTTTCCCATCCTCTCTTCTGTAACCACGTCTCACTTAAGAATATTATGTCCCAGTCTTTTAGTTTCTCCCAAAAATCCCTATCCTTGTTCTCCAACCCTGCCACATTCCAAAAGCCCACTTTAAACTCATTCCTTTTTCCCTTTTCCTTTCCCTTTTTTCTCCTTCCCCCATTCCCTCTGCCCCCCTTTTCTCCTTCCCCCCTTCCCCCCTCTAACAAAAAACCTCTCCCCTTCCTCTCCCTCCATTTTCCTCCCCTACCTTTTTCTCTCCTACACCCTCCTGCTCTTTTCTCTCCCTTAACACATCTTCTAACTCATCCCATATCCACATCCTCCCTTCCACCCATAACTTCATGTATCCTACTCTTACCTTCTTCCCCTCCCTCCTTTTCCTTTCCGCCTCCCTCTTTATTAACCATTCCACCCTTCTCTCTCTTTCCGTCAGATCATCCGTTATCCACTCCCTCCTATCCCTTAACTTCGTTTTTCCTCTCATTACATCTACCTTCTCCTGCACACTCGCGAATCGTGCCCATACCATCTGCCCTCTTCCCTTTTCCCCTTCCCCTATCCTCCTTACCCCTTCTATTTTCCCTATTGCTCCTGTCGCCTTCACAATCTCTTCCACCGCCTCTCTCAGCCCTTCCTGTCCTTCCTTCTTCACCTCTATCCCTCTTATTATAATATTCCTTTTCCTCTCCTCTCTCTTTTTCTTCTCCTCTTCCAACTCCAGCCTCCTCATCCTCCCCTCCAAATCTCCCTCTTTTTCTCCATTTCTCCTCACCCTCCCTTCTCCCTCCTTCTCCTCCTTTCTCCTAACTTCTCCGTCCCTGCCTCTCTCTCTTCTCTCACACTCCTCCAACCTTCTCTCCAACTTCTCTATCCTCTTCTCCATCCCCTCCTTCTCCCTCTCCCACCCCTTCCTACTCTCCTCCATCCAAGCCTTCATCTCCTCCCTACCCTCCCTCAAGTCTCTTATCTCTTCCATTAATTCCTTAAAACCCTTCCTCATCTCCCTCACCACATCCTCCCAGCCCTCTCCCGCTCCCTTTACTGGTGACCTCTCTACCTTGGAGCTTTTCCTGAAGGCCTCCACCTCCTCCACCTCTTTTCCTTCCTCCTGCCTCTCCTTTCTTTTTTCCCCCCTCCTAAACATTTCCACTAGCGGCACACTATTTGCCCTCTCCCTCATCATTCTCTCCGTGTTTTTCGGTCTCCCTACTTTTTTCCTATCCTCAACTCTCCCCTCTTCTCCTTTTTCTTCCTCACCTCTTTCTCCTCCCTCTTTTTGCTCCCTCCTCTCAACCTCCTTCCCCTCCGCTGCTCTCTCTTTTCCCCCTAATCTTATCATCTTTCCAACTTTCCAATTCTCTCCAACTTTCTCCTTTCCACTTTTGCCACCTGGTGTCGCCACTTCAACTTTCTACCTCCTGTCAACCCTCTAGCTTCTCCTACTATTCCGTGGCTTGCGCCGCTTAACTTCTACCCTTCCTGCCTTATCCTAACTCCCTTCTTTTTATGTATAAAAAAAATAAAAAACATTAAAAACATTTGCTTATGCATTAATTTGCTATTAGATAATGGGTTTCCATTATGATATTTAATTATTTGAACAAGAGAATAAGAAAACTTAGCTTAAATATTAACTTCCTGCTTGTTTAAGGTCTTTTCGTATATGATCATTTGTTGAACGAGTTTAATCTTTACGTTATTACATTGTAACGATGCACCCCGTAAAATAGCATCGTCACGCCGGACACGAATACCCGTCGATACGGCAAACGGGGCGCGGTGCGCCCCACGTTATTTTAAATCACACATTAATAAACGCTTGAGGCTAACGGCCTCGCGGTAGCGAGGATCTCCGAAAGGATCCGAGCACTGCCGAGCGCAAGCATGACGTCGGGACCGATCTCCCACCAACGTCCCGTCACTCGCATCCCGCTAACGGGGGATGATTTCCCTCTCCCGAAATCCGAGCGCTTTTCCGGTATAAAAAGGCACTCGGATTTCTCAGGACACCGATTCCGGATTCCGCAGCCGAAGCAATAAGCCGACGCTAAAGAAACCATCCCGAACCGTTTCCTAGCAGCGACAAGACCAAGGGAGTCGAGTGTTCTCGGTTTCCACCGAGCGTTCTCGGTAGTCGCCTCCTGGACTATACCATCCTAGTATTAATCGCGAGGGGTAGAGAGTTCTCTGTCTCCGTCGAGCGTTCTCGACCGATTAAAAACCAGCAACCAGGAGCTCCGTAGCGAAAGGGCGCGGGGTAGAGCGTTCTCTACCTCCGTCGAGTGTTCTCGACCCCACACGCACCGGCACCTACCACCCGAGCCTATCCTAAGAACATCCGTTGCACAATTCAGCGGCACCGTGCCGACCCGCGAATTTCATACCGGCCATTTGTACGGCCGTATCACACTCCGCGCGCCGCGCCGACCGCGGCACTCACCACCAATACGGTAATTCGCGCGCGCGACTACGTCACGCAGCATCACGCGCTCGCCGCGTGCCTAGGCAGGCCCGCTGCCTGTCTCGCTATCACACGCGCTAACACCGGTTCGATTTACCGTACGCCTCCGAACCGATAAATCCACGGTTTCACCGAGCCACAGATATACCATTGTCAAAACTTCAATTATTTTATAATAAATTCTTTCTTTATTTTCACAAGTCTCGACTCGATTTACTTGTACCCGACCCAGCGAACCCCGGACAACCGACGAGCTGGATTCGCGCGTTCGCAACACACGGGTTGTTTTATGGCGCCCGAACAGGGACCGTTCCGAGAATAAGTTTGTAAAGTACGAGACCTAAGAAAATAACGGGATGACCAAAGAGTGGATTTATCGGCTCAGCAAGAGCGAATTAATCGACGAGGCCGATAAACTCGGGCTCGAGACAGGAGGTTCGGTCGAAGAACTGCGGCGACGTATCAGTAACCACGCGACACAACACCCCGAAATGTTCCGTACCGCACAGCCGGAAGCAAATATCGTTCCGACCATCTCGGTAACTACCGCGCCCACCGAAACCGTGCAGACCCACGTAAAAGCCGTGAATCAGATCCGAAAGTGGGGATGCCATTTCGACGGCAAGGATCCCGTGGCCTTCCTGGAGCGGTTAGAGGAGCTCAAGACCGCGTATCGTTTGACCGACGAGCAATTGCTCAGCGGCCTGCCCGAGCTATTAAAGGGCGATGCCCTTCTATGGTATCGAAATAACCGCGACCAATGGCTAGAGTGGGAGGATTTTGGGAAGGACTTCCGTGATTATTTCTGGCCCCGCCGGTTCCGACAACAACTTGTGCGCGACATTCAGGCCCGGCTCCAGCGAGCCGACGAACCGTACCGCAAATTCGCCACGGAGATGGTCACCATGATGCGCCGCGCCGGCGGCTACTCCCCCGCCGAGCAAATCGACATGCTCTATGAGAACATGCATCCCCGATTCAAATTACACGTCTCGCGGGAAAGCATCCACCGAACCGGAGAACTCCTCCGACGGGTCGACGGAATCGAGGAGATAGAGGAGCAGTGCCGAACCCGCCAGTCCGTACCGAAGGCCAGCACCGCCGCCGCCGCCACGTACGACCGCCAAGAGTGCTGCTGGCGCTGCAAACAACGCGGGCATACGCGTTTCGATTGCCGACGGCCACCCCGCAAATTTTGCTCGCAATGCGGGAAGGATGGCGTGCTCACAAAGGACTGTCACCCGCCTCCGGGAAACGCCAACGGGACCGGCGAGAAGGCGGTCGCGACCCGTCCCAGCACATAAGATTCACGCCACGACCGCACCTGTCCGTACGCATCCATCAACTACACGTGGAGGCGCTCATTGATACCGGATCCGAGGCCTCCTTCGTGGGCACCGACATCGCCCAGCAATTAGAGCAGCAAGGGTACCGCATCACCAGCACAACCGGGAGCGTACATCTAGCCGACGGGTCAAGCTCACCCATCCAAGGGGTCATCACCTGTCCGGTTAGCATGTACCGCCACACGTACACCCACACCTTCCAAATTATGCCAACATTAAACAGCTCCATGCTGATCGGTATAGACCTATGGGCACGGACACAGCAGAGCATACCACCACCGCCACAACCGCCGTGTCACTCCACCACACTACCCACCGCGGTACACGCAAACAGCCCAGACGACGAACACCGTCTGCAGGAATTTCTGCGAACAGAGCTAGCGTTATTCCGAGATGTGCGGGGCCCGACCGACAAGATTCAGCATACCATCCGCGTCAAAGGGGGACCGCCGATCAAACAAAGATACCGCCCACGGAACCCAGCCATGCAGACACTCATCAATGACGAGGTAGAAGCCATGCTGCGGGACGGGGTCATCGAGCCGTCCCACAGCGCATGGAGCTCGCCCGTGGTGATCGTCAAGAAAAAGGACGGCAAACCACGGTTTTGCATAGATTTTCGCCGGGTTAACCAGGCGACCGAAACCGACGCCTACCCGCTACCCCAGATAACGGCCACCTTGGACAAGCTGCGTGGAGCTCGGTACCTCACCACACTCGATCTCAAAAGCGGATATTGGCAGATACCTCTGGCACCCGAGAGCCGGCCGGTCACGGCTTTCACGGTACCAGGAAAGGGGCTTATGCAGTTCAAGGTTATGCCGTTCGGCCTGCACTCGGCCCCCGCCACATTTCAACGGCTCCTAGACACGATCCTGGGACCAGAATTGGAACCCAACGTCTTCGTGTACCTAGATGACATCATCATCTGCAACCCGACGTTTAACGCACACCTAGACACCCTTCGGGAAGTATTCCGCCGCCTCCGAGAGGCCCGCCTCCAGCTAAACCCCGAGAAGTGCCGATTCTGCGTCCCGCAGTTAAAATACCTCGGTCACGTGATCGACCGAGAAGGCATCCGCACAGACCCAGACAAGGTTAAGTCGATACGGGAGTGGCCGGCCCCACACACCATACGGCAAATACGCCAATTCCTCGGCATGGCGTCTTGGTATCGGCGTTTCATCCCCGACTTCGCCACCGTAGCCGCGCCACTCTCGGCCCTCACACGGAAAAACGCACGGTGGAACTGGGGGCCAACGGAACAAACGGCACTCGAGCAACTGAAGGCCGCGCTGACCACCGCACCCGTCCTGGCATGCCCAGACTTTTCGCGAACCTTCATACTCCAAACGGACGCGAGCACCACGGGCCTGGGAGCGGTGCTCACACAGTACTTTCCGGAAGGGGAAAGAGTGATAGCGTACGCGAGTCGCACCCTAAATCAAGCCGAAAAAAACTATAGCGCGACCGAACTAGAGTGCCTGGCCGTAATATGGGGAATCCGCCGGATGCGAGGCTACCTCGAAGGCTATCAGTTCACTGTCATTACCGACCATCAGTCACTCCGCTGGCTGCAGAAACTGGAGTCGCCGTCCGGACGGCTCGGACGTTGGGCGTTCGAACTACAACAATACCAGTTTGACGTCAAATACCGGAGAGGAACGCTCAACTAAGTGGCGGACGCACTCTCACGACAACCAATAGCCGCTAGCATCGTCGCAATCAAGTGCCCCTGGTACCGCAAACAGTGGCAGCGTACGCACGATAGCCCCCGAGACAACCCCGATTACCGAATCAGGGATAATGTACTATACCGACACGTCCTTCACCAGCTCGACTTCAAGGACACCGCCTTCGAGGAACAGTGGAAAGAGTGCATCCCAAAAGACGCGCGACCAGAGATACTTGCCCGATATCACGACCATCCCACCGCCGGGCACTCGGGAACGGCAAAAACGATCGCCCGCGTCGCGGCCCACTACTACTGGCCGGGAATGTTCCGGGAAATTGCGCGGTACGTACGCCGCTGCACGAGCTGCCTAGCGCACAAAGCGGACCAGCAAAAGCCGCTCGGAACGCTACGCGCCACCCCCGTCAACCGACCATGGCAACAGGTTACAATCGACCTAATCGGCCCTTTACCCCGCTCCAGAACAGGCCACGTGTGGATCTTAAATATGCAGGACCGTTTCACGAAATGGATAGAAATCCGACCCCTCCGTCGCGCCACCACCCCCACGATCATGCAGACACTAACCGACGCGATCTTTCTGCGACACGGCTGCCCGGAAGAACTCCTGTCCGATAACGGGACCCAGCTGAAGGCGGGCGAACTAACGCGCACGTTACAGAGCATGGGCATCAAGCACGCGTTCACCCCGCCGTATGCACCTCAATGCAACCCCGTAGAACGCACCAACCGCACCGTAAAGACCATGATCACGCATTACGTTGACCGCCGACATCGGTCCTGGGACGAGCATTTAGCCGAAGTGCAATTCGCATTCAATACCGCGATCCATGATGCGACCGGCTTTTCCCCCGCTTTCTTGAACCACGGACGCGAATTACGCCGACCCAACGAACCAACAATGCGAAACCCGGCGGCAGCACCGTCCGCGCTGCAGCGAAGGCTTAGCGACGCGTACGAACTAGTACGAATAAATCTGGCGCGGGCTTTTCAACGACAAGCCAAACACTACAATCTACGGCACCGCAAATGGAGGCCCGCAATCGGCGACCGGGTGTGGAAGAAGGAACATCCCCTCTCCAATAAAGCGGCGGGATTCAACGCGAAGCTGGCACCGAAATACATCGGTCCGCTCGAAGTACGGCGAGTCGTTTCCCCCGTCATCGTGGACCTCCGTAATACCAACGGAAAATGGTTTCGACACATACACGTGAAGGACTTAAAACTGTCGCCCCCCACCGACGACACCGACGATGACGACACGGACAGTGACGATACAAACAATGACTAACAACAAACCCGCTGACAAGGAGAACCGCCGGGCCGAAAGCAACAACAGGCGGAACCCGCCAACGTTCATTCCGCATCTAACTAGCCATGGAGACGGATATCTTGAAAGAGATCGAAGAGCTACTAAAGGATCCCGGAGAGTATAATCCCGCAGAACCGGCGTTCGGGGAAAGATGGGAGAAATTACGGGAACCACCGGAAGCAACACCAACCGCACCACCCAGGAGGACGATACCAAAAGTGGGAGCCGTCATACAGCGATCGGACTCGGCCAACCGTCAGAAACAGGCCTGGCTGCTTCAAACACCACCGCCGCTGCCGAAACGGGCGCAGCTACCACCGACCGCCACCAAGAGACCTACCCTGGAGCCCGCAAGGCCGATGGGTCCGCTACCACCCCCACCCATCACCATAGAAGTGACCCCGGGAGTGACAGTAGACGTGCCTTACTTCGCCGCGCACGTGGCACGACAGTTTAAGACCCGACTCGGCCCCAACCGCTGGCACATAAGGTTCAACGCCTGCGGCAGCGTACGCTCGATCACAAAGAAGTAGCGGGCAAGAGCGCCTATGTTTCGCGCTATAGGAGAAAGGGGGTGATGTAACGATGCACCCCGTAAAATGGCATCGTCACGCCGGACACGAACACCCGTCGATACGGCAAACGGAGCGCGGTGCGCCCCACGTTATTTTAAATCACACATTAATAAACGCTTGAGGCTAACGGCCTCGCGGTGGCGAGGACCTCCGAAAGGATCCGAGCACTGCCGAGCGCAAGCGTGACGTCGGGACCGATCTCCCACCAACGTCCCGTCACTCGCATCCCGCTAACGGGGGATGATTTCCCTCTCCCGAAATCCGAGCACTTTTCCGGTATAAAAAGGCGCTCGGATTTCTCAGAACACCGATTCCGGATTCCGCAGCCGAAGCAATAAGCCGACGCTAAAGACACCATCCCGAACCGTTTCCTAGCAGCGACAAGACCAAGGGAGTCGAGTGTTCTCGGTTTCCACCGAGCGTTCTCGGTAGTCGCCTCCTAAACCATACCATCCGGGTATTAATCGCGAGGGGTAGAGAGTTCTCTGTCTCCGTCGAGCGTTCTCGACCGATTAAAACCCAGCAACCAGGAGCTCCGTAGCGGAAGGGCGCGGGGTAGAGCGTTCTCTACCTCCGTCGAGTGTTCTCGACCCCACCCGCACCGGCACCTACTACCCGAGCCTATCCTGAGGACATCCGTTGCACAATTCCGCGGCACCGTGCCGACCCGCGGATTTCATACCGGCCATTTGTACGGCCGTATCACACTTCGCGCGCCGCGCCGACCGCGGCACTCACCGCCAATACGGTAATTCGCGCGCGCGACTACGTCACGCAGCATCACGCGCTCGCCGCGTGCCTAGACAGGCCCGCTGCCTGTCTCGCTATCACACGCGCTAAACGCCGGTTCGATTTACCGTACGCCTCCGAACCGATAAATCCACGGCTTCGCCGAGCCACAGATATACCATTGTCAAAACTTCACTTCTCTTATAATAAATTCTCTCTTTATTTTCAAAGTCTCGACTCAATTTACTCGTACCCGACCCAGCGAACCCCGGACAACCGACGAGCTGGATTCGCGCGTTCGCAACATACGGGTTGTTTTAAGGTTAAAGAGGAATTGATTTGAGATGATTGAATTGATTAAGAGATGAGTCTGTTATTTTGTTTCCAAGAGTATTGTATAATAAGATTATAAAATTATACAACAAATAGCGTAAGTGCACAACAATTCTCTCTGCAGTAAGCCTGATGCTAATGCAGAAATACACTAGAAACGGAAAAAAGTTCGAGAAAATTCGAAGTAGATCGGATATTTCGGACGCATGTTGGACTTGTGTTCGACTCATTCAACCTGCCATGTCCAATTTATTCTGTTTGCAACTGGGACTCACTCCTTTATTCAACTTTCTACAAATTAGTACCTACTATTTTCTTGGTTTCTTCTTTCTAGACTATCGTTTCACTGCGAACGAACCGCACATGCGTTCCGAAACACTCGATCTACTTCGCAATGTTCTTCGACCGGGACTCGCTATCAGAGGAGAACCGCCAGTGGATGTGTCGTATCTCAGAAAGTCGTAGTAGTGTATAGAGTTCTTGGTTTTGTGGTGCTTAAAATATACTTTATTCGGTTGATTAGTATCAGTATAATTATATTCAATGCTCCTTCCTAATCTATCCTGTAAATATTATATAAAACGATTTATTAAATATTATATAAATCGGCACGTGCGTTACAGTCAAAACACGGTGATGGATGATTCCGTGTAGCGAAATTAAACGTGTAGGAAAGAGACGCGTGGAAAGTGGCGTAAGCCGAAACAGGAATAACTGGCGGACCGAAATGCTTTCGGTGGAGATAGAGAACATCTCTATTCCACGCTGATCCCTGGGAATAGATTTCGTGTTTCCGGGCAGGCGGATACACGGGCACAAGTGTTCGGTGCGGTGGACGTCGAGAAGTCTCGACGGAGGCCAAGTGACGCTTGACCCCAGTGATCCACGGAAAGTTCGATTCCCTCGTCCGCAGTGACCGAGAAATCTCGACGGAGACTGAGCTTCTCTCAACCCCACGGCACTCGTACTGAGTTCCTGGTCAGGATTCGACTGCCTAGAAAGCTCGGCGGAGACTGAGAAGACTCAATTCCTGTTCGTCGATTGCGGATTCGGATTTGGATTCGGACTGTTCACTCAGTGTTAGTTTTACAGCGACGACTGGCTCGCTCGGGAATCAGTACTGTGATATTTCTGTGCACCTTTTTATACTGTAAAATGAACCGGCAACCCATAGGAAGGGGATCGTCCCCCGTCAGCGGAATGCGAGCACCGGGGATGACGGCACAAAGCAAGAAAACGGACCCCGACGCCGCTATCTCGCTCGGCTCTACGGCAAACGCGAGGCTGTCTCGCCTCAAACGCACGTTCACGGAGCGTAGAAAAGATTAAATATATGTGGAGCGCACCGCGCCCCGTTTGCCGCTCGGACGGGTGTACGATCCCGGTAGGAACGCCTTTTCAGGGTGCATCGTTACAAATATTACTTTAAATAATACTTTAATATAAATACGTTGCCTTTTTCAGTATCCTTATGCGATGTATTAGTTTACAGGGAGAAATAGCAGAGAGAATGTTTTCGATATCTAAAAATTACCGGTTGTTAGGCCTGAATTGTATGATAGTGATTAGTGCATGACAAATGGCAAATGTTTCCACTGAGAAAAAAAGTTTCAGGAGGTAGTTTGAAGCTGATATTTAAATGTAGTTTAGGACAAAAAATATGAATTTGCATCCATGACGTGTGAGACATTTTTGTAAATCTATTGCGAATAAAGTATATTCCAAAAATGATACAAGGAATATGACTTATACTACTATGACTCTGTCTCATTAGCCGTCATGAAGCACGTGCTTCGGCTAGACTGGCCTGATCTGATCTTTTTGGAGCCTCTCTTCGTTTCCGGCACATATTTCCGGTATAATCACATGTCGGGCATATCTCAACGCCAGTTGTCGTGCACTTACGCTCAGTGAGAACACCAATATCGAATCTACATCTATGCGTTGATGAATACGTCGATGGTCGAATACTTGTCGATATTTTTGTCATTTTTCTTGATAGAAAAAAACCACATATTTATTGCGAAAAATATTAATTATCCTAGCCAGAGATAATATATCTTTATCTTCCATATCTTACATAGATATAGGTATATCTTATATATATCTTATAAAATTTACTGAAAGACAATAAAAATAATATTATATAACCGAGAGGGTTTCCGGATGGATGCCACGTGCGTGTTGGGCACTTTGCCGACATTTCGCAAACATCGCAACTTACATCATCAGGGCTAGGGGCTCCGATTCTGAGCTCTCTTCGGTTGCGGTAGTCCTTATATATCCCCGTTATTCCTGGTGGGGAGAGGGGGGGGGGTTGATTTGGTCAGCCAATCAGAATGTTTTAATTGATCGGCCGGTCAATTAAAAAACCCGGGAGGACGGTATGCCAAATAGGATTTACTTGAAGACTTACTTTGTCACGGTTGAGGTTTTCAGGATGTTTCAAAATTTCCAGACCTTCACGATATTTTCTGGCGAAATAGCTTTGTGAAGGGGCCAGTATGGTAGATTTATCGTACTGCACGGAATGTCCAATCTCTATCCAGTGTTCAGCTAAGGCTGATTGAGAAAAGTGGCTGTATTTGGCACACCGTTGGTGTTCCTTGATCCGTGTACTGATCTTTCTCCCGGTTTCTCCTATGTACACTTTTCTGCAGGCGCAAGGTATTTTGTACACACCTGGTGTTTCCAGGCGTGGTCTTTGATCCTTGGGAGTTGGGAGTAATTGAGAAATCTTCTTTTGGGGTTCTTTTGAAGATCACTCTAATGTTATGTTTACTCAAAATTTTGCCTATGCGCTCCGTCGTACCTTGAAGATATGGAAGGACAGCCATCTTTTTCTTTTCTCTCTTTTCATCTAGTGTTTCGGTGTTGTTGAGACTAGAGATTTTGTTCTTCAATCTCTTGGTTGTCTGATTGCTCTTGCTATTGTACCTTGTACCCATTCTTAGTCAAGGCCTGATTAAGATGTTTTAATTCTTCATCCAGGGAAGTTGGCTCAGAGATTGTGAGAGCTCTGTATATCAACGAACTGATAACTGAATTCTTTTGCGAAGGATAGTGATGGGAGGTTGCGTGAAGATACCGGTCAGTGTGGGTTGGTTTTCGGTAAACCTGATGACCTAAGGTGTCATCTCTGTTTCTTCGAACCAACACATCTAGAAAGGGGATTTGGTTCTTTTGTTCTACCTCCATTGTGAACTTAATGTTCGGGTGTTAGGAGTTGAGAAAGGCGAGAAAGAGTGGGAGAGTTTTTCTGCCGTGGCTCCATATAACAAATGTGTCATCCACATCTCGGAACCACGTGGAGGGTTTAAGGGGTGCGTTCTTCAGAATTTCGTTTTCAAAATGTTCCATGAAGATGTTCGCAATGATAGGAGAAATAGGGGATCCCATTGCTGCTCCAGAAGTTTGTTCAAAAAACTCTCCTTGAAACTGGAAGTAGGTCGAGGTTAGGCAATGTTCTATTAATGGAAAGAGGTTGGCAGAGAGTCTATCGGACTTTTTAATAATGTCCAATGTATCTGGACTGGGACATTTGTGAACAATAAAACCACATCAAAACTTACTAGGATGTCATTGAGTTTTGTTTTGATTTTTACAATTTTGCTCACAAAATTGATAGAGTTCTTGATGTGAGAATCATTGAGACCAGTGAGTTCTTGGAGGGGTTTGGTGAGGTAGCAAGCTAATTGGTAGATGGGTCCACCGATATTGCTGACAATGGGGCGTAGGAGCACTGATTCTTTATGAATATTGGGAAGACTGTAGAGTCTGGGAGCCGAGGATTCCCGGGGGATTAGGTATTAATAGTTTCAGGAGGGAGACCTGCATTCTTGAGAAGAGAGGATATTTTTTTCTCTATGGTGGAGGTCGGATTGCGTTTAAGTTTTTTATAAACATTGCAATCCGAAAGCATAGCATTGACCTCATTACAGTAGTCTTCCTTGTCCATTACCACTGTGGCATTTCCTTTATCCGCCGGCAGAATCAGAATGTTATTATTCTGTCTCAAATTTCGGAATGACAAGCGTTTTTCTCTGCTGATGTTTTGGCTAGGAAGTTTTGCCTTGCGGAGGATGTTGACTGACCGTTGTCTAATGTCGTTACTTGCTTTGGGTGGGAGGTGGAAAATAGCCGTTTCAATTTGGCTGATAATTTCTTCCGTAGGAATGCTAGTGGGAGTGACCGCGAAATTGTGTCCTTTTGAAAGTACAGAAACTTCGGATGGGGACAGGACCTGACTGCTCTCCCCCTCCCTCTCCCCACCAGGAATAACGGGGGTATATAAGGGCTACCGCAACCGAAGAAGAGCTCAGAATCGGAGCTCCTAGCCCTGATGATGCAAGCTGCAATGTTCGCAAAACGTCGGCAAAGTGCCCAACACACGTGGCATCCATCCGGAAACCCTCTTGGTTAACGATATCAATGGTCACGAAAGCCTTAAAACTAGAATATCATATATATTTAATATTGTAATATTCACAATTGCTCAATTAATATAAAAAGAATTTTTATTATGATGAAGTCAAAAATGACAAAAATATCGACAAGTATTCGACCATCGACCATTCATCGACGCATAGACGTCGATTCGACATTGGTATTGCCACTGGGAGCTATCTGCTGTGTTTAATTTACTAATTATCTTACAATACAACCAAAAAAATTAGATTAGGTTATACACGCCAAACTTTTGATTAACCTGTTCTCAAAACGCTGTTACACAAGTGCTATGTATTCAGACACACTCATACCATGAAAGACTGTAAGGGACGATCATGCAACATAACTTTGAAACTTTCAAGAAAATGAGTTTGAATATGTTTAAATTGCCACCTTGGACCAAAATAATGGTATTACTAAAACGCTTCTCAAGCATATACATATATGTTGCCAAAATAAAGGTGTTCACAGGATACAGATTATTGCGATAAATATTATCACATGCTTTGGTAGTCGAATTGGTATGACGCTCGCATGGAATGGGGGAGTTCCAGGTTCGACTCCTGGCTGAGGTAATATTCAACCAATTTCCGTCTCTTATTATTTGCAATTCGTCTATTAATTAACTTTTGATGGTGACTGTCACTGTTCTTCCAATGTGAGATAATGAAATTCTTCAAATTTAAAAGATACATTCTACTGCTTCGAAAGATCCAATAGCAAGTAAAAGTAAAAGTTAAGTTAATTTACATGCATCTAATGTACTCACATTGTCATTTCTTTCGACAAATAAATAAAATAAAAATCAAAAGTTCAAAAGATAAAAAGGCCAATAGAAACGATAATCGAGCAACATAGGATGACATACGAAACTTGGTATACTCACTCGAGGTTTATTAAAAGTAAATACATTGGACGACGTTTCAACTACACTGAGTCTTCTTCAGCAAATTAAAAAATAACCGTTAGGACTAATAAACATAGAGCGTGTTACAAAAATAAATCGGTTAATGTCAAAAAATAAGAGAAAGCCGTATAGGTATAAAATTAAAATGTAAAGTATAAATAAAATCAATAGATATAAAAATAAATAAGAATAAAAACGCAAACATTTCGGAGCAAAGGGTGGATGGTAAAAACAAAGAATGTAACAATCGCTGGAAGTAAGTAATCAGCACGCACGACGATCTAACAATAAAACGCATTAAAAGTCACAAAAGATGAAACCTGTGGTAGAAAACCTATTCTTCGTTTGTTGGCGAGAATATGTTAGTCAATTGATCGAGACCTGCTGTCGTTTTACCCCTTGAAAGACTGTTAACCGCAAGAGTTTTACCGTTGAAAGTGTGAGGGTAACGCATTCTAAGGGCATACAAAAAATTAGGTTCTCACAAAAATGTCGCAAACAGAAAACGGACGCATCAATTCCAATCATGACAAGTCGAAAGAGTACATCAATAGACAAAAACGTAAAAGGTAGTAAGATAATTGTAATACCTGTCAGAGATTTAGACTGAAATAACGTTTATCACGGTATACACAGCAGATGTCAGAAAACGTGTTAATACAGAACAGTCTAGACGGGTACTGTTGTCGACATTTAGAATAAAACAATCTTCTGACATTTGCCGCTTTGGGCGCTTTTGCAAGGTTTTCAAGGTGGGGATGTGAACGATAAATCGTTGATGAGATTGATGTACGTCTTGTTTAACAATTCAATATCCTTTTGAGAATTAATCGCATGAGAATATCTTTTTATATGTATCATTTCGCTTATGAGTCTTTTCTGGTAATTATGCTCAACGTCTAAAACTATGGCGTTGTCCCAGTCAAACTGGTGGTCAAAATCTAAGATGTGTTCTGAAATCACAGTGTGTTTGGATGGGTCTGCTCTTATATTATATTTGTGTTCTTTTATGCGAGTGCTCAATTTTTTCTTCGTCTGCCCAATATAAGACGCCTCACAATTCGTGCAATTGATTTTGTAGACAACATCATTCCTTTCAGATCGCAACTGCTCACCATACCACGGGGAAATGTATCTATTCAGTTGGTTTAAACATCTATATCCAATCGACACCTTAGATTTCTATTATTGTCTTGATAAACTTAGAGATATATCGGATAAACGGTAAGGCTAAAAACGTTTTCTGTGGGTTAGTAATTGTGGTTGAGACCGAACTACTTTTTGTTCTGAACTTGTTAGACAAGGTAGAAATTCTAGAGTTAATATGTTTAAAAATAAAATGAAGTGGGAAGTTTCGGTGGCAGGAGCCGCTAAAATGATGTCATCTACATAACGGTAGTAAAAAGTGGGAGAGCAGTTGATGGAATTAAGAACATGTTCCTCCAGATCTTGCATGACAATATCTGCTATTATGGGCGATAGGGGAGATCCCATCGGTGTTCCAAAGGTTTGTTTAAATATGTTGTTATCATATTTAAAGTACGTAGAGGCTAGAACAAAATTAATAGCCTTCATGAACTCTTGTAGGGATAATTTAGTGTTAGAACTGATAGTTCCATCTATTAGTAATACCCTGGACTGCAAGATTTAGGGGAACGTTCGTGAAGAGAGAAGACACATCCAAAGAAAATAAAACATCTGAATCATTCAAGTTTAGTCCCGACAACCGTTCGTAAAGTTCAAAGCTATTTTTTATATGGCTATTTGGAAGTGGAAGGCTGTCATTAATGATCTTGTTCAAAAAGTAAGCCAAATTGTAGAGAGCACTATTTGTCGATGAAACAATTATTCTAAGAGGATGATTGGTTTTGTGTATTTTAGGAAGCCCGTAGGCTTTGGGAAATGGAGCATCGCTACTTCTTAGCATTAGAAATTCCTTTTTGGTAATATATTCTTTCTGTAACCATATTTTTAATATGTCGTTAAGTTGTCTTTCTAGTACGGAGGAAGGATTTTTCTTCACCGTGATGTAAGTATCCTTGTCACTTAAAAGCGTTAAATAAAATAAGGAGCGATAGAAGACGATTAGATCGTGGCAATGCCGCAAACTTGCAGGCGTCAGCGTTCGAAGTTGGCAGCCTTTCGACACTCGATAGTGATTCGTGGCCCGTGGTAGGTTAATTTACCATATGTGCGGATTCGTATTATTTTCACAACAATGCCAAAATCCAAGAAACTTTTTTGGAAAAGAAAGTTAGTTTCCGAAACAATATACAAACAGCGATTGGCTCAACAAGATTGTGCGAAAAAAACAACAGAAAAGAAATGAACTGTTAAAGAAAAAACCGCTCATCAGAATGACGCTGAAGAAACGAGTTCTGAAAAACAAGACGTCTAAACCGCGAATACACGCCGCGTCGCTACAAGTCCGCAATTAGTTAGTAGGTACGCGCCTAGTATAAGTCCGCGCCTAGTTGATAAGTCTGTCTAGCTATAAGTCTGCGCCGCGCCTAGCTATAAGTCCGTGCCTAGTTGATAAGTCCGTCTAGCTATAAGTCCGTCTAGTTATAAGTGCTCTTAGCTTTAAGCGTGCGATACAGCGCGACCTGTGCGCTCTCGCACACACACACACACACACCCGTGTGCTCACACAACACCACACACAATTCTTTGTATATAGTTGTACATACCAACCTAAAGACGATTTGAATAAACATCTATTGTTAACAAATATCAGAGCAGTGTTTCACCCTTTCTCACCCTAGCCCCGGCGAGCTATTCTCACCGATCCCAGCGTGCGAGAGGCGTACCGTCACACATTAAATAATGAGAGTGGATTAAACCTATTGGGGATACCACTATAAAAAAAATGCGCTTTGCTATCTACCGCAGGATGGTGAGGAAACGATAGCACGTTTTTTATGCTGCGTGCGCGCGTACGAGAGAGAGAGAGTGAGAGAGAGAGAGATGCAAGACAATGCGAGAGAATAATTCGGCGCGGTCGCCGCGGTTCTAGTATTATGCTCGTAGGCTCCTCCCACCGCTTTACTGCGTGCCTAGTGAGCGCGTAGCGGTGGGACGTCCTTTTCGCCGCGCACGCTTTGCTCGCGCAGATTCGCCGATCTTTTTTCGTTAATATCTCGGTCAATATTAGGAATATCAAAAAATAATACAGAACTTTTCTGCTCAGTTTAATCTACTCTACCTGCACTTGACAGGTGGTTCACGAATTATGAGATACCCTGTATATACTAAACGAGCTAAACTAATAATTAGATGACGTAAAAAAATAGAAATAAAAACTTAATTAATTACAAATAAAAAACGAAAGTAAACCGTTTTGACTTCACGGAGTCTTCATCGAAAAATACCAACAAATACACATTACTGTCAACCACACTTTGTAAGTAACTGTTGAGGTTTAATTCAGCACGCTTCAGTTTTCTAGTTATGTCGTCCTTCATTTCTATACGGTGTGCGGCGCGCTCTTTGAATATGTTTGTGTTTTGTTTAGTCTAGTTAAGTTAAGTTACAAAAAATTAAAAAAGAAAGCCACTGTCATTTTAATGTTGTTCAAGTATATTTTGTAAAATCCTAACTTCGTATCTATCATATATCCTAATAAAGTAAGAATATCCTAATAAACATTGAGTACATTATTAGTCAGTACTAGAGTTGTTTTTCCGATCGACAATCAAGGCCTGATCTCTGCTACTGCTGTCATATATTAATAATCTCAATAATATGCATTTTTGCAGGAGTTAGAGAGGTAGGAAAGGAGGATTATGAGATTGTAACGATGGCCCCCAAAAGGCATCGTACTGCCGGTCAAGACACCCGACCACACGGCAGAAAGGGGTGCGGTGCCCCCCACATTATTTTTAAACACTTCCAAACGTTCTAACACTTGAGGCCAACAACCTCGCGTTACCAAAACCGAGTAATCCCGGGAAGAACCGAACGTCGAGCGAGAGCGCAACGCCGAAACCGATTCCCCGGCGTACGTATGCCGATGGCGGAGGATAATCCCCTTCCCGAGGTAATTTTGGCGACTTTTGGGGTATAAAAAGACGCTCGCAATTAACGAAGCACCAATTTCGGAGCTTGCCAGCAGACGCTACCGGCCGACGCTAATAAGCTAATCCCGAATCCGTTCCTCGAAGCGACAATACCAGGAAGTCGAGCGTTCTCCGCTTCCACCGAGTGTTCTCGATCGTCGCCTTCCTATCTAAAGACCTGCTCGGTACCAATTGCGTAGGGTAGAGAGTGCTCTGCCTCCACCGAGAATTCTTGGCCGTTGCCACCTGCAGAATCCCGACCCGATAACGAGACGTGGGGTAGAGCGTACTCTGTCTCCGTCAAGGTTTCTCGGCTCCCGTACAGATACCGAACACTCGTGCCGCTCTTCCCGAGACGTCGATCAGCGTGCAGTGGAGTATTCGCCACTACCGCCGAGTATTCTCAGTCCGACCGTCTCTTCCTGCCGCAATCCGCGAGTTTTTTTGCATCGCGCTGCGTTACTTCCTCCGCCGCGCCGATACCGTGACGCAGGCACGGGCCATCACACGCCGTAGCCATTTATATAGCAATCGCGAGACATCGCGTCGCGCCAAGACACGCGGACATTTAAACACCGTAGCCATTGATACGGGATACTGCGTCACGCCGAAACACGCGCCCGTCGCGTGCACGGGCATCGACCACCGACGTATCGCGCTACCGTGCGTATCATGCGACGTATCGCGCTACAGCGCGCCTCACTCAATATATCCTCTCCGCGTCACCATTGTATATTATATTATATTTCTTTTACTTTCGTGTAATAAATTGTTATCTTTTGTTTTCTAACTTCTCGTTCATTTCTTACGACTGACCCATCAAACCCCGAATCCGACGAGCTGGTCCGAACGTTCGAACCAAGGGGTTGTTTTATGAGATGAACCCTTAACATTTGATTTTAAGATGAAAAAATAATAAAAATAATAAACTAACACTAAAAGTAGATAAGATAAATGTAAAAAATTTGACATGATTCCAGAAAGGAAAGTGCTTATATGTTGAAAGCTATTAAATAGTTTTAAAAGAAACTCTAAATATGCTATCAGTAATAACGAGATGATCCAGCTGACCTGAGGAGAATATTCATTTTGAAGATATCCTTGACGGTAAAGACCAGTCATTCATTATAATTAAATCTTCTTCATTTATGTATGTTTGGATTCAAATCTTCAGCTAATAAATTGTTCAAGCAAAAGGAGAGAAAGAGCACAAAGAGATGAACAAAATTTGGAAATGGTTCCCTACTCAGAGAAACGTCTGGAATTTTTTTTAGTGTTATTTCCTATTTAGTGTTATTGTTGTCTTTGCTTTTGAAAACTCTGATAAATCGTCAGATTTTAGTCTTGTTGAAACTGGAACATGAATTTCTCCTTTTTTCTTTATTTGGCAACTTAATACTATCCGGCAAAACAGTTCAGCTTTTTTATTTTTAATAAAATTTTTTTAAATTTTTAATTAAAAAAAAATAAAATTTGTTAAAATAAATAAAATTAAAATAAGAAGGAACATATTTGAGAGCTTCAAGAATTTGTTTTCCAGAATTAATTTTAAATATCTAATGTTATTGTTCGTTGTTTTTAAATACCTAATGTTACTGTTTACAACCACTTATTCTGCCCAAGGACTCAACGCTAACTGGACTCCTGGTCGATTCCTGTCATGTTAGGGTGCTTCATGGAGGAGTGCAGCAGACGCTGGGGCTGTTGCGTCAACGCTTCTGGGTGCCAGGCGGCTGAACCGTCGTCAAGAGCCGCATCCATCACTGTTTGCGATGCTTGCAATGGGCGGCGACGCCTCAGCAACTCACTGCCGGAGCCGTGCGTAATACCGTCGAGGCCGTTCCAGCACACCGGTGTCGACTGTTACGTCGTATTAAGAATAAAATTTCTCCTATTTTCGGGTCAATGCATCTAAGCAACTTATCCTGGGAACGGAGATCAGGTTGTGCAGTTTTTAAGATTGAGTGATAGGAGGGAGGATCGGATAGCGAGAGGGGAGGACGATTGGGAATCCGGTCCCGAAGAGGTCGCGGAGTTTATAAGCAAATCTACGGGGATCGTCTTTGGGAATATTTTTATAGTCAAGGAATTTGAGGCTGATTTCTAATTTGTTGAGAACATACGCAGGGACTCTCGATTGTTTGAATCTATTTTCTAGTAGTGCTAATTTTTGAAATAAGGGAAAAGGATCCTGGTTTGAAATAATGGCAGTTTTGATTTGAAACTTTAATCTCTTCACTTGCACTCGTCGTCCGCCTTTGGAAGGCATGAAAGAAAAATAGTTACAACAAAACGCACCAAGGAATTGTTATTGAGAGGACGGGGGCCACACTATTGGCAGCGACAGTCCTGGAGATTGAGGCCACACTGATCGGCAGCGACAATCGTAACAACTCCTTAGATATCGTTGTGTTTAATGTAAATTAACAAGAATTTAACTCGAGGCAAGGCAGAGATTTAAGTTCAGTCAGAATTATTATAAATGATATTCGAATTTATTAAAAGAAAAGAAAAGAAACAAAAATATAAGATATTATAAAAGATGCTACGTAAACTACTAAGAGAGTGCGACTATATGGTTCTCACTTTGAATTAATAAAATTTGAGGACTCGGAAGAATAAAGAGTATTGCGAGCCGTGTTCCGAATAGCGTTGCGCTTGAATAGCGTTGGTTGATTTGATTGACTGAAGTCTCGAAAAAAACTACGTGTCTCTGCTTTTTTGCAGCTTCTTTTATACCTTAGTAGATCTCCTCTTAATAACCAATCAGCACTCTTCAAGTTTGGAAGGACCTATAGTCGCACTTGCTTACTTAAGATAAGAAAAGGGAGAGCAGAGTTCCGCGTAAGCCCCACTCTTGACCCTACGGAGTCTCGACTTAGTTCTAAAAGTTTAAACTATATATTTATAATAAAAATTTGATTAGTTTGTCTAGTCTATGCTTATCCTTATGCGAGGAGAATCTATCAGGTTTTTGAATCATTGTTCTATCTTTTCTAGATCTTGAGATATTTCAACAAGTATTATTTTATTGTAATTTTTAATGATTTGCTCGTCCTCGCATTCAGAAAGATTTCTATCCTATTGCTAAAATTACTTAGTTATTATAGATGCATGCATATAACTTATTTTACAAGAGAGTTTCCTGAGAGAAAGAAAAAAAAGAAATTAAATTTCTTTGTTTGAAAATGATTTGGTCGTAGCAATCGTGATCTAACGCGTCATCGGTGCCCGTCTCTTATCTTAGAGACGGTTGAGCGTATAAACATCGATACCGGTGAATAAGACCCTCTGGAATGCTCGAAAGGAAAATTTAGATAAAGTTTTAGAGAAACTCTTTTGTAATAGCAGAATATATATATAGTGTTGCGCCCGCGCCCGATTATCCGGTACGCAATGAAGATGCGTACCGGAGGATGTTTCCTGTTCCCTGGCGACGCCTGTTTACGCGTTGCCAGGCGCGTTGTCATGTCGTTGTTGTTGTTGACGGCCTGTCAAACTAAAAAGACGTTTTGTATCTTTACTCCTAAATAAATCGTTCGCTTTCTTTATATAACCGAGTCGTTTCTTTCCGCGAGAGTGCCGCGGAGTGAGTGCGCGAGTGAGCGTGAAGCGTGCTCGAGCGCAACATTTTGGGGGCTCGTCCGGGATACGGACGGACAACGAACTTCTGCGAGATTGCGAGGGAGATGGCGACAACGCGCTCTCCGATGAAGACTCGCTCCCGAGCTGCGGAGGCGGATGCGACGGAGTCGAGCGCTCTCGAGGCCGTCCTCCAAGAGCTGCATCGGCTACGTGAGGAGCAGGCGCGCAGGGAAGAGGAACTCGCGGAGCAGCTGCGACAGCACGGCGAGGAACTGCGGATCCTCCGCACGAATCAGCTAAGTCTTTCCTTTAACAGAGATGCGAACTTGCGCGAGAGCGGAGACGCGGGGCGAACGGATTCGGGGCGCGTTTCGGTCGGCGAAGGCGGTGTCGTGGGGCGCGTTCCGGTCTGCGGGAGCGTTGACGCGGGGCGCGCGGATTTGAGGCACGTTCCGGCGTGTGCGGACGGCGAGAGTTCCGAGTTCGCGACGAAACTCAGGCCCGATACCTTTGATGGCTCGGTTCCGCTGAGGGAGTTCCTTCTTCAGTTTGATTTAGTTGCGCGAGCGAATCGTTGGGGCGATTCCTTTAAGGCAGTCGCTCTCGCTTCGTGCTTGCGGGGGAAGGCGCGCTCCGTCCTGGAGACCGTCCAGGATCTAGACGGTTTAAAATTTGAGGAGCTTAAATCGAAGCTGGAGTTGCGTTTCGGGGAAACGCACTCGGCTCAAAGCAGCTACACCCAGTTTGCGAACCGGAGGCAGAGATTCGGGGAGGATTTCGCCGCGCTCGGGGCAGAGCTCGAGAAGCTTGCCCGCTACGCCTATCCCGAGTGCCCCTACGATGTTCGCGAGAAAATTGCCTGCGCGCAGTTCATCTCCGCGCTCTCCAACGATTTCATAAGGAGAACGCTCCAGCTGGAGGGGGTCTCCTCCCTAAAGGCGGCTATCGAGAGGGCGAAAGCCGTGAGGGAAATTTTGGGAGAGGGCCGCGAGGGGGGAAATCTTTACTCTCGCGAGCCGAATGCGGGCGCGGGGGAAAAAAGCTCGTCGGAGGCGGGAGCCGGCAAAACCCCTTCGGACGGGAGGAACAGTGAAGCGAAAGGGAGAAAGGGGGAAAGACGCTTCGGGAAGGGGGACGGGCCCAAGGAGTGTTGGACCTGTGGCAAGAGCGGCCACTTCCGCGCGGAGTGCCCGACGAAGGAGGGAAACCGCGACTAGTTAGAGTTTAGGAGGGGGAGTCGGAACCCGTAGGGAATGTACCGTTTGCTTTTTTAGAGTTAAGTTTTTGTTACGAGTTACTGTGTTTTTCGTTCTTCTTAGGAAAAAGAAGGCGCGTGGCACGGGGCTGGAGGATGTCCGGCAGAGCCGTGCGAGCGTCTCCGGAGCCTGGAGCTTTCTTTTCCTGGGATGAGTTCTCTTTCCGGAAAAGAAGACTGCCTCGCCCACGGTTTTTCGCCTGAGGTTTTTCCGTGGGCCTTGGGGCGAATGCCGAGGCAGGGACTAGGGGAGTCCTGCGGGACGTTGGTACCTCAGGAAGTTTATTACCCCCCTTGTCCGAAGAACGAAGACTCAAGAGTCAAGACGCAAGAGTCAAGACTCAAGAGTCAAGACGCAAGAGACAGGACTCAGGCATCGAGAGGGATATGGGCGGCGGTGAGGAAGATTCCGCGGCTTCCCCCTGGGAGCCGGTTGGGGGCCAACACGATACCCATGAGGAGGGTTGAGCCACCCTGGAGCCGGTTGGGGGAAGGTCGTGAGACGGCTGCGTCTCCCTGGAGCCGGTTGGGGGCCAACTCGATACCCGTGAGGAGGGTTGAGCCACCCTGGAGCCGGTTGGGAGAAGGTCGCGAGGCTGCGTCTCCCTGGAGCCGGTTGGGGGTCTACTTGGAGTAGAACCGCCCTGGAGCCGGTTGGGAGAAGAGGATCTTCTTCTGCCCCTCTTGGATTGTCGGGGCGACAATCTGGAAGAAGGGGGGCAGTGTTGCGCCCGCGCCCGATTATCCGGTACGCAATGAAGATGCGTACCGGAGGATGTTTCCTGTTCCCTGGCGACGCCTGTTTACGCGTTGCCAGGCGCGTTGTCATGTCGTTGTTGTTGTTGACGGCCTGTCAAACTAAAAAGACGTTTTGTATCTTTACTCCTAAATAAATCGTTCGCTTTCTTTATATAACCGAGTCGTTTCTTTCCGCGAGAGTGCCGCGGAGTGAGTGCGCGAGTGAGCGTGAAGCGTGCTCGAGCGCAACAATATAATAAGAGAAAGAGGTTTACTGGGATGTAACACGACTACGCGGGGCCGATCATGCTGCGGACCGGTAAGGGGCGAGGACACAAGGCGCACAAGGCCTTCATCGCCATCTTCGTCTGCCTCTACACGCGGGCGATGCACGTCGACGTGGTCTCCGATTATACGGCGGAGGCTTTTCTGGCCACCCTTCGACGCTTCATCTCTCGTCGCGGATTGCCACAGGTACTGTATAGCGAGACCAATTTTGCAAGTGCCGAGGCGGAGCTACGCGCCCTCTTCATGGCAAGCAACCCGGAAACCCAGCGTATTACTCGGGTGCTCGTCACGGAGCGCATTCAGTGGCGTTTCAATCCGCCTGCCGCTCCTCACTTCGGCGGTCTTTGGGAGGCGGCAGTTAAGGCCGTGAAGTGTCATTTGCGGTGGGTGCTGAGCGACAGCACGCTCACGTTCTAGGAAATGTCGACGTTCCTCGCGGAAGTAGAGGCATGCCTCAACTCGCGGCCGATCGCCTCTTTATCCGATGATCCGGACGATCTCACATCCGCACTCACACCCGATCACTTTCTCGTCGGCACTTTACTGTTGACCGGAGCTTACACTCGCGGACGTGGCAAATCGACTCACGCGTTGGCAGTACGTTCAGCAGATGAGGGACCACTTTTGGCGTCGGTGGTCCCAGAAGTGTCTTCACCGCTTGGTCGAGCGCCCCAAGTGGAGGACGGCAGCTTCGAATTCATGTATCGGCTAGTTGTTATGGCTAGTGTTTATGGCGGAGCGAGACCACTACACCGGCACGGTGGCCTTTAGCACGCATCACGTCACTTCACCCGGGAGACGACGGTCGGGTGCGCGTAGTCGAGGTAAAGACGGCTAACTCCAAATTCACACGGCCACTCGCAAAACTAGTGTTTCTGCCAGTCGAGTCGGACACTGGCATTGGCGACGCACGAGACACAGCTGACGATTGATTCACTCGTCACTCGCGAAACACGTCGCGAAGCACGGCATGCGGCGAGCATGTGCTTCGCGAGCCACGTGCACTACGCAGTGCTACCTTTATTCCAGGTACAAATACACCTCTTAAGATACCACACTGGGGCATACGCGGTAATTAGCCGCGATCGTCACGCGCTCGCCGCACGCGATGCAAATCCGCGAGAATCATCGGTTTCACCGGACGAGGCGGGCGGAATGTTCACAACTGAACGAAGGGCTCCGCCAAGCCTTTCTCGCGCTATATTGCATTGCCTGTGCTATATTGCATATATAGCATAGATGGTGTAATGCAGCGATAACACGGATAGTGAGTAGCGATAGTAGTGTGTGCTACATCGCACATACTGCTGTCGTTGCTTATTATTATACTTACATTGCATTCTTAGGACTTATGTTCCTTTGTTACAATATCTTAAATCTTAGCGCGAACAGCGCCGCGCTCGCGCTCAGCGCGGACAATGTGAAACGGCGGCACCTCAATTGAAAAACAAATTAAACCTTGTGGCCGTTCTCTTATTGTATATTGTACAGGGTGTATAAAAATTATGTGTCGTTGCTTGAACAGATGATTCTCCAGTTCATGTCCAACAAAGATCACCCCCGAACATGGCTCCGCAAAATTCGTTTTGACCTTGAAACTCATTTTTTATTTTTCGAAAAAATTCTACTCATTGTGAGGATCAAAAGTCTCAAAGGGACCATAGGTCGCAAACAAGTCCTTCAATAAGAAAAAAAATGATGAAATATCAAAAAATCGTGATTTGTCCGAACATTCTTTCTTACGAGTAGAGAGCGAGGATTCAACGTTATATCAGATCCAAATGGATCTTCCGGATTACAGGAATCTGAATATATCACTTTAAAGGGTTTTACCGTCGGCATTAGCGTTACCCAATGTGCACCACGGGGAGGTTGCGCGATCGGAATTTGCACATCATGTAGCCCTGAAAAGGGCTGTTTGTGTGTGAGCGTGAGTGAGTGTGAGTGAATGAGTGAATGTGCGTGCGCGTGTCAGGTGTTTAATTATTACAGCTAATTTTAATCCGTGCAATTCTTTGTGAAGCATTTGGAACACGGTGGTTAGGCCGTAGACCTGCGCCACATTTATGACCACGTTCCCCAGACCTCAATCCTTTGGATTTTTTTTATGGGGAGCACTAAAAGCGATCGTTTATAGATCCGGGAGAGTAATTAGTGTTATGAATATTGAGTTACTGGTTGTGAATCAAAAGACACTCAAAACGGATAACTATAACTAAAAAGGATCTATTTATTAGCGATATCCAAAAGGAAGAAGGAAAAGCGGGTAACACACACACCACGGACAGACAGTCATAGATAGATAGAAAAAGAAAAGGTGGTCGGGCGACTACAAAAGGTGAACGACGCTCGCGTGCCCTCACGCATAAGTACGAAGAAAGCTTGAACTAAACCTTAAGCTTGTGTTGCATTTACAATTCTCAACACTCCCACTTTTAGTTGCAAGCTATCCTAAAAAAAACATGTTATCACAGTTTTTATATTAACTTTCTCTTAAAACGAGTCCCAACAATGTTCGCATATACAGATGTTTTGCTTTCGGCAATGCCTTCGTCCTGATGTCCGCACACTGCTCATTTGTAGACACATACATCAGTTCAAAATCACCATCCTCGAACCTCTCACGGATAAAATGATATCTGACATTGATATGCTTCGTTCGTTTGTGGTACTCCGGATTCTTTATGAGTCGAATTGCACTCTGACTATCCATGTAAAGTTTCGGCACGTTCATCTCCATTGGTAGTAACTCCGACATCAATTGCTTCAGCCACATTAATTCTTTGATAGCATGTGACGCCGCCATATATTCCGACTCCGTTGTTGATAACGCAATAGACCGCTGGCGTTCTGAGCCCTAACTGATGATGCCTCCACCGATTAAAAAAATATATCCTGATGTCGATCGTGCAGTTTGCTTGTCACCCGCATAATCTGCATCACTGTATCCGCTGAACATCAGATCATTTTCACCTTTGAAAAGAATTCCCATAGTTAGCGTCCCTTTTACGTACTTCAGAATGCGTTTAACAGCATTCACATGTGCTTCAGCTGGCTTTTCTAGATATCGGCTGACATTTCCGATCGCAAAGGTGATATCTGGCCGTGTTGCTACCGCCAAATACATTAAGCTGCCCACTGCTTCTCTGTACGGAAAATTAACTTCTCCATCCGCTTCGAAATCACTCAGATTCTGTCCGCTGTCCAATGGCGTCGATACTGTATGACAATCCGTCATCCCAAAGCGTTGTAGTATCTTTCGTGCGTATGCCTGTTGACTGACATGGATAGATCCGTCCAATCGTTGGTCAATTTCGAGTCCCAAAAAGCATTTTAGCTCGAATACTTTTATCTCGAATTCTTTTCGCAGATGATTAATTACTGGCAAAATGGCCTCTTTGCTCTCCGATGCTATCAGCCCGTCGTCCACGTAAATCGCCAGAAACATCATGCCATTCTTGCCGTTGTGTATAAATACACACGGATCTGATACACTGGCCCTAAAATCAAAGTTCGTTATAAAGGTTTTGAACCTTCGATTCCAGCAACGTGAAGCCTGTTTTAAGTCATACAAGCTCTTGACCAGCTTGCACACTCGTCCACTTCCGTCGTCATAGCCAATCGGTTGTTTCATAAACACACTTTCTTCCAAATCTCCATTTAGGAATGCAGTCTTCACGTCGAACTGCTTGAGCGTCATTTGTCTCGACGCTGCTAACGCCAAAATAGCTCGGATTGATGTGAACTTGACTACCGGACTAAAAGTCTCTTGATAATCGGTACCGTATTCCTGGGTAAAGCCACGTACAACCAGTCTTGCCTTGAAGCGTTTAACACTTCCATCTGTACAGAATTTAACTTTGTATACCCAACGATTATCAATTACCTTTTGATCTTCCGGTGGGTCAACCAAAATCCAGGTACGATTTTTTATGAGCGAGGCATATTCGTCATCCATTGCCCGCTCCCACTGCTTCCGTTCCGCCGATTCGATCGCTTGTTGGTATGTTTTCGGTTCCTTGTTGATTGCCAACATGGCTACATGATAGGCAGATGCGTCGTCATACGTCAATCGCCGTCGAGGCAATACATTTCGATCACGCAAGCGATGTTCCACAATGTTCTGTTTGTTGATGTCACACAGGGTTCCGCGACACTTCCTTGATGGGGTCTTCAATTCCTCAAGAACATTCTTGTCACGCGGTTTTTCATCCAGTTCATCGTCTGTTTCCACATCATTGACCTCCGCAATCACCTTTTGACCGTTTGCATCATCGATGTCAAGCATAACTCTTGAATCTTCCAGAAGAAAAACTACGTCTCGGACCACTTCGATCTTTTTCGACTCCGGATTCCAAACCCGATATCCTTCTGAGTTGCTGTCATATCCGACAAAAATGCACCTCATCGCTTTCGAATCAAGCTTTTGCCGCTTCTCTTTGGCTACATGCACAAAGACCTCTGATCCAAAGACCTGTAAATGATCAATTTTTGCTCGCTTGTTGTGCCACAACTCGTACGGCGTCTTATCTGAAACAGTGCTCGTTCCGGTACGATTTAAAACATGGACCGCGGAATTTATTGCCTCCGCCCAAAACTTCTTGTCCATTCCTTTTGCATGGATCATCGTTCGCGCTGCCTCAACTATTGTTCGCATGTCTCGTTCTGCACACCCATTTTGTTCTGGCGTGTACGGGACCGACCGCTGATGATGAATGCCCATTTCGTCAAGAAAAGTCTTCATCTCATCATTGACAAACTCTTTTCCGTTGTCTGATCTGAAAAAACAAATATCATGTCCGTTGTCCTTTTGTGCCATTTTTACGAACCTCTTGACGTTGCCCGCGACTTCCGATTTTTGTTTCATGAAATAGACAAAACGAAAATGTGAGTAATCGTCCTTCAGGAGCAAAAAGTATCTGGCATCTCCAAGTGAATTTTCCTCCATTAGGCCGCACACATCCGCGTGAATAATCCTTCCACACGTCATTGACCTTTCTTCACGATTCTTGAAGCTACCGCGGTGATGCTTTCCGTAAATGCACGCTTCACACATGAAAACTTGATCGATAAAATCAATGCCTACGTTGTCCAAAAATTTCTTTACGTGTGCGATGTTCTGATGTCCCAGCCGTTCATGCCAAGTGCGAAGAGAAATTTTCTTGACAGCTACATTTGCCATGGCCTCACCGTCCTTTGATGACTCCACCACCTTCAACAGCATTTGGAACAATTTTTTGCGACGAACTCCCACTGCGACGATACTGCCGTTCTTCAGCAATTCACACCGCATATTGTCCGATCGTAATTGGTGCCCGTGATCCATGGCCTTGCTCGACGAAAATAAATTCAAATGAATTTCCGGCACATACAGCACATTCAACATCCGCTTCGAAATCCATTCTTTGCCATTGAATGCCAAAACATTTATGTTACCTCTTCCTCTCGCCATGATCTTTGCACCACTTCCAATTGTTACGCCTATTGATATTTCATTGAAATCTTCGAACCATTCTCGACGATGACACATGTGATCGCTTGCACCGGAATCTAACACCCAAGCATCTCGATTACACGTTGGAATCGATGCGTGACATATAAATGCATCGGTCGCTGTATGTCCTTGTTTCAATTCCACTTTCTTCTTCTGTCGTGGACAGTCACGTTTCCAATGACCTTTCTCTCCACACCCGAAGCACATGACTTGCCGCTCTTTGTGCCATTATCGCTATGTCCACCATTTTCACCAGTGTTTTTTTTGTTCTGATTCGACGACAATTGGCCCTGGCTCTTTCTCGATTTTCCTTTTTTTTTTTAAATTCTTCTTGGCCATCAACGCCTCTGCACTTTCAGTTTGACCTTGTGATTTTAATCGAAGCTCCTCGCCCATCAATCGTGCACGTAGATTGGCCATCGTCTGATTATCCGAACTCGTTGATTCCCAAGCACTGTGAAAAAATGATTATACTCCGGCGGTAACGACATCAAAATTTTTGTCATCACCATTGAGTCTAAAATATTTTCGTTCTGATCCCTCAGCTGCTGCACGATTTCCATGAGTTTTGACAAAAACACTGTAATATCGTCTGTCGGCTCTTTTGTGAAACTGTAGTATTTCTGTTGTAAAAATATTATATTCGATTTTGATGCTTGCTCATATGTACTCTTAAGCGTTGTCCACATATCCTTCGCCGTCTGGCAGTTCATAATTTGTAGCAATGGTTGCTTGTGACACGCGGTCGAGATTGCACGCCGCGCCTTTGCATCCGATCTTCGCCACACGACAATATTTACAGCATAATTTTCAGCGCCTTCCGTAGGGGCATCGCTTGTGCCATCAACGTACTCATACAACTCACTTGCTTCTAAAAATTGCCGCATTTGAAATTTCCACGTGAGCCAGTTATCGGCACCTTCTAGCCGATCAATTCCCATCTTTTCGTTTTCCATTGTTCACTTCAATATTCTTCTCGAAGAAAGAGAAGAAAGAAAAAAAGGGGGGGGTCCAAGCACACAAAGAACAAAACGACCGTGGTTATGTGAAAACACAAATATATACACTTCTTCGTCCAGAAATCTTCCGTTAACCGTAATTGCTACGCGATTTCACGAATATATGTAGTATACGTTTCTTTAACACAACCTCTCGCTTCAGAACGTTCCACCAAATCGCACTAATTTTTTGTCCGAACGTACCGTACGATTACAAAACGATTCAACGAGAGGAAAAGTAATTCTTCCTTCCTTTGTTCTTGCCTCAATGTCCCGACTATGAATTTCACAACACAGTTTATCGCAGTGACAAAACTATATTCCTGATTTTCCGGAAAGTCTCATTAACTGCACACTCTGGGCCCATAACCTGTTATGAATATTGAGTTACTGGTTGTGAATCAAAAGACACTTAAAACGGATAACTATAACTAAAAAGGATCTATTTATTAGCGATATCCAAAAGGAAGAAGGAAAAGCGGGTAACACACCACGGACAGACAGACAGTCATAGATAGATAGAAAAAGAAAAGGTGGTCGGGCGACTACAAAAGGTGAACGACGCTCGCGCGCCCTCACGCATAAGTACGAAGAAAGCTTGAACTAAACCTTAAGCTTGTGTTGCATTTACAATTCTCAACAATTAGAACACCAGCGGATCTGAGATGTCGAATCAACAAAGGTATGGTCAGGTTGACGAGAAACCGAGAGGTCCTTGCCAGAGTTCGGCAAAACCTTGAGGAAAGATTGCGAGCGTGCTTACGCAACAATGGCCGCCATGTGGAAACTGGAGAACAAGCCCGTATACTACGAGCCATTGGTCACAACGGATCAGTTTTATGGCTTTAACGAAACCATCGCCGTCCACATCGGGATTAAAATCAGCTGTAATAGCTAAACACCTGACACGCGCACGCACATTCACTCATTCATTCACACTCACTCACGCTCACACACAAACAGCTCTTTTCAGGGCTACATGACGTGCAAATTCCGATCGCGCAACCTCCCCGTGGTGCACATTGGGTAACGCTAATGCCGACGGTAAAACCCTTTAAAGTGATATATTCAGATTCCTGTAATCCGGAAGATCCATTTGGATCTGACATAACGTTGAATCCTCGCTCTCTACTCGTAAGAAAAAATGTTCGGACAAATCACGATTTGTTGATATTTCATCATTTTTTTTCTTATTGAAGGACTCATTTGCGACCTATGGTCCCTTTGAGACTTTTGATCCTCTCAATGAGTAGAATTTTTTCGAAAAATAAAAAATTTTGACCTTGAATTTCAAGGTCAAAATGAATTTTGCGGGGCCATGTTCGGGGGTGATCTTTGCCGGACATGAACTGGAGAATCATCTGTTCAAGCGACGACACATAATTTTTATACACCCTGTACATTCGGGGCTTTTCTGGGATGTTCCTTTTTTGGCATCATTTCCTGCAAAAGTAAGAACATTCCGGAAAAGTGCCGTATAAAAGCGGGTGCCGAAAGGGGTCGGCCGCCAGTCTACTTCGGTCTATACGAGTAGAACCCGCATTTTTTTAAATAACAAATTTGCACGCAAGTTCGGATAGTCGCCTGCTATCTTTACGCAAACTGTGTTCGAAATATTAGAGTCGCTTGCTCTGCCGTGTCGTTGCACGCGCGTTATTGGAGTCGCTTGCTCCACGTGTACGCCAAATCGGTGTTCGAACGCGCTTACGAATGTGTGTCGCGCTCCTCGCCGCGGACTTGTTCTATGCGCGCCGTGTTCTGCATATCGCGCTGAAATTGTACATAGCTCGTGTAAATGATTCTGTAAATAACTGTTTTATTGTGAATGAAAAATATATTTTTTTCTCGTAAACTGTTAAAACTTGCGTGTAAGTTCTTTGTGTGTTTTTTGTGCTCGTGACCTTCTGCTTCAGAATTTCCATTCCGCATCGAACAGTTACACTAAGAGGTTGAATTTGATTTATTGGTTTGATTATTTTTCTAAGAAAAGTAATGTTGCATATTGGAGGATATTCCTGTAAGATATGTTTTTTAACCCTTATGTGGCGACTGATTTTTTTGTACGTGGAAGGCGGCTGGGGTACATTTGTACCCAAACAAAAAAATTTGAATATTCCAAGAATTCTTAGGATTATTTTGTCTTTAATTATATTATACGAATAGAAATAATGTTTGACCTTCCTGATTTACTTTGAAATGAATGTTGAAATGAATGTAAGAAATGTTTGAATTAGTGGTTTATGTAAATGGACCAATATTAAATTGCCTAAGTAAGCGTTGAGAAAGTAGATCAGTGCTGGGATTTACTTGCAACTTTCGGCCGGATTTCTTGACTCACGCCCACTCTTACCCCTCTCTTACCGCTCGCGCATTAGCAACACGTCAACGGACGCTAGTAACTAAGAAGCGCGTCATTTGTCTCAGGAACGTATCACAGTACCTATTACAGTACGTATCACAAACAGTAGATAATTGGAACTTTTTTACAGTAGGCTTTGTGTCTATTCTAAATAACGGCACTTCACACAATTTTAGTTTTTTTGCTTTAGTACCCTTTTTGCTTTTGTGAAAGACAGAACATTTATAAATATTCAGCTTATTAGAGTGCAACAAATGGCTTCTGGACTCAGACCCCGTCGCACTAAACGGTAAGTTTAACTAATTTTACATTAATTTCAGTTACACAAAAGACTCAAATTATATCGCCTAGATTATCCTCTACTGAAATCAGAGCATTATATGAAGAGCTCGAATCTGAACCAGAGGAATCTTCAGCAGAATTTGATAATGATGAAAATCATAATGAAGAATCTGATGCTGAAATGGAATGTGTTGTTGAACAAGATTTGTCTGAATCAGATTCAGAACCAGAAGATGAATACCAGGAGCAAGAAGCTATTGCTGAGGTCGAGTTGAAAGGCAAAGACGGAACTATATGGCGAAGAAAACCCTTCCCCCAATACCAAACCGTCAGTCAAAATGTATTGCGTCAAAAATCAGGTTCCTCCAATAGATCTATGCCTCTAACAATAAAGGAAGTATTCAAGACGTTCATTACCTCAGAAATTACAGATATAATAATTCGATGTACAAACAGGAAAGTTAAGGCAGTTTATGAAAAGTCTGGTGGCAATGGTAAAGTTATAGATGACTTTACTGAAGAAGAATTTGATGCGTTTCTAGGAATCTTAATTGCAGCTGGAGTACATCGGTCCAACAAAGAGCACGCAGAAGAACTATGGAAGCCCGATGCACTACCAATTTATAAAGCTTCCATGTCTCGTGATCGCTTCAGGCACTTCTTACGGTTCATACGTTTTGATAATGAACAAACACGAGCTGAAAGAGCTAAAACCGACAAAGCTGCACCAATTCGAGATATTTGGGAAATGTTCAACAAGAATTTGTTCGATGGATACAAGCCTGGAGAGTGCATAACGATTGATGAACAGCTCTATGGATATCGTGGCCGTACTAAATTTACCCAGTACATCCCATCAAAACCAGCCAAATAAAAGTTTTCTGAGCATGCGACGCTTACAATTCCTATCCATTGAAAGGAATCTTATATACTAAGCCAATTGATGGAGAGCGTCAAAAAAATGTAGGAGAGAAAACTGTCTTGGATTTGGTTGCTAAATATAAAGGGTCTGGAAGAAATGTGACCACTGACAACTTTTTTACTAGTCTTGAACTCTCAAATGTTCTTAAGACTTGGAATATGACTCTGGTGGGCACTTTGAGGAGTAATAAGCCTTTTTTACCACCGAACATGCAAAAATCTAAGTCCAGGGCATTATTCTCCACAAATTTCGGTTTCAAAAAAGACGTAACTATTTGCTCATATGTTCCTAAAAAGGACAAAGCTGTTATAATGTTATCTTCAATGCTATCTGGTGAAGTGGATAACACAGATGTTTCGAAGCCAGAGATAATAAAATATTATAACAAAACCAAAGGTGGTGTCGACAATATGGATAAAATGGTTTCTGAATACTCAGTTCAACGAAAAACAGAGAGATGGCCACTTGCTTTTTTCTATAATATCATAAATGTTGCTGCCTTAGCTTCATACATTGTCGTGAAACATCAAAGTAGTTCACAAATGAAGAGCAATCAAAGGCGTACATTTCTGAAGGAATTGGCTCTTCAACTCTGCTCCTCAGCAATTGAGACTAGATCATTGGATAATAATTTAGTGAGATATCCAGCTCTACGTACTGCTATGGAAACTTGCCTTGGCAAACAAATAACTTCTGCAAAGACATCTTCTGCAAGCCATTCAGCCAGCAATGTGGGACCTTCACCAGTAGTTGGAAGTTGTTATATATGTCGTAACAAAGGAATGAAACGTCGAAAAACCAGAAATTCTTGTATTCTTTGTGAAAAACCAGTTTGCTCTGAGCATTCTACAAAGGCTATTTCATGTGATGAATGTCAGTAAATTCGCTAAGTATTATTTACGTTAATTACCTCATGCTTACATAATTTACATTTTAATTTATGTTGTAGTCAATGTGAAATAAAAACTATTCAATCCATTCAAAAAGTATTTCCACATTGTTTTTTTTTTCATTTTATAGCGCCGGGTACATTTGTACCCTAGCCGCTTCCTACGTACCTTCAAAATGTAAGTTTGAAAATCTCCTGAGCCATTGTTCAAAATTTTGAACTCTTTACAAAAATAGTTATTTAATAGTTCCTTGGAAGATGTCCTGAAATGTGTTGATATTGTTGCGCCCGCGTCCGGCCGCCTGGTGCGCAGGGAAGTTACGCACCGGAAGATGCTTCCTGTTCCTTGGCGACGCTTGTTTACGCGTTGCCAGGCGCGTTGCTTGGTTTGAACTGTCAAGCCTGGAAGGACTTTTGTAGCGTTTGCTTGATAATAAACCGTTCTTTTCTGCAACCCTCGAGTTGTTCTTTCTGCGGGCGTGTCGCGAGTGCGTGAGGGAGTGCAGAGAGCCGCGGTGTCGCGTGTGAGCGCAACATTTTGGGGGCTCGTCCGAGTTTCGGACGGACAACGAACTTCTGTGAAATTGCGAGGGACATGGCGACAGCACATTCTCCGGCGAGAACTCGCTCCCGAGCCGCAGAGACGGCTGCGACGGAGCCGAGTCCTCTCGAGGCCGTCCTTCAGGAGCTCCGACAGCTGCGCGAGGAGCGCCGACAGGAGTAGACGCAGTTCCAACGGTTCCGAGACGACGTGGAAGCGCTCTTCAGGGAACACGACGCGGCTTTCTCGCGCCTCGAGGAGCGGCTTACCACCAACCAGTTAAGTCCTTCTAATAATATTTCTTGTGCCGGAAATCATTCTACGATGTCGCGTTTGGCCGGCGCGGGCGAGGGCGTGTGTGCGGGGCGAGCGAATGCGGGTAGTGTTCTGGCAGGCGAGAGCGATGACGCGGGGCGAGCGAACACGGGTTACGTTCTGGCGAGCGAGGGCGGTGACGCGGAGCGTGCGGACGTGGGTCGAGATGGTGCGGATGCGGAGCGAGTTCCGGCGTGCGAGAGCGGTGAGCGTTCCGGTTTAAAGATAAAGCCCGATACTTTTGACGGGTCGGCTTCGCTGCGAGAGTTTCTCGTACAGTTTGATTTGGTCGCGCGCGCGAATCGTTGGGGCGAGTCAATGAAGGCGATCGCCCTCGCGTCGAGCTTGCGGGGGAAGGCGCGCTCGGTCCTTGAATCCGTTCAGGAGCCTGAAAATTTGGAATACGCCGAGCTAAAGGCCCGTCTCGAACTGCGTTTCGGAGAAAGTCTTTCGGCGCAAAATTGCTATATGCAATTTGCGAGCCGGAGGCAGAGGGACGGGGAGGATTTTGCCGCGTTTGGGGGGGAATTAGAAAGACTCGCGCGTCTCGCTTACCCCGAGTGCCCATACGCGGTGCGCGAGAAAATAGCGTGCGCGCAGTTTGTTTCGGCGCTCTCCGACAGCCATATGAGGAGAACTCTCCAGCTCGAGGGAATCTCCTCTCTGAGGGCAGCAATTGAGCGTGCAAAGGCCATTAAGACTATTTTAGGGGAGGACCGCGAGAACTCGTTTCAGCGGAGGCCGTTTACAAATTTTGTAAAGGAAAACTCGTCCGAGGGAGGGGCGAAGGGTTTCCCTGTGGAATAGGAAGGGAAGGGTGAGAGCCGAGGGAACAGACGCTCTGAGATTGGGGGAGGTCCCGGAGAGTGCTGGTCCTGCGGAAAAAGTGGGCATTTCCGTGCGGAGTGCCCATCGAAGGAGGGAAACCGAGTCTAGTTGGACTTGAACCCGTCGGAAAAGTTATGTTTTTGTGTTCTTGTGTTTCCGAGTTACTGTGTTTTGCGTTCTCTTTCAGGAAAGGAAGGTTCGAGCCTCAGAGCTGAGTGGAACCGCCTGGGGAGGATGTTCCTGGAGTTAAGAGCTGGCTTTCCTTCCTGCCTTTTGTTCCAGTTAAACTGTTCTTTTTCCGGAAAAGAAGACTGCCTCGCCCACGGTTTTTACTCTGTGGTTTTTCCGTGGGACTCAGGGCGAATGCCGAGGCAGGGACTTGGGGAGTCCTGCGGGACGTTGGTGCCACAGGGCGAAAGTCACCCCCCTTGTCCGAAGAACGAAGACTCAAGAGTCAAGATTCAAGAGTCAAGACTCAAGGGTCAAGATTCAGGAGTCAAGGAGCTAGGGCGGAGCCCGGTAACCCGCAGCGGTAGCTCGGGGTAGGGCGAAAAACCGTTCGAAGTTCTCGGGTCCAGGGACGAGAGGTCCCGTGAAGTCCGCGCCCTCCCCGCGAGGGCAGAAGACGTGAGGTTTTCCAGGGGGCTGCCCCGCCTGAATGTCGGGACGACATTCCAGGAGGAGGGGGGCAGTGTTGCGCCCGCGTCCGGCCGCCTGGTGCGCAGGGAAGTTACGCACCGGAAGATGCTTCCTGTTCCCTGGCGACGCTTGTTTACGCGTTGCCAGGCGCGTTGTTTGGTTTGAACTGTCAAGCCTGGAAGGACTTTTGTAGCGTTTGCTTGATAATAAACCGTTCTTTTCTGCAACCCTCGAGTTGTTCTTTCTGCGGGCGTGTCGCGAGTACGTGAGGGAGTGCAGAGAGCCGCGGTGTCGCGTGTGAGCGCAACAATATTAACTTCAGTAGAATCAAGGTTATTAGCTTTGAAAATAGAAATGGGTACAAATGTACCCCAGCCGCCACATAAGAGTTAATGAGATCGACGAAGGGGTTATAAACTTGTATCACATCAGGAGATTTTAATGTAGTAAGGTATTTTTTGATTCTTTCAAAATGTTGAGTAAGTGTAATGACACTTAAAACAACCCGTATATTCAAACGTTCGGGCTAGCTCGTTGGTTCCGGGGTTCGAAGGGGTAGTCGTGAAATGAACAAGAAGTTAGAAAACAAAAGATAACAATTTATTATAATAAACGTAAAAGAGATATAATGTAATATAATATAACAATGACGCGGAGCGGATATATAGTGTGAGGCGTGCTGTAGCGCGACACGTAGTAATACAATATAACGCAGTACAATATAATGATGACGCGGAGCGAACACAGTGTGTGAAGCGCGCTGTAGCGCGGTACGTCGGTGGTCGCGTGTTTCGGCGTGACGTGGTATCCCGTATCAATGGTCCCGGCGTTTAAATGTCCGTGTGTCTCGGCGCGGCGCGATGTCTCGCAATTGCCGTATAAATAGCGACGGCGCGGATATGTGGTAACGCGGCGCGATGCGGAAGATCGGGAAAGCCCCCGGGTCGTGGCAGGAAGAGACGGTCGGACCGAGAATACTCGGCGATAGTGGCGAACCACTGCACGCTGATCGACGTCTCGGGAAGAGCGGCACGGGTGTTCGGTGTCTGTACAGGAGCCGAGAAACCTCGACGGAGGCAGAGTACGCTCTACCTCACGTGGTTGGCACTGCACAGGTCTTCAGCTAAGGAGGCGAATACCGAGAGCGCTCAGTGGAAGCAGAGAACGCTTGACTTCCTGGTTGTGTCGCTTCGAGGAACGGTTTCGGGATGAGCTTATTAGCGTCGGCTGGTAGCGTCTGATGGCAAGCTCCGGAATCGGTGCTTCGTTAATTTTGCGTGTCTTTTTATACCCCGAAAGTCGCTAATTACCCCGGGAAGGGGATTATCCCCCGCCATCGGTATACGCACGCCGGGGTATCGGAGCAGGGGATCGGTTTCGGCGTTTCGCTCGACGTTTGGTTCTTCCCGGGGTTACTCGGTTTGGTAATGCGAGGTTGACCTCAAGCGTTAGCTCGTGTGGAAACGTTTAAAAATAATGTGGGGCGCACCGCGTTCTGCCGTGTGGTCGGGTGTTTTGACGGCAGTACGATGCTTTTTAGGGGGGCATCGTTACACACTCTTGTGAGAAAGTTTGATTTTGTAAACAAACTTGTAAATTTCAGTAGGATTTATTGTGATGCTCAGAGGAAAGTGATCGCTTCCCAGAGAATCAAGAGCTGTAAAGAAACACAGACCAGGAGAGGTAAGATCTATAACTGAGCTACTAGATTTTGGGAACTTGTCAAATATGTTTCTGTAATTCTGGAGGACTCTGATATTGTCAGAATATTATTTATCGTTGCCCGTTGTGAAATACAGCGTTGGAGTCGGTGACTTTGAGCGAAATGAAAAGTTGACTGTTGTAGTCATGTCTAAATTCCTAAAACATTCGGGTAGTTTCTAGTTTTAAGGCTTTCGTGGCCATTGATATCGTTAACCGAGAGGGTTTCCGGATGGATGCCACGTGCGTGTTGGGCACTTTGCCGACGTTTCGCAAACATTGCAGCTTGCATCATCAGAGCTAGGAGCTCCGATTTTGAGCTCTCTTCGGTTGCGGTAATCCTTATATACCCCCGTTGTTCCTGGTGGGGAGAGGGGGTTACATTAGAGTGATCTTCAAACCCCAAAAGAAGATTTCTCAATTACTTCCAAATCTCAAGGATCAAAGACCACGCCTGGAAACACCAGGTGTTCTACAAAATACCTTGCGCCTGAAAAAGTGTACATAGGAGAAACCGGGAGGAAGATCAGTACACGGATCAAGGAACACCAGCGGTGTGCCAAATACAGCCACTTTTCTCAATCAGCCTTAGCTGAACACTGGATGGAGACTGGACATTCCGTGCAGTACGATAAGTCTACCATACTGACCCCTTCACAAAGTTATTTCACTAGAAAGTATCGTGAAGGTCTGGAAATTTTGAAACATCCTGACAACCTCAACCGTGACAAAGGTCTTCAAGTAAATCCTATTTGGCATACCGTCCTCTCGGGTTTTTTAATTGATCGGCCGATCAATTAAAACATTCTGATTGGCTGACCAAATCAATCCCCCCCCCCCTTCCCACCCGGAACAACGGGGGTATATAAGGACTACTGCAACCGAAGAGAGCTTAGAATCGGGACTCCTAGCCCTGATGATGCAAGCTGCAATGTTTGCGAAACGTCGGCAAAGTGCCCAACACGCACGTGGCATCCATCCGAAAACCCTCTCGGTTAATGTAAATAATATTTTAATTTGTGTTTGTATCTACATTTTTTTGTTTTTCTTTGTTTTATTTAACGTGTTAACGTGTAATCGTATATAAAAGTTGTACATTGGGGTAATTGGTAATATCTGATAGCCAATCCGGCGACATTGAACTCTACTACCTCGTACATTGACTCCGAGTCGGATTTCGCTTCTCCAGGTCATGTTACTTTGTACTTTTTTTTGTGTGTGACCGTGCATTTTTAATTTTTTGCTAAAGCGTGGCTGTCTGTCATCGTTTAGTTCGTCGCGTACCACTGGTCATACCATTCTAATCATAGTGGTATCGCGGAGGTTTTTATTATGCGGTGCGTATTGTGTCGCGGAGATGTGCTGGTGGTTGCGTGTCACCGGTATTTTTATATGTGCGCTCCATGTTTCGTTGGCACGTATAGAGCATCAAAAGGACGAGATGTTGGAACGGCTTATATATTATACAATACCACTCACTTCTGACACCAGCTGTTGTGCCTGGGGTAGGCACAGGATTGCGGTTCGTCGTCCGTCGAGACTGCTAGGTCGGGAAAGGCACTGGTGCCACCTTTGGTGGTGATGTCGTTGGTTAAGTAAAGAAACACTTTTCTTGATTTTGACTGATTTATTCACACACTTTACACTGCCGCTTATTGAGTAAATTTGTACGTTACACAAAGGCGGAGAAGATTACTCGCTTGCGCTTGTCACTACTCAATGATTACTTCTCAATGATTACTGCCCAATGATTACTGCCCGCGATGCGTTCGGCGCATTGCGTTAAAAGAGCATCGGTGCCCTCGTTTCTGTTATGCAACTGCTGACTGAGATTTAGATCAGCAGTTGCATTTTCTGGTGACCTCGTTATACTTTTTGGTTATGACCTGATTTAGTAATTTAGGTTTGAGTCATTAGTTTCGTAATCGTTGGCGGTGTCGAAACTAATAACAATGTTAATAATTGATTTGGGACAAATCAGGTTATAACATCAATCTGATATCAAATTGTCGCATTGATCTGCACGTTTGACATCAAAAGTTATCACATATAAAAAAATAAAATTCAAATAAATTTCAAATTTTTTACTGATTTATTAATTAATGTTTTTTATATTTAAATATTTTTGGTAATTCCTGAGAACTTGTTTCTTAAAACACACACACACACACAAAGTATACAAAAAGTCTCGGACTCCTTAAGTATCTTGAAAAATAAGAATTTTTGACAAAAATGGTTCAGACAAAAGTTGTAGAGTTTTAAGTAATGCATTACCCAGTAATATTACTTTGAAGAATGTTGTCACGTGAAGGTCAACTTCAATTACTTAAATGGAACCCCCTACTTTTTAATACATACTCTTGTAGCATATCTCAAGAGCTTTCCAAAATAGTATAATAAAGTTAGTTTTCATTAAGTACTTTCCGACTTATGAGGCTTGAAAGTTACAGTATTGTCGGTATTAGCATTACCTAAGGTGTATCGCGTTGCCCGATCAAACAAAATACCTCCTTCCCATCTCTTTTTCCTCTCCTATCTCCTTCTTCCTCTCCTCTCTTTCATCTTTCCCTTCCCCTCCCATCAACCCAGAAACTACATAAGCTAGAGATCTCTTCTATCAAGTGGAGGTCCACTTGAGGTAAAAGGTATATCTTTTCTTGATATTTCATATCAGGATTACTGTCACCATATAGTATCCTGGATTATAAAGTATTAATTTATATATAATATTAATGCTTACTGAACAGGAGCTTATATCCCTTTTGATGATGCGAGGATGGGATGATCGTAAGAGATCTTATGCACATATGACAGAACTTTTCAACCAAACTTTCAGAAATGAGGGCAATAGTATATCTAAATCGACTGTTATTCGTACTGTACAACGTTTTGAAGAAACAGGTTTTGTTAAAGACCGTTAGACAAGATAGACCTACAACAGCGACAAATCCTGATAAAAAAATTAAATATTTTGCAGTCTTTTGTTGAAGATCTGCGTAATTCAATTCACAAAGAGCGATGTTGCACAACAACACGACATCGCTCCTATGTCAGTCCATAATATTTTAAAAAAGGAGAAATTTGATCCATATAAGATCGGCCTTGTACAGGAATTAGCGATGAAAATCTTAATTGGATGTACGAGGCACATACTCAAAACCCTGAAAAAGGACTGTATGGACTGGAATTTTAAATATCATTATTGGGCTTTTCTTTATTGTAGGTAATCTAAGAGCGGAGAATTACTTAGCCATATTTCGAAATGAAATAGTTCCGGCAATACAAAATATCGCTCAAAACTTCAATGACATTTGGTACCAGCAGAATGGAACACTTCACTACGGTTTACATGTACGGTTTACGTCAATATTTGAGTCAAGTTTTCCCAAATGAAGGTGAATAGAAAGAAGGGGTTACATTGAATGCAGCACGATCACTGGATCTAAATCCACTCGACTATTTTTTATGGGGATACTTAAAGAGTAGAATTTATAATACTAAACCTCGAAATCTTGATGATTTGCGTCAACGAATTATAGATGAATTTAGACTGATACACCGTGAATTTTGTAGAAATACAGTCTCAAGTTTTTATAATTGTTTAGCACATTATCAGACTGTAGGACACCAATTTGAACATTTGCTATAATGTCATTCTTTTAAAGCAGAAATTATAATGTTTGCAATACACGCGGGTAGGACCCAATGCTAATGGTACCAGATGGAACTCACTGACAATTGGGGGAGATAGATACACGCACGCACGCACGCACGCACGCACGCACAAAAAAGGTGTAAATCTGATCTTGCACGGTATACTCTGAGTGATGCTAATGCCGGCAGTCTTGTAACTTTCAAGCCTCATAAGTTAGGAAAGTACTTAATGAAAAATAACTTTATTGTAGTGTTTTGGAAAGCTCTTAAGATGCTATAAGGGTATGTAATAAAAAATAGGGAGTTCCATTTAAGAAATTGAAGGTGACTTTCACGTGACTTTGATAACATTCTTCAAGGTCATAATAATATTACCGTGTGATGCATTACTTAAAACCCTATAACTTTTGTCTGAAACTCTTATTTTTCAAGATATTTAAGGGGTTTCGGGTATTTAACACGTTCCCTGCCAGACCGTTTTTTGAAGACTTTCCGTTCAGGCCGCGTGGGGCGTATGCGCCCCACGGTTTACAATTGTATTGTTTTGTTTCTAGCATATGCCTACAATGATTAAAATAGTGCAATAATCATAATTATCAAGGAAAAGGTGTATAGTTTAAGATGCATAACACAACAAATCAATAAATTTATTTTTCTAGGAATTGTTTAACAAATACCTGGCTGAACATTACTCTACCAAGTGAGTTGCATCCTCGCATATAATTTTTTTTTATCATGCCTATATTAGTTTAAAATAAAACATTTTAGTTAAAATCAAGTTTGTATACAATTACAAAGGGATGTTACGGTGAACTTTGTTAAAACATGGCAAACATAAGTGTGGTTTATCCACACAACTATCGCAAAATGTTGCAACTTTTACAGTACAGTTTTTTGCCGATTGGGATCCTAAATTTTTAACGTTTTTTTCGTAACAAATTTTACAGCGCCTTCTTATCGAATTAAAGTTGCCTTCCTTTTTTTTAATTTCGTGACGATTTCTTCTTGGCCCAATTGGTAGAGAATTATTATTATTATTATTACGAAACATCAGATTCATGGCTAATTTTTTTCGAAATTCAACGCTTGATATTTTACGGTTTGTAAGACTGTTATATATAATCCATGAATTTACTACAGCTGTGTTTAGGCAAAGTTCAAATACAATTTTTTTGTACCATTTTATTGATTTTCGTAGAGGACTGCAATATGAAGCCATTTGATCGGAGATATCTACATAAGAATTTCCTTCATTATAATCCACAATAACCTTTGGTTTTATAACAATATTCCCCCTTTTCTGCATAACTACAGTTTCATTAGAATGCTTTGTTGATAATAGAAGGACATCACGCTTGTCCTTCCATTTTAGTATTGTCAATCCATCATTGCTTTCCTTAGCAATATATTCATGTCGCTGTAATTTTTTTGCAAGTAGATCTTTCGGAATTCCACGGCGATTTGATCGCATTGTTCCAATGAGATGAGTATTTTTAGCGACTAGCTTCTTAGCTAATTCGATACTTGTGTACCAGTTATCGGTACATATTGTATGACCTTTGCCAAATATATCTTTACATAACGACAGAACAACATTGGTAGGCGTTGTTTTCTCCATATCCGTTTTTTTCCCACAATAAATTTTGAAGGTGATTGTGTATCCTGGTGTTGAACATAATTTGAATATTTTGATACCGTACTTATGTCGTTTTTGTTTTATATACTGTTTGAAAATAATGCGACCTCGAAAAGGAATTAAAGATTCATCCACACAAACAATTTCGCCTGGTTCAAAATACTTTGCAAAATTTTCATTTAACATATCAATTACTGTTCTAATTTTATACAAGCGGTCGTTTACATTTTCTTTTTCATTGTCATTAAAATGTAACATTCGCAACAAAAGTTCAAACCGATTCCTTGACATTATTGAAGATGGAAGAGTTTGCGAATATGCCGGATCTTTGGACCAATATAAACTTATTTCTGGAAGCTTTACGATTCCCATCCACATAATAAGCCCAAAAAAACTTTTTATCTCGCTTTTGTCTGTCGGTTTCCAGTCATCTAATCGCGATGATGTTTGTTCTAATACTAATTTTTGCGCATACCGATTGGTTTCTATAACTACAAGTTCGAAGAATTCATCATTCACAAGCAAAAAATAAATATCTTCTGGTTTTTCATAAGTTTGATTAAATATTTTGAAACCCGGTGTACCAACAAAAGGCGTAAGGCGTGGTTGGTTTCCGATGGGATCAGCCCAGTCTATATGCGAAGTAGTTATATTGTCTACAGAAGGTTCATCATCTTCGTCTTCACTACTGGATAAAATCCTAGTGCCGCGTGAAAAACGATGAAGAGGTATGATTTCCTCTGAACTGTCTGAACAATCTTCGGAAAAGTTTACTCGTGCAATCCTACGGCGTTTCATTAGAATTTCTACGAGTGGCACGTCAGAATCATAACTTGAAAAACTGTCAATGTGTGATGCCATGTCCGCTTATAGGGAGTAATTATTGTAAAATTTGAAAAAGGTCTGAGGAAAAGAAGGAGGGAAAAATTGCAAACATTCTTAAATGCAAAATATCCTAATCTATAACACTGAAATGGTATATACATACCGTATTTCCTTCGTTTATTATACTTTAGAAACACACTGAACTAAATAAATCCCAGCTTCAGTGAAGCAGTAATTGTCGTATCAACGGCACGTGAATAAGTGACTGATCGAAATGCGAGAAGTACAATTAAAACAAGTTGCGGTAAAAAAAAATGACTACCACGCCGCGTGGGGCGTATACGCCCCACGATCAAATAAACGCAGCAGCAATAGTATTAACATGCCCATAATTGACTGAATAATAAATTTTTAAAAAAATTCTTCATTTTACATGACAATACCCAATGGCTTAAACGGAAAGTTCAGCGTGGGGCGCATACGCCCCACGTGGCAGGGAACGTGTTAAGGTATTTCGGGACTTTTTGTACACCCTGTGTGTGTGTGTGTGTGTGTGTGTGTGTCCCAAAAAAGTGTATACACACTTTAACAGCTGATAGCTCAGTTGAAGTTTGTTTTTTTCAGGTTAAGCTTATTAGGAATTAATAATGGTAGCTAGACTAAGTTTTGAACAAAGAACATTCATTCTAAAACTGGAAATGTAAAAATGTTGAAGTTCAAAGACAGTTTAAGAGAGAGTTTCAAAGAGATCCACTAACGCGACTTACCATCATTCGAATTAGAGATAAGTTTGAAGCCGATGGAACTGTTCAGAATGTTCACGAGAAGCATTCCGGAAGACCACGGACATCGACAAGTCTCACAAAGAAAGAACAAGTACTAGAAACGTTCTACCGAAGCCCAAGAAAATCTGTGCGAGTCGTGAGTTACATATCTGAAAAACGTCTGTCCAACGCATTTTGAAGCGCTGTCAATACCTCATAACACACTCTTGCATAATTCGGCATTTAAATCATCGACACGGGCGATTTTGGGAGTCGAGCCCACGGGATCCTCAGGCCGGTCGCCGGCGGAGTCGCCCGAGTCGAATTGACTAGAATCGCTCGTTTTTATCGCAATTTCGTGAGACCCGCAATGACAGTTGATGATGAGCGCCGTAGTTCGTGTTAAAAATTTTCGCAGCGACTTCGTTCAATGTCGCGCTTTATTAGATACTTGTGCAACAGCACACTTTATAATAGAGGATTTCGCCCGCGCTTTAAGATTGCCCATACGTCCGTACTCTATTCTGGTCGGAGCGATTAATGACTTAAACACTATGTCAAACTGTTAAGTAATAATAAGAATAATAGGTTTGTTGTATTAGCGCGTGACACAGCATAGCATCGAGCCATGAGATAGTTGTTGACAAGTCAAGATTTGTTCGAAATAGGAGCGACTAAAGTCCTGTTATTGGATCATTCGTGTTTTGTCCTTACACAGCGACAGACGTACGACAAGACGCTACGAAGGTGCGTTATAATTATTATTTAGTCTTTTCTCTTTTTGCTATAAAGTGTCCATTATTTGTAGAGGTTTTTATTCTGGAAATGTAATAAATACTTTCAACACACATTGTCGAGTATTATACATTAAATGCCCGTCTACCGAGAACAAAACACGACAAGTGGCGACGAGGATAACAGACATTTGGCGGAGAGGCAAATAGAGAGGACGGATAGGAACATTAGCGGCAACGTAAGGAGACAAAATATGACGGCTATACCCACATTTGCGGAATTCAATCCATCGATCGAGCATATAGAATCGTATTTGGAGAGATTCGAGATTTTTGCGGATGTGCAAAATATAACGGCTGAGGTAAGGGTGAAATTTTTTTTAAGCAGTGCGGGTGCATCGTTATATAATAAAGTAAAAATTTTGGCTATACCACGTAAACCGGTTGATTTAACTTTGGAGGAGATAAAAACGTTATTAACAGGTCATATGAATCCTAAACCGCTTAAATGTACGGAACGACAAAAATTTAAATTACGTAAACAAAACGAAGGTGAGTCGTTCGCGGAATTTCTTGCAGTTTTAAAAGAAATATCTATTAATTGCGGGTACGAAGGCGAAGCTCGATTAAATGAAGAACTCAGGGACCAAATTATAATGGGCATACGTAACGAGAATACGCAAAATTATTTTTTGAGAACAGATAATTTAACTTTGGAAGAGGTAATCAAAAAGGCTTTAGCAGACGAACAGGCAACAACCGGAGTAAACGCTTTGAAGCAAGACGCCAATATAAACAAAATTAATACAACAGATAACAAGAAAAAAAATTTTAAAAAACCTTTTCGTAGCAACGAAAAAACTTTTAGAAACGAAAACGATCGAGGAAATAGACAAAATTTTAACGACCGTGCTAAGCCACGATACACACCAAAATATCAACAGACAATTCAATATAATCAAGATAAATTTTGTTATAGATGTGGATTTTCAAATCATTCGCCAAATTTTTGTAAATACAAAAATATGAAATGTTACAACTGTAATTTAATAGGTCATTTGAAAAGTCAATGTCGAACGAAACCGAGAAATACGGGACAGGTAAATGCTTTTGAAGTAGGCGAAATATTACATATTGGAAATCCGGATTTCAGAAAAAAAATTATGTTAACGCTAAAAATTGAAGACAAATTGGTTAACATGGAGTTCGACACGGGAGCTACATATTCATTAATGTCTAAGGAAAATTTTGAGAAGTTAAAAATAGAAAAGGAAATTGAAGTTTCAAACGTCGTTCTTCAGACATACGAAAAACGGCAAATTCCGATAGTAGGAACAGTAACGGTTAAAATCGAATACAACGGCACGAAGATGGAAGGAAAATTATTTATCGTTGAGCAAAATCTCGATACAATTTTAGGACGCGATTGGATTTTTCCCCTTAAAATTAATTTAGGAAATGTATTTACAGCGGACGTTAGCGACGAAACAATGAAAGAGCTGAGTAAAGGTCGATTCAGACTATACGGCACGGACCGTCACGTTCCGGCAACGGCACGTACCGGCACCGGCACGACAAAACATTGTAACATGCGTTTTAAATGAGACTGTCCACATTAACGCCTGTTGCCTGTTAATGTGGACAGTCTCATTTAAAACGCATGTTACAATGTTTTGTCGTGCCGGTGCTGGTACGTGCCGTTGCCGGAACGTGACGGTCCGTGCCGTATAGTCTGAATCGACCTTAAGGAGTTTGTGGATGTTTTCGCGGATAGTGCTGGATGTTTGAAAAATCATGAAGCGGAACTACGGGTGCGATCAGACGCCACACTGATTTATTGTTGACCAAGAACAGTTCCATTGGCATTAAAACCACGTTTAGAAAAGGAGTTGGATAGACTGGAAAAATTGGGAATTATTGAAAGGACGACAAATACACAATGGGCAACACCAATTGTTCCAATTGTAAAGAATGACGAATCTATTCGAATTTGCGGAGACTACAAGGTAACACTTAATCGATTTCTAATTCCGGACGATCATCCAATTCCAAATATAGAAGAAGTTTTAGCGCAAACAGCAAATGGGAAGATTTTTGCAAAATTTGATATTAAGGAAGCATATATGCATATGCAAGTCTCGGAGGAAACGTCAAAGTTGTTAACCATTTCGACGCACAAAGGACTGTATAAAGTCAAAAGATTGATGTACGGGATTGCGAATGCGCCTGCTATTTGGCAGCGAACCATGGAGGCACTTTTTCAAGGTATAGACGGATTGCAAATATTTTACGACGATGTAAAGATTTCTTCTCCAAATGGCCAGACGCATAAGGAACGCATACGAGAATTTTTTGAAGAATGCAGACGACACGGTATTAAATTAAATAAAACGAAATGTCAAATAAATACAAAGAAAATAGAATATTTAGGTTTCGAAATTGATGAACATGGATTGCATAAGACGAAGGGAAAAATTGATACGGTCTTAGCAGCAAAAAGACCGGAGAATATTACGCAATTAAAATTGTTTTTGGGACTGGTTACGTATTACGGACGCTTCATACCGAACATGGCAGAAAGACTTCATCCCTTATACGAGTTATTAAAGAAGAACACGAGCTACAGGTGGACAACGAAACAGGGAAGAGCATTTACGGAGATAAAACGAGAAATTGCATCTGAGCGTATTTTAGCGCACTACGATCCGAATAAGCCTTTAATATTGGCGACGGACGCATCAAATTACAGTATCGGCGCAGTGCTATCACACACACTAAAGAACGGTACAGAACAGCCAATTGCATTTGCCGGAAGAAGTTTGAATGATGCAGAGAAGAGATATTCGCAAATTGATAAAGAGGCTCTTTCTATCTATTGGGGCGTAAAGAAATTTTTTTATTATTTATATGGTCGGAAATTCACGCTACTAACAGACCACAAACCTTTGGAAAGTATTTTGGCAGCAAACGCAAGTGCACCAGGTTTAACAGCAACGAGATTATTGCACTACTCGATATTCTTGCAAGGATTTAATTATAATATTAAATTCAGAAATACCAATAAGCACGCTAATGCAGATTTTTGTTCAAGATTTCCGAACGAATACGCGACAAAAAAAATAGACGAACCAAGTTACGTACAAATAGAACAAATCCACAATATCATAGATTCTACGATTATCGCCCAGGAAACGAACAAAGATACGGAGTTAAGAAAAATACGTAACGAAATTAGTAGGAATAAAAACAGTAATATTAACAGATGGGGCGAATATACGATCGAGCAAAATTGTGTAATGAAAGGACAACGAGTAATAATACCAAAAACGTTAAGGAAAGAGGTTTTGACGGAACTGCATAGAGGACATTTGGGAATAGTCAAGATGAAAGGACTAGCCCGAAGTTTTGTTTGTTGGAAAGGAATTGACAAGGATATTGAAGAAGTTTGTAAAAATTGCGAAAATTGCCGAAATCAATTGAATCAAATACAAAATGAAAAAATACATCCATGGGAATACCCAAAGGGACCATGGGAACGAGTTCATATCGATTACGCCGGACCGATTAAAGGTATATATTTATTAATCATAGTAGACGCATACTCAAAATGGCCAGAAACATTTATAATGAAGAATACAAGCAGCATGGCAACCATAGAGAAACTACGGGAATGTTTTGCTCGATTCGGATTACCGGTGACTTTGGTATCGGATAATGGACCACAATTTGTGTCAAGGGAAATGGAAGCATTTTTAAAGGATAACGGAATTAAACATCTTACGACGACACCGTACTATCCTTCTTCAAACGGACAAGCGGAACGATACGTGCAGACCATCAAGAACGCTATATATGCAGGCGGCACTGAGGAAATGTCGCAGAGACTTAACAGTTTTCTATTAAGATATAGACGAGCGATACATGCTACTACGGGGAAATCACCAGCAAGTTTAATGCTACAAAGAGAACCACGCACACGTTTAAATTTGATGTTACCGGAGGAGACGAGGAGAATGTGGAGAAAGGAGGAAAGTAAACCGATTTTTCGACCAGGAGACGCGGTTCAATATCGTAGCTATAATAAACAAGGAAAATGGAATTACGGGAAGATAGTTAAAAGAAGAGGAACCGTTATTTATGACATCGAGACCAAGGACGGTGTTTTGGTTAAGCGACATGCAAATCAGATCCGGAAATGTGACGTGAAACTAATTAAACAACATAACCCAAGCCAGAATTTAAGTACGACTCAAACGAGTGTACACGATAAACCCAAGCTGCTAATTAAAATTTTTCCCAAAACCAATATAGCTGACAAAACAAATGCAGAGGATGTTGGCACACAACAACCGGACCAAACGGCAAAGAACGCGACACAGCAGGACAATCCTAACGACAGGGAAGGTGCAACGGAGGAATCGGGAAAGCGCAAGTCGGGGCGTGTCACGAGACCGCCTGAGCGTTATACAGCAGAAAATTTTGCGAAGGGGAGAGGTGTTAAGTAATAATAAGAATAATAGGTTTGTTGTATTAGCGCGTGACACAGCATAGCATCGAGCCATGAGATAGTTGTTGACAAGTCAAGATTTGTTCGAAATAGGAGCGACTAAAGTCCTGTTATTGGATCATTCGTGTTTTGTCCTTACACAGCGACAGACGTACGACAAGACGCTACGAAGGTGCGTTATAATTATTATTTAGTCTTTTCTCTTTTTGCTATAAAGTGTCCATTATTTGTAGAGGTTTTTATTCTGGAAATGTAATAAATACTTTCAACACACATTGTCGAGTATTATACATTAAATGCCCGTCTACCGAGAACAAAACACGACACAAACAGCGCGGTTGAACTTTTCGTTAACTCGGTTCACAACGATTTCAAGAAAAAACTTTCATTTTTATTAGTACCAAAAATTGCTGAGAGAATTCCGAATGCATTATTTCCGCGCGAGGCGATTCACATTCCATCGAATTTATAATTAGCTGATCCATAGTTTCACATACCTCAATCGGTCGATATGATTATCGGAACCGGAGCAACTTTATCCCTGTTATCGATCGGACAAATTAATCTTTCTCGAAATAATTGCGATTTATTTTTACAAAAGACTCAGCTCGGCTGGGTCGTTGTCGGCGGGGTGGCCTCTGTTGGCAGACAGGGAATCATCTCATGTAATTTGACAGAACTGACGGAACAAATCACAAAATTCTGGTTATTAGAAGACACAACCGCGAATAGATTTAATATACCGGAGAATTCGGAATGCCAAATTCATTATACACAGAACACCACGCGTGATAATTCAGGACGTTACGTTGTACGATTACTGTTTCATCCAGTAGAACGAGACTTCGGAAATTCGCAGTCGGTCGTATTACGTTGGTTTTATGGATTACAAAAAAGGCTCGATGCTAATTCAACGCTTAAACATGAATACGAACGCGTGATGAACGAATACATTAATTTAGGTCACATGTAATTACTAACAAACGATTCTGAAAACGGATATTACCTTCCCCATCACTCGGTTACAAAATGAACGAGCGCTACAACCAAGGTGCGGATTATATTCAACGCATCAGCAAAGACCAATAAGGGAATATCGTTAAACAACACGTTAATGGTCGGCCCCACGATTCAGAACAAACTTTTCGAACACCTATTACGCTTCTGTGTACATAAATACGTGCTCACTGCCGACATTGAGAAGACAAATTTGGATACATCCTGACGATCGTCAATCAGAAAATTTTTTAATATCATGAGAATCGCATTCGTGTTTTTCAACTCAATACCGTAACATTCGATGTGTCGGCTCCGTTTCTGGCTATTCGAACGGTGCAATAACTCGCAAATGATAAAGGCATGAATTTTCCCGTCGGCGCCGAAAGTTAAAACGCGACTTATACGTCGACGATCTTTTGACCGGAGCTGCTTTAGAAAAACTTATACAAATTCGTGACGAGGTTATCGAGATTTTGAAACGCGGCGGTTTCAGCATTAGACAGTAGGCCACCCGCAAGCTCTCGAAGGTTTGAACGAAAGAATTATAGATGTAAAATTTCTTACTAACGAAAATCCGATTTTAAGACTCTGGGGATCGCATGGAACGCGTGTCGCGAATTACTTTATACGGTAAAACCTATTAAACCAGTTCATAGAATTTCTAAACGTTACATTTTATCTGAAATAGCCAAAATTTTCGATTCTCTCGGTTTACTCGGTCCGATTATTCTCGCGTGCAAAGTATTAATGCAAACGTGTTGGAAAGCTAAAATTTCATGGGACAAATCAGTGCCTAGCGCGTTACACTCCTCATTGTTATCGTTAGTTGAACAACTCGGACTGATTGATCATTTAACTATCAATCGCTGGTTGATTATTGACGGGTCCACCGAAATTCAAATCCACGGTTTTTGCGAGCAAGATCGGTTACGGAGTCTGCGTATACACACGATCCCACAACAAACGGGGCGACGTACTCGTGCGACTTTGTTGCTCCAAGGTGCGCGTTGCTCCTCTCAAGGACATGACAATGCTTCGATTAGAACTGTGCGGTGCACTCACGCTCGCGCGTTTGTATCACGAAGTCTGTGCAGCCTTCATTTTCAGGACTGATAAGGTCATTTTCTGGTCCAATTCCGTGATCGTTTTACACTGGCTAAAGAAATCTTCTAATGCTCTTAAAATATTTGAAGCAAATTGCGTTCGAGAGATTCAAGAAATCAGTAAAGACGCCAAATGGCGACACGTTAAATCAGAGCATAACCCGACCGACGCATTATCGCGAAGTCAACTTCCGCGAGAGTTCTTAAAAAACGGATTCTGGTTTGGCGGTCCATCATGGCTCAGACAGAAGGCCTGAAGTAGCTTGGCCAATATCTCTCAAGACTTCTAGGAAAGAACTACCTGGATTGAGGAAGACCGTGTATCTGGTCTCGCAATTTGAGTCGGAGGATATGTTCAAGGTATTTTCATCTTATACGAGATTAATTCGTATCGTCGCGTATTGCATGCGGATGTTGCCATCAAATCAAAACAGAGACACACTTTCAGTACAAGAAATAACTAAAACCGAACGAGTATTAAAGATCGCTCAAAGAACACAATTTTTAGACGAGATCAATCGTATTTCCAATTTAAAAAGAGTGAAAGACACAAGATTAACTTCATTTAATCCTATAATCGACGAATCAGGCTTGCTTCACGTCGGCGGTAGGTTGCAAAATGCAAACATCCTCTTTCGCAAAAACACCCGATATTGTTGCCTTCACATCATCATATCACTGACTTAATCATTCGAGAAACGCATGAAAAAAATTACGCGGGTATTCAATCCACTCTCTACATAATTCGTCAGCGATACAATTCTGGTTTCTCGACGGCAAAAATCAAGTATGCAGAATCATTCGACATTGTATACGTTGCATTCGATTACGTGAATTGCCCGCAGAGTACAAAATGGCATTCGTCGAAACCTAAAGTCGAAGATCTAGTCACTCCGTTTTACCATACAGGTGTCGATTTTTTCGGTCCCATGTTCGTTAAGGAAAAGAAACAGCGAAATCGAGGTCGTGTAAAAGTATACCGCTGGGTGTTCATTTGTATATCGGTAAAAGCCGTACATATCGAAATCGTCAGTGATTTCTCAACGGAAACGTTTCTCGCGGCTTTGAGATGATTTATGGGACGGAGAGCCATTCCCGCTCATATATATTCAGACAACGGCACTAATTTCGTAGGCGCAAACAAACAGCTCCGCGAGTTGTATGCGTTGATCGAATCCAATGATTTTAAAATGCGAATTAACAAATTTACCACGTCCAAAAGGATATCTTGGGAGGTCAAATCGTTTAAACACCATTTTAAGCAAGTGGTAGGCGACCTTTTGTTCACTTATGAAGAACTAAACACTTTGGCAATAGAGATTGAAGCTATATTAAACTCGAGGCCTTTGTGCCCTATATCCACGGATCCGAACAATCCATTAGCATTAACGCCCGCTTATCTTCTAGTAGGACGACCTCTTACAATGCTACCGGAGGATAATTATATCTCTGTTCCAGAAAATCGTTTAACATCTTGGCGATTGATAACCAAGGCCCGCCAAGATTTTTGGCGCAGGTGGCACATCGAATATCTAAATGAACTCCAGAAACGACAAAAATGGATTGATTCCAACATCGATCTGCAACAAAACGCGCTATTTTGATAGACAAGAATCAGCCGTACATGCGGCAGCCGGGGCGAATTGTGAAGACCCACTCTGGAGACGACGACGTGATTCGAGTAGTTACCGTCAAAACGACACAAGGAACTTCCAACGCAACGCAAAATCGATTTGTCCTCTACCAAACATTTCTTAATTTAAAAGCATTAGTTGTTGACTATTTACTTATGTATACTTATAACGGTACGCCTTGCCTCGCGGGCCGGATTTTAGCTCGCCGTGATCAGGGTCGAAGAAGGCGTGAGACTCTGGTCTGTTTTAGCACTGATTTATTGTATGAATGGTGATGATGTGTATGTACAGAGTGGTGGTGGGTGTGAGTGTGCGTGTCGCTGGGTGTGTGGTGGGAGGCACTGTGGCCTGTACAGCGGGGTGAGGGTGAGTGTGTGTGTGTGTGTGCGTGTGTGCGGTAGCGGCTCGGTGCGGATCTTATTATCTAGCGGTGCAAATCTTATTAACTATCGGTCTAGCGGTGCGGTTCTTAATACTAGCGGTGCGGATCTTATTACTAGCGGTGCGGATCTTACTTACTAGCGGTGCGGATCTTACTTACTAACGGTGAGGGTCTTATTATCTAGCGGTACTTAACAGGAACGGGTCTTACAAGCTAGCGGACGCGGCTATGTGGGCCACCGGAGCCCCGGTTCGGAAGGCGTTGTCCTGGGGCTGCCAGGAGGAAGCCAGGAGTCGGTGGAAGTCGTGTCGGGTGCGCCCGACACAACGGTTGCACTCCGGGTGCGCCCGGATTGAGGCACGGGTGCTCCCGTGTCTCCGTGCGGAGCAGGTAGATGTATAGGACGGAAACCGGCCTGGGTGCGCCCAGGACGGCAGTTGCACTCCGGGTGCGCCCGGATTGAGGCACGGGTGCGCCCGTGTCTCCGTGCGGATAGATCGGGTGCTCCCGATCTGGAGGATTCGTAGGTAGAGAGCCAGGTCTAGTCAGGAATAGGATCGGGACAGGACTGGTGCTTCGGTCTAGAATCGGCGCGCTTATATACCCACCCGGCGTGGGTAGCCGGGTGGGGAATCACGCGCGCGGGTCATGCCGCGTAAGGCACGCTAGCGGCGTCGGGCGCGTGATCGCAGCATGCGGTTCGGTCGGAGAAGGGTTAGTGGCGAATCGCCACATCACCCCCCTCCATTTGGGATTTCGCCAGGGGTGAAATAAATACATACCACCGTTGTACGTTTACTCTGTTTATTCGCTCACCGCCGTCGACATGTCCGGAGGCGTCCCTCCGTGTTGAACCGGAGGATCCATTCCCCGGTGGCGAGGCGGACTCGGAACTTCCGGTTACGATAGGTACGCCGTCCAGGGTATTGAGACTATTTCGCCGGTCGGCAGGGTGACTTGGGAGTCCGGAGGCGTCGCCGTGGTCGGTAGCCTGGGCGGTGCGCTGGTGGACGCGACGGTGACGGCGGCGCAGACCGAGATGGGTCGGGATGGTGACCCCCGTGCTGGCCCTGGCGGCTTGGGGGCCGGGTGGTGGTGAGCCGGCCGTGCCTTGTGGGCGCGCAAATGCGCGCCGGAGGGCGACTTCTGACGGTTCCGGCGTCTTCCCGGGGGTCGCCGGCCGTGACGTCCGTTCGGCTGCCGGGGCTGACCGGCGTCGGGGTGGTCGAGGGGCCGGCGGTGGGGTGGCCAAGAATTGGGCCCGCCGTCGAGCGGCGGCGTCGCCTCTCTGGATGGATGTGCCCACTCGGGGCGGCGGGCGGTGTTCGGTAGCCGAGGGTGGCCTGGTGTGGTCCGGGCCGGGTTCCCGGTCGTCCATGTCGGCGATGTCGCCGAAAAGCGCCTCGATAAGTTGTCGCTGACGTTGCTCCATATTCGAGCGTACTGTTTGAAATGCATGGTCCCGGCCGTGTTTATATACCCGCGGCCGATGGGTGGTGGGGCGAGCGGTGTCGGCGTTGCCTCATTGTTCTCGCCGGCGCGCTTTCACCGGCGGTGGTGGAGCTTGCGGCTAAAGGCGCGCTTTCACCGGCGATGTCGGAGCTTGCAGCGAACGGCGCGTTTTCACCGGAGTCGTCCCGGCTTGCGTCCAACGGAGCGGCTTTGAGGTCTTAGACGTGGATGTGCCAGCGTTCACGCGCGTCCCGTAAATCGACGATGACCGGTGATACTATTTTCCGTACCTCCATCGGGCCACTGTACTTGGGGGCGAGCTTAGCGTTAAAGCCCGTGGCCTTCTTCGAGAGGGGGTACTCCCGCTTCCACACCTGGTCTCCGATGCGAGGTCGCCAGTCCCGGCGCCGCAAGTTGTAATAGCCTTCCTGTCGTTGGAACGCTCGGGTCATATTGGTCCGGACGACTTCGAAGGCCTCCTCCAGTTGCCGGCGGAGCTGGTGGGGTTTCGTCTCGGCGGCCGGGCGGCGGTCGTCCGGGTAGGGGAAGGCCAGTTCCCGGCCGTAATTCAAATAAGCCGGGGTGTATCCGGTGGCTTCGTGCCGCGCGGCGTTAAACGCGAACTGCAGGGGTCCGAGTTTCTCGTCCCAGTGGCGGTGATTCTTCCCCGTATACTGAGCGATCATCGTTTTGATGGTCCTGTTGGTGCGCTCGACCGGGTTGCAGTGCGGGGCGTGCACTGGAGTGGTTCGGTGGCGGATGTTGAGTGCTCGGAGCGCATCGGCCAGCTGGGTTGACTTCAGTTGGGTCCCGTTGTCCGAGATGATCCACTCGGGACTCCCATGCCGGTAGATGATTTGGGCCAAGATTGCTTGGGTAACGGCCGGGGCTGTGGCTCGGCGCAGCGGCTTTAGCTCGACCCACTTTGTAAAACGGTCTTGCATCACCAGCAACCATGTGTTCCCCTGGGTGGAACGGGGCAACGGGCCGATTAGGTCCAACGTGACCTGTTGCCATGGTCCCTTGACCGGGGTCGTGTGGAGGTTCCCGGCCGGCCTGGTGTTCGAGGCCTTGTGGGCCAAGCAGGACGGACACTGGCGCACGTAACAGGTGATGTCCCGGAACATGCCTGGCCAGTAAAACAGGTGCGCCATCCGGGAGATCGTCTTGGCTACCCCGAGGTGTCCGGCGATCGGGTCCCCATGATGTCGCTCCAACACTTGCCGTCGCTCCTCTCGAGGCACACACTGTTTCCACTGTAGGGCCGGATCGACCTCCCGGAAGTCCGTGTCGTGGAGAATGTGCCGAAACAGGCAGCCCTGTCGAAGCTGGTAGTCGGGGTAGTCGGTGGGCCGTCGTGCCACGTCTTTGCGGAGGCGCTGGTACCATGGGCACTTGGCGCTGGTTCGAGTGGCGCATACCTCGGGCTGCCTTGAGAGGGCGTCGACCACTTTGTTTGCACTCCTCCGCCGGTACCGGATATCGAAGTTATAGCCCTGGAGCTCGAACATCCACCGGGCCAGGCGACCACTGGGCTCCTCTAGTCGCTGGAGCCACTTGAGGGACTGGTGGTCGGTCACCACGGTGGCGAAGGCATACCCCTCCAAATAGCCCCTCATCTTCTGGATTCCCCACACGACGGCGAGGCATTCCAGTTCCGTGGCACTATAATTTCTTTCGGCCCCGTTCAGCGTGCGACTAGCGTAAGCAATCACGCGTTCCCCCTCCTCAAGATGCTGGGTTAGTACAGCTCCGAGACCGTCATGGCTGGCGTCCGTTTGTAGCACGAACCGTTTGGAGAAGTCCGGGCAGGCCAATACCGGGGCGGTGGTCAAGGCATCCTTCAGCCCCTGGAACGCCGTTTCCTCGGGGGTACCCCAGGTCCAGCGAGCCCCTTTCTTTGTTAACCGGGTGAGGGGGGCGGCGAGGGAGGAGAAGTTTGCCACGAATCGCCGGTACCAGGATGCCATGCCCAGAAATTGGCGCACCTGTCGGACTGTCGTAGGGGCAGGCCACCCGGTCACTGCGCTGACCTTCTCGGGGTCGGCCCGAATCCCTTGGCCATCCACCACGTGACCCAGGTAACGTAGCTGGCTGCACCCGAACCGGCACTTCTCGGTGTTGAGGCGCAGCCGGGCGTCTCGTAGTCGGCGGAACACCGCCGCCACGCGGTGTATTGACGCGGATATGGTGGTGTATCCGGTGGGTTGGCCCGGTTATTTTTTCGAACTGAGCCAATTCTCGGTCCAGGAAGGTACGGAGTCGGTGGTCCTCTTCGGTGGTCCGTGGGGACAACCCCAGTGGGCCGGCGGTCTCGCAGACATCCGCGTGGCCTGCCGTGTGGGCCCGGGGTGGAGCTGGCAAGGTGATCCCGGTTCGTGCCCAGAGGTCAACACCGATGAGTACTGCGCTAGTGGCCGAAGGCAGCACGAGAAACTCGTGGTTGTATGTTCGGCGGCCAATTTTCATCGGCAGTGTCATCCGGCCGGGTATGTCGGCGGAACCCCCATTGGCCAGGCTGATCGAGCTGGTGGTCCCCTGGCGGAGCACATATCCCAGGCTTTCGGCCAGTCGGGCGGTGTTGTGGTTAACGAAGGAGACCTCCGACCCCGAATCGATCAACGCCTCCAGCCATTCCTGAGCGAGTTGGATGGCAATGTGTGGCCGCGGCTGGTAGGTTATTCGGACGGACTCGCGGACCGGGCGGTGGCGGCTTTTCCCCCGGTCCGAAGGTCGTTTCCCGGTGTCGGATGGCAATCCCGGGTCAAGACGCCGTCTTTGCCACAGCGGGAACAGAATTTCCGGGGCGGTCGTTGGCAGTGCTGGCGCGTGTGCCCGCGCTGTTTACAGCGCCAGCAACACTCTTCCCGGCTATACGCGGCGGCGACGGTGGGTGTCGGCTTCTCGGGTTTCCGGTCGCGTTGCTGCTGTATGATGGCCTCGTACTCGGCCGCTCTGGCTCCTAGGTCGCTAATCGTGGTGACGTCATCCAACCGGATATACAGTTTGTACGCTGGACTCACGTTCTCGTAGAGTCGGTCTAGGCAGTCCTCCGAGGAAAAGTTGCCAGCCCGCCGCATGCTTGTCAGCAGGGCGGTGGCGTAGTTCTGGAAGGGCTCGTCCGGTCGCTGGAGGCGGCCCTGTATTTCTCGAACTAGCTGGGCGTGGTATCGTCGGGGTAAATATTGTAGCCGGAATGCCTTCTCGAAGTCCTCCCAAGAGCCCCACATGCCCTTGTGGTTGCGGTACCATAGCAGGGTTTCTCCCCGCAAGAGTTCTGGTAGTCCCAGCATCATTTGCTCCTCGGAGAAGCCATATCCTTGGCGTAGCTCCTCCACCCGTTCTAAGAACGCCCAGGGGTCCTTGCCCTCGAAGTGGCAACCCCACTTGCGCATTTGATTCATGACTTTTGCCGGGTCTGGCGGGGCGAGTTCGATGGCTGGTCGTCTTTCGCGGTTTTCCTCCGGCTCCCGGCCGGGTCCGGACTCACGCTTGTGGGTAGCCATAGGATCGTATCCTGGGTTGTTTTCGATGAATCTTCGTAGCCGGCGGCGCAGGCTGTCCAACGAGCCGGTCGGGTTGATATCCAGGTGGTCGAGTTCGGCGGTGATCGCGGTCTTGTCCAGTCGGTAGATCCAACTTGTCATGGAGAGGGGGGGGAATGTCAGTGACAAACCAGTATCTCTCGGAGCAGGTCCCTGTTCGGGCGCCATGTAACGGTACGCCTTGCCTCGCGGGCCGGATTTTAGCTCGCCGTGGTCAGGGTCGAAGAAGGCGTGAGACTCTGGTCTGTTTTAGCACTGATTTATTGTGTGAATGGTGATGATGTGTATGTACAGAGTGGTGGTGGGTGTGAGTGTGCGTGTCGCTGGGTGTGTGGTGGGAGGCACTGTGGCCTGTACAGCGGGGTGAGGGTGAGTGTGTGTGTGTGTGTGCGTGTGTGCGGTAGCGGTTCGGTGCGGATCTTATTATATAGCGGTGCGAATCTTATTAACTATCGGTCTAGCGGTGCGGTTCTTAATACTAGCGGTGCGGATCTTATTACTAGCGGTGCGGATCTTACTTACTAGCGGTGCGGATCTTACTTACTAACGGTGAGGGTCTTATTATCTAGCGGTACTTAACAGGAACGGGTCTTACAAGCTAGCGGACGCGGCTATGTGGGCCACCGGAGCCCCGGTTCGGAAGGCGTTGTCCTGGGGCTGCCAGGAGGAAGCCAGGAGTCGGTGGAAGTCGTGTCGGGTGCGCCCGACACAACGGTTGCACTCCGGGTGCGCCCGGATTGAGGCACGGGTGCTCCCGTGTCTCCGTGCGGAGCAGGTAGATGTATAGGACGGAAACCGGCCTGGGTGCGCCCAGGACGGCAGTTGCACTCCGGGTGCGCCCGGATTGAGGCACGGGTGCGCCCGTGTCTCCGTGCGGATAGATCGGGTGCTCCCGATCTGGAGGATTCGTAGGTAGAGAGCCAGGTCTAGTCAGGAATAGGATCGGGACAGGACTGGTGCTTCGGTCTAGAATCGGCGCGCTTATATACCCACCCGGCGTGGGTAGCCGGGTGGGGAATCACGCGCGCGGGTCATGCCGCGTAAGGCACGCTAGCGGCGTCGGGCGCGTGATCGCGGCATGCGGTTCGGTCGGAGAAGGGTTAGTGGCGAATCGCCACATATTTATGGAACATTGATTACACGACACTTGCACAAGACATTACACACTTATTCGTTGATTGTTACACTCCCAACAGGGGGAGAGTGTGTTCCGTAAATTAAGATATAATAGGTTTTCTTTCTCTTTGCGGAACGAGATGTAGAGTTTGTTTTCTTTTTGTTATACGAAGTGGATTTGTTTATTGTTAATCGTATTACAGATAACCAGTGCCTAATTGAGATCACTAATTAGTATATTTGTAGAATTGGTTTATTATAAGAAATAGTTTAGATTCTCTAAATGATTTAAATTCGTGAGGTTTCACGCGTATTAGAAGTTCGGAAGCAGCCACGAACTCCGCGCCGCTGTTACGGATTTCGGTGGGGGGCGGCAGCTAAAGTCGCCGCGTTGAATAAACAGACCCTCGATAGCCATTTTACAAGCATAATTTTAGTGTGGTTCGATTATGAGCTTTACATTTCATACAACCGAAATAACAATTTAAATTTTATATATCTTCCCGCCCTTTTGAGGTTTTAAAGCGTTGACATTTGACCTTCTAAAATGCCATACGGTTTGGCGTTTGATTCACATAATCTCAAAAATCAGTAGTGTTCACGATGGCAATAACAAAAGAGCATATTCAATTTTCCATCTACTTCGCGTCATCTGAAGAAAAATGCTGCTGAAACTACTGCAATGATTTGTGCTGCATATGGAGAGAACGCTGTAAATCATATACAGGGTGTTCCAGAAAAACCTTCCATCTGTAAAATGACGTATTCCTGACACAATTCTAAGACGATTTTTCCTTTATCAAAATTTGATTTGAAGCGTAGTTTTTGAGTTATAAGCAAAAATAGTTAGGAAATCACGCATCAAGTACAGAAGGCAGGCAGGAGCGGCGCACCGCGAGCGTAACGGGTTCAGCTGACCGCCCGACGGATGATTACCACTGCGTGAGTCGCTAACTATTTTAATCTTATAACATAAAATTATGCTTTAAATAAAATTTTAATAAAGAAGAAAGTGTCTTAGAATTACGTCAGGAATACGTGTTTCCTTAAAATAAACATTACTTTAATAACAAAAAGTTGTTATTAAAGTAATTCTTTCAAGTCCAGACATGGCGCCTTCCGATTACTACCTATTCCGGTCGCTGCAGCATCATTTGGCTGATTGACATTTCGTGAGATTTGAAGAGATACGAAAATGCATTGATGACTTTATCGCTTCGAAGCCGGTGAGCTTCTATCGTCAACGAATTCGCAAGCTATCCGAAAGATGGCAAAAGGTTGATGCAAACTATATTTCGGGAATATTTCGTTGATTAATATTTTTTTGTTTGTTTTTGAATAAAGATTGAATTTTACAAAAAAAAGCTCAGAACTTTTTTGTACACCTAATAAATTTTTAATAAAATTAAATAACAAAATTCGTTTTTTAATAATTATTTACCAATAAAGAAAAATTGATCTAATTTGCCTCAGTCTACCCTACCTAGAACAATATTGAAATTTACAAAAAATTAGCTCCTTGTATTGTACTCATTGTCAGGTATAAAAGAACAAAGACCCCTCCTTGGACACTACGTCGGAAGCCGAGGGTTGAGAGAGCGCAAGTATATGCTAGAGAGAGAATCGGTGACTACGTAGCTGCTAAGATGTCTTGATGTCTCTCTCTGTCTCTCTCTCTCTCTTTCTCTATGCGAAAAAAACGCATACTCGGAAGCATACTAAATATTATTTATTGAAATTGTTGATAATATTTGCAAAAATATGATCTCATAATGATTAACCTGTTCTTTTCACCGATTTTGCCTGATTTATCGTAAAAAATCCACATTTCGAGTGAAAATGAAAAATTTACGATCTGAAAAATCTGTAAATATGCATTCTCATAGCTGACATATAAAGAAGATCCAAAAACGATTACACTACATTGTTTTTTGTAAATACATGACTTTATTTTTATCTAAATTCTCGTGATTTAAAACGCGAAAAAATTTATTGCTCCATTTTTCTTCAATAACATATTCAAATTTGATAATATTGACAAATGTAACGATACTATCAAAAAGTAGACACCCTCAGCTTTTTAATTTGTACCTTACTATACTATTGTAAAGTTCAAAAATATGGTTTCTATCGGTATTTACAGACGTTTGAAATAGTATATTTGAATTTTAAAAATAAAATTTTCAGAAATTCTCAACTTTTGAGGACTTGAATTTTCGAAAATAAATTTTTTTAATTTATTTCACCTACCCTACTCCTTAGACTATCATTCCAAGTATATATAAAAAAAATTTCAAATCAGTATTTGCAAAAACGAACTTTTTATCAGCGATTTTCCAAAAAAAAGCAAATTTCTCATTTCTCTTTTGTTTATATAACAATTATAGGTGTTAAAAATGTATGTAGTTAACCAATATATAACACAATCAACATTTGGTATAAGGTGTCCTCTTAAAGAGTCTACATGGGTTTTTAATTACAAATCGTCAAAGAGAAGTTACGACCATTTTCATGTTGCGCGCATACGCTCAATTCAGCTTTCGGCGCGCGAGAGCCTTGGCTCGAGAGTTAAGATCGGAGCGTCTTGCAAAAATCATAGCACATGCAATTTTGTTCGATTAACATTTGTCTATTTCTTACGTAAAATTCCCCATACTTTTGAATGGCGCGGTCAGATTTGCGAAAAAAGTTAAATTTAAAAAATTATTAACGGAAAAACCATAATTTTGCAACTAATTTGTTTAATAAAAAATTTAGCTCCGGGACTATGGCAGTAGATTTTTGGGATCTTTATTCTAACACTTTTAACAACAAATTAAACGAAAAAGTACTAAGTTGCAATCATTTCCGAAGTGAAAGTCTAGACTTACTGGACTATATGTATTTCAGTCAAGAAGATTTTAATATTTGTTTATTATACGTCGCCTTGGAAAGACGTTCTCACTAGTTTACCAGTTATTGCGATAAATATTATCACATGTCTCGGTGGTCGAATTGGTATGACACCCGCACGGAATGGGTGAGTTCCAGGTTCAAATCCTGGCTGAGGTAATATTTTTCGCAATAAATTATTTGTTCGAAGGGAATGGGGGGTCTTATTAGCACCAACATTTGAAATCATGTTGATTCTAAGTTGGCGATTGTGTTGCGTTTTAAAGTTTGACTGTGTCGGCGCGCATCTTATTTAGTTATGTACTGCCTTTACGTAGATCATTGATTGATCATCAAAGATCCAGGTCTGACCGTCTTAGTATTACATATTAATTATTATATATAAATTATTTATTTATTTATCCTTTTCAAAGCTGCATCCTTATTTCATGCATGATATTGTATTATTTCTTTTGATAATACCTAATTCAGTCCCAGTCTTTATTACATCATGTTTTGCATTTTCTTGCATACTTGGATATATTGTAATAGGAAATTCATCATTTCTTATGGTACAAATATTATGAAGAATACAACAATCTAATATTATTTGTGATATCTTTTTATATCGATAAAAAGCAAGTAGTCTAAAATACGAAAACGTACTTTCAATAAACTGAAAACTCGCTCTATGGTTATTCTAGTTGAAGATAAACAAAAATTGTAATTTTTCTTTTTTAATGCTTCTTGGAAGCACCGTTAAGTGATCATTCATCTCGGAATGGTACCATTATATGTGAATGAAATTGTATACGTGGCATCTGCTATAAAATCTAAAAGTCAAAAGAAAAATATTCATTTAACATCTTAATATAATAAGAATTTCTAGTGGAGAATTTCTAAACACTCTTGCATCGTGTACTGAACCGACATTTTTTGCGACAATAAGTTAATTACAGCTTCACAATTTTTAAAACAATAATTTACCGGATTATCAAACTCGAGTGGTTTTTCTTGTAAATAACCACTTTTATACCACGAGTATTTAAATAGATTTAAAAATCGGAGAGAAGATAATTAATTATGGATAAGCGATTGAAGTTTGATAAAGTTGTTTCGTAAATGTAAGTTTACATCATAATTATACAAAATAATTATATCTGAAAAATGTTTGATAAAATTTTTCCAAATTCTGAAGCCGAAAACATCGAGAGATTGAATAATTCCAGTTGTCCCTGCAGGAATTGTTAAAATTTTTATATTTTTTGATAACTTATCTATTGTTTCAAATGTTCTTGAATTTTGGCTACTCCATGAATCTAAAAGCAGAACACCATGTTTTTACAAGATTCGTTGTCATCTTACCTGAATTTGAAGCTAATACAAGAACAGCTTTAAAAAGATTTGATTCTACTCGTCCAAATTTTCCATCCTCTTTTCTTGTAAAATAATTAATAGCGGCGACAAAAGAGAATCACTTGCTGATATGAGGGGCTGAATTGTATAGCTATGAGTCATGGAGTTCGTGGATTGAGTTAATGTTTCAATTTTTTGTTGTCCTTTGAAAGTACGTCCTGTATGCATTTCTAAATTGAAACCCGATTGATTAGAGTTAAAAACATTTTCTATTCCAACTAATGACATTTCTGTTTTTATCTTTTCAACAAAATTATTAGCCTCTATTTTTAGTTTGTTTGTTAAAGTTTTTTGCGTTATAAATTTATTAATTTTTCTAGAAACAATACGGTGTTTTTGTTTGAAATTATAAATCCATTTTTCAGATGCTTTAAAAAAATCTGCCGATAATTGCAATTGATTCCTAGCATTCAAAGCCTATCTGTGAATATCCAAATCATGAATTAGTAACGATTTTTGTATCGCGGCTTCAAATTGAGTTAATACATGTTCTGAAATTTTTTTTCTGAAAGTTTTTCGCGTGTATTTCCGCATTTAGAAATTTGTTTTTCCCATCTATATAATTGTTACTTTGAAGAAACACGTCTAAATCTGGCTTGGATTGTTGCAAACTTTAATTTATATTTTTTCTCTGATTTCCAAAATTCTATAACGTTTCGTTTATATTCTTCATCGCATTCTTCTGCATGTTCGATAGATGAATTTAAATTAGAATTAATATCTTGAATGTAATCGTCATTGTCATTTTCTTCAATCAAAATTGTATTTGGAATAACACTTGCTTCTTCAAAATTCAAAGTATTATAAGTTTCTATATACAAAGATTCTTGAATGGCATCTTTTATTAAATTATCTAGTTGGAAACTGAATCTTTTCTCATCTTCGGTAATAACAGTAAGATTCAATATCATATTGCAGATCAAAAGCCATTGTTAACAGCTTCAAAATATTCTTCGGATTTAGCGTCATTTTATTACAACAATAAATCACACACGAGATAATTATTCGGACATTCGGAGTCATTCGTGCAGATCTGTATTTATTATATGCACAAAGCAGATGAATTTCGTTTACGAGAAAGTAAGTGTCGCGCACCATCTAGCGCCGGTGAAGATTAAAATATCATTCCACACATATACAGTCCGCGAGAACACTCTCTACATTAGAATACTATATTTTCACACCGCCTGATGACAACAAATCTTGTAAAAACATGGTTTACAAATGTTTATCTTCCTAATTGTAACGACAACAGTGTTCTGCTTTTAGATTCATGGAGTAGCCAAAATTCAAGAACATTTGAAACAATAGATAAGTTATCAAAAAATATAAAAATTTTAACAATTCCTGCAGGGACAACTGGAATAATTCAACCTCTCAATGTTTTCGGCTTCAGAATTTGGAAAAATTTTATCAAACATTTTTCAGATATAATTATTTTGTATAATTATGATGTAAACTTACATTTACGAAACAACGTTATCAAACTTCAATCGCTTATCCATAATCAATTATCTTCTCCCCGATTTTTAAATCTATTTAAATACTCGTGGTACAAAAGTGGTTATTTACAAGAAAAACCACTCGAGTTTGATAATCCGGTAGATTATTGTTTTAAAAATTGTGAAGCTGTTTGTGCATTATGCAGTAATATTGCAGTCATAAAGTGTGCTTGGTGTGCAAAGAGTCTATGTTTAAATGAATTTTTTGTTTCTTATCATTTTTGCAAAAAATATGAAAAATGAAAATAAAGATATAAATAAGACGCGACATTGCCAAAAAAATATATATAAAAAAAATAAAAAAAAAAAAAAATAAAAATATAAAAAAACAATAAAATACAAAAAAAAAAAAAAAAGAAAATGGGGCTAGATTCTCGCCACCTCCTCGTCGGTTAGTCCTGGGTTACGCAAAGAGCGAGACTTTTGATTTATCAGATCGCCATCTTGGATCCGCCATTTTCAATTTTATTATTTTTACATTGGATTTGCTTTTCTGTGATATAAAAATCCTCTTATCATCTCCAAAACTAAAAAATAACTCTAATAACGTGTGCTTAAATGCAACGAGTTAGTATACTTATAAATACAAGGGGTCACCCTTAAACTTGCACCATTGCAGATATAAAAAAATACGTATCTATTATTTTCAACTGCTCTACAAGTGTGCCATTTCATTAAAATCGGCGATTAACACAAAAGTAGGGTTACTTGTCAGTATCTACACGAAAACGGGAGACTTTTTTAATCTATACGAAATCTATATGCAATACATACGTACACAGTCCTTTACACAACACAATCAATTTCGTCAGTGGGGTTTTTATGCCACAGAGCTTTTCCCCAATAAAGGATTTATTCCCTTGGCTCAATAAAAATTCGCATAATTTCATTTCATTCCCTCCCTTAACTCGAAATCATGAAATTTTCCCGTCGGAGAGGTTTCGACGTGTTATGACCTGACTTTTTCCAAAAAATCAGTTATTGCAGCATTATTATTAGTTTCGACACCGCCAACGGTTGCGAAACTAATAACTCAATCTAAAGTACTACATCAGGTCATAACCAAAAATTGCGACAGAGTCACCCGGAAACGCAACTGCTGATCCGAACCTTAGTCAGCAGTTGCACCACAGAATCACCAGGAAATACAACTGCTGATCCGAACCTTAGTCAGCAGTTGCACCACAGAATCACCAGGAAATGCAACTGCTGATTCGAATCCTAGTCAGCAGTTGCACAGCCCTTTTAACGCGGTGCGCCTAACGCATCGCGGGCAGTACTGAGTCAATAATCAATGGGCAGTAACTAATAACCATTGAACAGTAACCATTGAGTAGCGAGCGTGCGGGCAGTACTCAATGAATAATCAGAGGACAGTAATCCGTAGTGACAAGCGGGCAGTATCCATTAAGCAGTAACCGTTAAGCAATCTGTATAAAACGGTCTTTTCTAAATTAATATAACGTGCGGTCTTACTGTGTAACATAAAGTGTGTGAATAAATCAGTCAAAGTCAATGAAAGTGTTTCTTTATTTAATCAACGACATCACCACCAAAAGTGGTACCAGTGCCTTTCTCAGCCGAGCAGCGACGAACGACGGACCGCAATCTTGTGCCCATCCCAGGCACAACAGACGATACAACGAGTATTCCTGCCGAGGACCGAAGAATTTGAAGATACACATCGTCGAAATACCTGAAGATTCCCCGGACTGTTGCCTCCGATCTCGTCATCTTCACCTGAGCAAAGCAGCCAGACGCAGACCATTCAGCCCAGCCGAGTGACCAGAAAAATACAGAGTCAGCCCGTCGACTCCGGTAGTGACTAGGACCCGTCGCCATCACTCAAGACGTGACTACCCACGCGATCCAGAGCAACTACGAAACCGAAGGTGCGACTACCGGAGGCAAAACAGACTTCGGACGTCCGGATCTTCTTGCTAATAACGAAGCTCAAGATCTTTTTCCAGCGTTCACTGTCTACCTCGTCTGCCGAGAAGAAGCCGTCTTATTCATTCATCACCAAGTGGATCACCAAGACCTTACCGCATCCAACTTGGTGGGAACACAAACGCTGAACGACACTTTAATATTTTGTCCTCAATATTTGCCCTTATCATGGCCCGCAACATAAATTCAAACACAATTATAAATAAGCTGTATATATTGTAAATAGAAAATAGAAATCGGCTTGTGAGTTACTCCACCCAGATACTCCCATGTGAGCGGTACGCCACACACCCATTAATATTTCTTTTCATTTTTTGCTGGAAAATAGTAAAAATGATACAAATTTATCAATTTTTTATACAGAAATTTATGTATTAGGTGTACAACTTTACTTCCGCCGTCTTTCTATAGATGGCTTTAGCGGTAAGTGGTGGTCGAAATAAATAGATCATAGACGTCATACAATAAACTTGGGCATCTGTCAACATAACCCCATAGAAACATTAGTCGATTTGTGTCTGTATCATAAAGTTATTCTCGATTGAAAATGTCAGTTTACGTAGTCAAATTCTCATCATTTGCGGGAGGTTTTAATTTTCTGCTTCAATATGAAGAAATCTGCGGCTGAGGCTCATCGAATGCTCTCAAACACTTATGGTGAGGCCGCTATTAGTGAAAGAACGTGTCGTGAGTGATTTCAACGCTTCAAGAACGGTGATTTTGACGTCGAAGACCGGCATAGCAGTGGAAGAGAAAAGGTTTTCAAAGATGCAGAATTGGAGGCATTACTTGATCAAGACTCGTGTCAAAATCAAAAAGAATTGGCACGATCATTGGGAGTGACTCAACAAGCCATTTCAAAACGCCTCAAAGCCATGGGAATGATTCAGAAGCAAGGAAATTGGGTGCCGTACGAGTTGAAGCCGAGAGATGTTGAACGCCGTTTGTTTGCTTGTGAACAGCTACTTGAAAGGCAAAGACGGAAGGGATTTCTGCATCGCATTGTGACTGGGGACGAAAAATGGATTCATTACGACCCCAAGCGCAGAAAATCATGGGGAGTTCCCAGCCATGCTTCCACGTCGACGGCCAAACCGAATATTCACGGCTCCAAGGTCATGCTCTGTATTTGGTGGGACCAGCTCGGCGTAGTGTATTATGAGCTGTTGAAACCGACTGAACCAATCACAGGCGATCGGTATCGAACGCAATTGATGCGTTTGAGCCCAGCATTGAAAGACAAACAGCCGCAATACAACGAGAGACACGATAAAGTGATTTTGCAGCATGACAATGCTCGACCTCATGTTGCGAAAGTGGTCAAGACATACTTGGAAACGTTAAAATGGGAAGTCCTACCCTACCCACCGTATTCTCCAGACGTTGCTCTCTCTGACTATCACTTGTTTCGATCAATGGCACACGGCCTGGCTGACCAGCACTTCCGGTCTTATGAAGAAGTAAGAAATTGGATCGATTCATGGATCGCCTCAAAAGATGACCAGTTTTTTTGACACGGGATTCGTACGCTGGCCGAAAGATGGGAGAAAGTAGTGGCCAGCGATGGACAATACTTTGAATCATAAATATATAACCAGTTTTTTACAATAAAGCCTCGAATTTCGGAAAAAAATGGCAGAAGCAAAGTTGTACACCTAATATACACTTGAAATCTATATTGTGAAACAGTGCTGTCATTTAGTTGCACATTTCAGGCCGATTTCGTCGGTCGACGCCTACTGTGCCTTTCTCGCAGCGCGTGACGCTTCATCTCAGGAGCGTATTATAAGTATGACGATATTCCAATTCCCCTAAGCCTGTTAGAACATTCTTTTGTTTGAATATAATAATTTTAGATTAATAATTGAAAATCCTTTTGTTATTATTATTATTTTCAATAATAATATTCTAAATTATTATTATTATTAATTTATATTTAATAATAATAATTGTATATTTCATTTAGAAGTTTCGTTAGTTCTTGTGCATTTATAATAAAATTATAATTCATTAATTTCCGTAATATAGGCAGAATACATTAAGTAAGGAATCAGTAAGTGTAGGAACCTGTACTGTATTATAATTATTATATACTTATAATAGGACAATAGTTTCCAATTAATGAACGAGAGAGCCGAAATCAAAGGAACTATAAGCAATTGATATTTAAACTGTTGAAGTAAGTTTTACCAATCTTTACTAGAGCGCACCGAAGCGCGAAGCATTAGATTGGTGTCGAGTCGCGAGATCGAGCTACTGGCAGTATACCTTTTTTTGCGGGACAGCGCTGTGTATGTTTTCTTTTCTTTCTTCAAGTTGCGCGTCATAGTTTTAGTTTAGTTTGGTCGTAAGCGTCCTTCTGTCTAGCTCGGGTCTTCGTGCGTGAGTCTTTTCAATAGAAACTTTCACTGTGTGTGAATACCATAATTAATAGTTCAACAGGTTATGGGCTCAGTTCTACGGAAAAGTGAAAAGACTAGTGAAGTAAATATCAAGCAAATGATTGTTCTCATTTTGAGTGCTTAAATTTACGTGAGTCGTAAATCCGAAGTCAATATGGCGACCGAAATGTCGGCGAAGCATGTAACAAAATTCAATGGAACAAACTTTCTGGGATGGAAATTCCAAATGAACGCTTTACTAGTAGCACACGGAATTGATGACATAGTCAACGAGACTAGAGTCAAACCCGAAAATAATCAGTCTCTTGAGAGTAAAATTTGGATCAGAGACAAGGCGATGTTTCTATTGTCGTCAGCAATAGAATACACTCAACTCGAGAATTTACTGATATATACAACAGCGAAAGAGATGTGGGATAATCTGATCGTCATTCACAAACGCAAGTCGGCGTCGAATAAATTGTTACTCACGCAACGTTTTCACGCATACCGCATGAAGACAATGAATACCGTGACGCAGCACATAGCGAGGATTCAGAACATGGCGCGACAGCTCATGGATTTGGGAGAGAACGTGTCCGACGTAACCATAATGGCAAAGATCCTAGCGAGTCTGACACCGAAGTATGGAAATTTTCAGACCGCGTGGGAAAGTGTTGATCCTGCTCGACAAACTCTGGAAATCCTAAAAGATCGACTAATTCAAGAGGAGAGTAGACTAGAAGAAGACAATCAGGATGCGAGAGCATTGGCAGCCATGTCAAAGAAGAATACACAGAAAGACAAACAAGGCTCGAAGAGAAACGAAAAACGCACTCAAAAAGAAGTGAAGTGCTTCAGTTGTAGTGAAAAAGGACACTTCGCTCGTGAATGCCCTAAACGGAAAAATGACAATAGTCGATACGGAAAAAAACAAGACAAATCAAGCGACTGTGCGTTTGTGGCTAGCAGCAAAGATAGAAGAAAAGGCGCGAAATCAGAAAAGCCGAGAAAAGTGAAGTCACTAATCGAGCATGCGCAGGAACTCTTAAAAGAAGACGCGAGTGAGGTGTGGTTGGCCGACAGTGGGGCCTCAGCCCATATCACGTACCGTCGCGAGTGGCTAGAAAATTACCGACCGAGGAAAAGCGGCACCATTGTGCTAGGTGACAATGGACAATGCAATATTATCGGCGAAGGAACAGCATTCATAAAAAGGCTCATAGATGGTGAGTGGCGTGAAGCGCGCATAGACAATGTTCTCCACGTACCGGAAATTAAGAAAAACCTTTTTTCCATCAATGCAAGTACCGCGAAAGGATTCAAAGTGACCTTTGATGACGAGTGGGTCAAAATTACGCGACACAGTGAAAATATCGCAATTGGAGTGAAACAAACGAACAAAGTATATCGAATGCTTTTCCGCACGAGGGTGATCAACAACAACGAAGAAGCGAATGTGTCAAAAACCAGTCTAAGGTTATGGCACGAAAGACTTGGACACGTAAACACGCGTACGTTAAAGGAACTCATGAATGAAGGTCTAGTGAACGGCGTTAAAGTGTCTCACTCAAAAGAATTCTTCTGTGATTCGTGTCAATTAGGGAAATCGCACAGGCTTCCGTTTGCTAAGAAGAGTGAAGAGCGCAACACGGACCCTGGTGAATTTATCCACAGTGATGTAAGTGGTCCAATGCAGGAAATATCCCTCGGAGGTGCGAGGTTCTTTGTAACGTTCAAGGACGACGCGACAGGGTATCGTTATGTTTACTTCATGAAACATAAGGCCGATGTCTACGAACGATTCAAACAATTCGAGCGTGAAGTTGCAGCGAAATATGGGAGGACAATACGAGTCTTACGATCGGATAACGGGCGCGAGTATTGCAACGACAACATGAGAAAGTATCTCACATCGTTCGGTATAAGACATGAGAAAACCGCACCGCACACGCCGGAACAGAATGGTAAAGCCGAACGCGACAACAGAACGATAGTTGAGTGCGCACGAACTCTCATACAAGCCAAGGATCTACCGAAATTTCTCTGGGCGGAAGCTGTAAACACAGCTGTTTACACACTAAATCGGGTATCGAAAGCGAACAACGATGCAACAAAAACAGCTTACGAAGCATGGACCGGAAGGAAACCAAATCTAAAGCATGTAAAAATCTTTGGGTCAAAAGCCTACATGCACGTGCCGAAATTATACACGAAGAAATTTGATGCGAGGTCGAAGAAAGTAATGATCGTAGGGTATGAAGGAGAATCGTCAAATTATAGGCTCTACGATCCTACTTCAAAGAAGTGGTTGTTGTATCAAGGAACGTAGTAATACACGAAGATGTCAGTTCGTCCGGAGACGAATACGAAGATAGAGAAGTAACTCTACCAAGTCAAAAAGGGAAACAAAATGAAGAAGTTGCGAAGGAAGATGTGTACAGCGAGGAAGAGTCGTCTCAAGAAGAACCGTCAGTCAAGACAATTACGAGACAGAGCAACATTGAAGAAGCCCGACCATTTCCAGGCAAACGTTGCAATGTACGAAATTCCAAACAACTACAAGGAAGCTTTAAATAGCGAAAATAAAAAAGAATGGATCAACGCGATCAACGACGAGCTCAGAAGAAAAACTGCACATGGACGCTAACACCAAGGAAGCCCAACATGAAAACCATCGATTCAAAATGGGTGTTCAAGGTTTTACGAGACGAGGAAGGTGAGGTTTGGTGCTTCAAGGCGAGATTATGTGCAAGAGGCTTTCAACAATCCGAAGGCATCGACTACACGGAAACATTCTCACCTGTAGTGAGGTACGATTCCCTACGAGTACTACTAGCTCACGCAACATTAGAAGATATGGAGCTAGTGTCCTTTGACGTCCAAACAGCGTTCCTCTACGGCGATTTAACAGAGAAAATCTACATGGAAGTTCCCGAAGGAGTGAACTTGAGTGATTCCAGTGATTGTAGGGCAAGTAACGATTGTCAAAGCGAGAGAGTAGTATGTGTGTTAAATAAGGCTCTATACGGTCTGAAACAGGCTCCACGGTGTTGGAACAATAAATTTAAAAACTTCTTAAAGAAATTCGACTTGAAAGAGACCGAAGCTGACAAGTGTGTTTTCGTAGGTAATTTTAGGCAACAAACTGTATATTTAGCGATCTTTGTAGACGACGGATTAATCGCGTGTAGATCAAAAGAAGTCCTGAGCTCTATAATCAAAGAATTGAGTTACGAGTTTGATATTACAATAGGCGATGCAAGTAAGTTTGTTGGTATGCAAATAACTCGAGATAGAAAACGTAAAAGTACATTTATAAATCAAAGCGCGTATGTGAGAATTTTTTTACTTAAAAAAATTCGGTATGAACGAGGCCAAAGCAGTGAGCGTACCTGCTGATCCAAACGTTAGTTTAAAACCTGCGCCATCAGAGAATGAGTGTGAAAGTCATGTACCATATCGGGAAATTGTTGGATCACTTATATTCTTAGCTGCGGTAACGCGACCAGACATAGCTTTCGCGGTAAATAATTTGAGTAAATTTGTTAATAAACACGACAAAACTCATTGGCAAGCGGCAAAACGAGTTCTCGCATATCTGGCCGGAACTGTCGATATCGGCATCGAGTATAGTCTTCGCGGAAAACGAGAGTAAACTGGTAGGATACTCTGATGCAGACTTTGCAAACGATCTAGAGACACGAAGATCTACAACGGGCTACATTTTTTGTATGGCTAACGGACCAGTCACATGGTCATGCCAGAGACAAAAGCTTGTAACATTCAGTACTACTGAATTGGAATACGTAGCAGCAGCTTCAGCTGCAAGAGAGCTAATCTGGCTGCGAAAATTGTTAAATGGCATCGGAAGTCAATGTGATAACGCCACGATGCTTCACGTTGACAATCAAAGCACAATTAGATTGGCCAAGAATCCTGAGTTCCACAAAAGAACCAAACATATCGACATCCGATACCATTATCTTCGAGAAAAATATGAGAATGATGAAATTCTTATTGAATATATCCCTACAGAAATGCAAAAAGCAGATATATACTGACCAAGGCTCTCCCTCGTGAAAGATTCTTGCGCGAATGTCTGAGTTTGGTCAGAGGAGAACACACTGATTAGAGATTGAAAAAACGGCGGAAGTGTTGAAGTAAGTTTTACCAATCTTCACTCAGAGCGCACCGAAGCGCGAAGCATTAGATTGGTGTCGAGTCGCGAGATCGAGCTACTGGCAGTATACCTTTTTTTGCGGGACAGCGCTGTGTATGTTTTCTTTTGTTTCTTCAAGTTGCGCGTCATAGTTTTAGTTTAGTTTGGTCGTAAGCGTCCTTCTGTCCAGCTCGGATCTCCGTGCGTGAGTCTTTTCAATAGAAACTTTCACTGTGTGTGAATACCATAATTAATAGTTCAACATAAACATTTGATTTTCTAGGCCGTTTACATGATTCTACAAGAGATGGGATATCTATAGAAATGTTAGAAGAATTAGTTCGCATTAATGAAGCTAATGATTTATCAGATAAAGAAGAACGTTTGTCGGTTTTAACATATTTCATTCTTGAAAAGGAGCTTTCACATAAATAGGTGGATCCAAACATGGAAAAAATTCGAAGACCAAAGTTTTTGAGATTAGGATAATTTGATATATCCAAAATTTAAATAAAAATCTGCTCCTTTTTCTAGACGCGTTTTAAGAGAAAGGTTATTTTGCAAATCGCAAAGTTTCTCTAGAAATTGTAAATTTTGTTCTTCGATTTCCGCAGTGAGAGGATTTTCAAAGGAATCAAATCCTTTCTAAGACTTTCAAAATCATTAAAACGCATGTTGAACTGATTTATTAAGGAATCAATTAACGAAATAAATTTTTTAAAATTGCAATTAGTGCCATATTCTTCAAAGAGAATTTGGCAAGAGGGATAAAAATGAAGAATATTCGTTTCTAAATGATTTTTAAATAATAATAATTTTCTACGAAACGAATCGATGTGACTTACTAATTGACATATTGTCTGGTTGGTCTTTTGCAGCTTTAGATTTAAAATATTTAAGTGATTTGTTAAATCGGTGATAAGAGCGAGTTCACAAGAAACTCTATATCTTCGAAAAGGGATTTAATGTCATCTTTTGCGATAGACATTTTTTGCAAGAAAAGGAAGATCTCTTTTCTTATTGCAAAAAACTTCTCTAAACATTTCGCAGCACTAAGCCATCGGACTTCACAATATAGGGGTACATCTGTATAAATTGCATTATGTTTTTCGAAAAAGTGTTGAAATTTCCGATGAGAAAGAAACTTGTGACTGCCTTTTATTAAATTGATGACTTTGGTAACAGTTTTCATGGCGGAACACAATTTTACAGCTTTCCCGCATAATACTTCTTAATGAATGATGCAATGAATAACAGGAAATTAAAAATCTCGCTGCTTTAATTGACCAAAGAAACCATTTTTGGAACCTATGTGGGCACTTCATGTCCACCATGTTGGTACGCCTGGCGCGGCTATGTTGTTACGCGTGCAAGCACGCAGTGCACTGTTATTCGGACCTTCGTCCTGTTCAGTCGTTAATAAAGTCACAGATACTTCCACCCACGAGTGTGTTCATTAATTAAGCCCCATCACGCATATATTAGTGGGAACATTCAAACAGTCACTCTAGTTCCTACATTGGTGACCCCGACGTGATCCGGGGCGTGCAGTGCAAAAATTCGTGCGATTCGACTCGTGGGCGTGGCCTATCACAACGGCCCGAAGTTTCACTGGGCGAGAAGATCGTGAAAAGCTGAGCGATCCAGCGCATGGGTGCGTCGCATTACACTCGGTCCGAAATCTTGTGGGCGAGTAGCTCGACAGAGAAATTGAGCGACCCGGCGTGTGAGCAGGTCGGACCACGCGCACCTCCCACCCATTCCCGACCACCTTCCCGACCAGCACGGGAACCCGGGTAGCGGCATCGCCTGGAAGCAGCCTTTTGGTAGCGGCATCGCCTGAAAGCAGCCTTTTGGTAGCAGCACGTCCTGGTAGCCTTTTGGTAGCAGCCCGATGCTGCCACGTTGGAAGCGGCGTGCAGCAGTGAGGACCGGCAGACTGACGCAACATTTTTCCCGGCAACGGCAGGCGGTCAGGAAAGACAAAGGTCAACGTCGCGGCGTTTCATCATCCTTAGAAGCGGGGCAGAGTGAATAGCGTCGCCGTGTTCATCAAAAATTTGTTCGAGGTACACCGATCGCCAGTGGCAAGCGATCGGCATAAATTATTCGCGGCGTAGCAACGCCATTTTGTACAGCGCGCGTTTCCCGCCATAGCGTTACTCGTTGCGCGTCGTAGCGACGCCATTTTAAACACCGCGTGCTTCCCGCCATAAATTTGTGCGACGACCGTGCGCGCAATTGTTAAGCTTGTTTAAGTAGTGACACGTAACCGTGCTCTAACGCAGGCGTTGAGATCTGTCGAAATAGGCGCACGTGCGTTTAATACGAACGCAGCATAACTTTAAGTTAATTGACATAGCGACGGTTCTCGCGAATATTCATTAGATCCGTTTTCTTATTAGGCAGGCATCATGTCGGATCCTGCGATAGAACAATTGCAAGAGATAGTGGCTAATCTGCAGTTAGAGTTACAGCGAACTCGAGATCAGGCCGGACCGAGCGTCATACATGTAGATTCTTATCGAACCCCCAAAATACCGCCTTTTCTCATTAGCGACCCGGCATTATGGTTTATACAAGTCGAAGCTACGTTCGCTACCGCGCGCATCACAGATCAAAAAACCAAGGCCCACTATGTAGTTATGTCCTTAGACGCGGAGGCTATGGCATGTTGTCGCGATCTCGTCGCGGAGCCTGATCAGCCCGATCTTTACTCCAGGCTCAAAGAAAGGATTATGGAGAATTACTCGGCGTCGGCCGAAAGTCAGCTTCGCAAGTTGCTTAAAGGGCAAGTCCTCACCTCCGGGAAGCCCTTGCAGATCCTCACCCGATTGCGTAATTTAAATCCGGACAATCGCTGCGACGAAGCGGTTTTGAAAACGATATTTTTCGACTATTTGCCACAGCATATTAAAAGTATCCTTATCGCTTCCGAAATTGCGGATCTTAATAAGCTGGCCAAGATGGCCGATAAAATAGCGGAATCGGCTGAGGAATCTTCGCGATGCCTAGCCGTCGCCACTACCACGCAATCGCGGCCCTCTGACCTCGAAGTCAAAGTAGAGCGTTTAACCAAAGATATTGCCTGTAGGCAACGCAACCAAAAAGAAACCCAGCAGTTTCAAACTTTACGCGGCTAATGACACACAAATCAACACTTACGGTGAAGCGTTTCGGACTTTGCATCTCGGCATACGTCCACTCACGTGGAATTTTTGCATAGCGTCAGTTCCGTACCCAATCATCGGGGCCGATCTGATTAAGCATTACGGTCTCTTACCCGATTTAAAGAATCAGAGACTAATCGATCCACAATTCAATTCGTTCACCAAAGGCAATGTCAAGCCAGCTCCAGCATTCATCGTTAGTACAATTAAACCTGCCACACGATTCGCGCATATTCTTGCGGAATTTCCGGAGATAACGGGTCCTGATCAGACGGTTTTATTAGGCAAAAACGATGTTCAGCATCATATTGTCACAACAGGCCCTCCGGTGGCAGAGCGTCCTAGGAGATTAGCACTCCACAAACTAAAAGCAGCCAAAGCCGAATTTAAACGATTAGTTGATCTCGGTATTTGCAAAGCTTCCAGCAGTCCGTGGGCGAGCCCGATCCACATGGTCTCAAAGAAAGACGGATCGTGGAGAATTTGCGGCGACTATCGTCGACTCAACGCATTAACAGTTCCGGACAAGTTTCCCGTCCCACACACTCACGACTGCTCTTCCCACCTTCGGGGAAAGACTATCTTCACTAAGCTTGATCTTCATCAAGCGTATCATCAAATCCCAATTGCACCCGAAGATATCGCCAAGACGGCCGTTATTACACCATTCGGGTTATTTGAATACAAGTTCATGACTTTCGGTCTCAGAAATGCCAGTCAGACTTTTCAGCGATTGATTTTTCGCGCTTTAGGTGACTTAGAATTCGTTTTCGCGTTTATTGACGACATTCTCATTGCGTCAACAACGTTAGAAGAACACAAAGAACACCTACGTATAGTATTTCAACGGCTAAAAGAATTTCGTCTGCGCCTCAATATCGACAAGTGTCTTTTCGGGCAAGCAGAATTACAGTTTCTTGGCCATTTAATTAATAACGAAGGTTGCCGACCTGACGCTAGCAAAATCAAAGCGATTTCTGAATTTCCTCGACCGCGCACAATCATCGAATTGCGCCGTTTTCTAGGTCTTGTGAATTTTTATCGTAAAAGCTTGCCGAATGCAGCCAGCATTCAAGCACCACTCAACGAGTATCTCCGTGAGTCAAAGAAAAACGATAAACGCGTCATCTCTTGGACGCCAACAGCTGAACAAGCTTTTCAAAGATGCAAGGAGAATCTTGCTAAAGCAACCATGCTCTCCCATCCTGATAAGGCAGATACACGCCTGGTCACGGATGCGTCTGATTTTGGGGAGCAGTTCTCGAGCAGCGACTCGACAGTACTTGGAAACCTCTTGCATTCTTTTCGCGCAAGTTTAGCCCGTCTCAACGCAATTACAGCGCGTATGATCGGGAATTAACTGCAATCTTTGAAGCTATAAAGTTTCGGTACTTCCTTGAAGGTCGCGATTTTAAAATCGTCACAGACCACAAGCCGCTTATTTATGCATTTATGTAGCGCTCTGAAAAAGCTTCGCCTCGCCAGCAAAGGCAGCTCTCATTCATATCCCAGTTCTCAACGTGCATCGCGTGGATAATTTGTTACCGCGTCTGTATGACGTTTGCTAATCACAATCCCTGAAGGTGAGATTATATATCCGGGATATTCGATGGTAGTCTTAAGGAATTGACACTTCTCATAATTCAACTGAAAGTTGTATTGTTTTAATCGTAATACAGGATGCGCCAGAGTAATCTGACACATTACAAATCGCGACTGTAGTCAAAATAAAAGAGTGGGGAGAATGCGGTTTGCAGCACTAGACAGCCAGATGTCTCAAGTTTTGTGTGACGGTTAGTATTCGTCACCATGTCCGAGTGGAACGCGGTACAACGTGCCTTCGCGGTAGAGACGTTTTTCAAGAGTGGTGAATCGTACACAAAAACGATGCGTGCGTTCTGTCGAAATTTTAAGATTTCACCTCGTAAACCAATACCAAGTCGAAATACCCTGAAGCTGTGGGTTCATAATTTTCGTGAGAAAGGTTCTGTACTTAAATCGAAGCATCCGGGGCAGCAAAGATCAACTCGAACCCCAGAAAACATCGAATGCGTGCGCTCAGCTTTTCAAAAGAGTCCGGGAAGATCTCATCGAAAACACGCCGCAAGTCTCGGTATGAAGGCTTCAACGGTACGTCGCATACTTCATGATGATTTAAATTTTCACCCGTATAAGATATTAATGACTCAAGAACTTCTGCCGACCGATCCAACCGCCAGATTGAATTTTAGTCAACGCTTACTGCTTGCAATCGAAGAAAACGACGTGCCTCTGGATAAGATTTTGTTTACCGATGAAGCGCATTTTTATCTTCATGGCGATGTTAACAGTCAAAATATGCGCTACTGGAGCGACGAGAATCCACGCTTGATTCAAGAAAAACCTCTTCACTCCCCTAAAATAACCGTGTGGATGGGAATCGCTTCGTTTGGTCTGATCGGGCCTTATGTTTTCGACGCCACGGTGAACGGAGAGAGGTACCGAACCATGATAAAAGAGTTTCTCCTACCCGAATTGCGACGAAGGAGGAAGTTGAAATCTACATGGTTTCAACAAGATGGAGCCACATGCCATACTGCTAACGAGACGATGACGTTGTTGCGAAAACATTTCGGAAATCGGATAATCTCGCCCAACAGTGAAATCAGCTGGCCACCGCGCTCGCCAGATTTAGCGTGTTGCGATTTTTTTCTTTGGGGTTTCCTGAAGTCCAAAGTGTACGTCGATAAGCCTAGAGACTTGGAACACCTTCTAGCCAACATTCAGCGTGAAATTCGAGCAATCACCCCAGCCACTTGCCAGAAAGTGATCGCCAACTTCAAAAAACGATTGGAAAACTGTGTCAAAAATAGGGGTGGTCATCTGAGCGACGTAATTTTTAAAACTAAGTAGCTTTTTTGTACGTGTTTGAATTAAATAAAAATTGATGAATTTCTGCATATTTTCGTTAAAAAAAAATTGATTTTTGATAATTTGTTCCGGAGTTATCGCGATTTGTAATGTGTCAGATTACTCTGGCGCACCCTGTAGTACTTGTTTTAATGTGTTTAAATTGTCTTGTATTGACGAGGACGGAATAAGTATATCGTCCATATAAATGACTATTTTGCCCGTTCGTATAAAGAATTGTAAAATCATTATGATACGTTTTTGAAATTCAGCGGATGCTTGACAATAACCGAAGGGTAGACGCAAGTATTCATATTTACCGTCCGGCGTCGCGAAATATTTAGTATAATCAAAATGTATTTTTATGTGATGAAACCCGTTTTTAATATCTAGTAATGTAAAAATAGATTTATCTCCCAGTTGTGCTAAACAGTCTTTTATAATGGGGAAAGGACTTTTGTTTGATTACCTTATTATTAAGTGGACGTAAATCGATACACATTCTTAATTTTCCGTTCTTTTTCCTAACGAGAACGATTCGTGCGCAATAAGGCGAAGTACTTTCTTTGATTATCCAATAAATAATCTTCTCTTCGCCAGTGATGATAAAATCAAGAAAAAGAGGAGGCAATAAATGACGTGCAAACTGGCAATCGATACATTTATTAAAGGCACAACGTTTCGACCATGGAATTTGGTCCTTATCAAGTGTATCTGTCAATATAATACAAAACCAAAAAACAATACAATGAATGTTACAATTAATGTGTATAAAAGTTGTCAAAACTGTTACTTACAATTCAGAATAGTGCCGCAGGAATTACATAGTATAAAATAATATAAAATAAAACGACAATGTTACAAAAATGTCGAGTTTAAACAGGAGAATCAATAGTTCATGACTGTGAAAAAGCGACTGAGGGACAAACGTGACGGTTATTATCGAGGTCAAATGATAAAAGAATACGAAAGACGAGAGTAGGAGAAACATAAACAATTTGTTATAGTTATAAAATTATTGAGAGGGGGAGGCGCGACAGTTAAAAACAGAATAAAGATTATACAATATGAATAAGGCGATCATATACTGTAGATTTTCTGTGTCTCTTTGTAAATTAATAGCTGAATTGTGTTTCTTGATAAAAAACATTTCGGCTATCCCTCGACGTAACAGCTTTATACAATAATATTTCCAAGGATCTCGTGTTTAGGGCCATTGAATCACGGTGGCATCACATAGAGAAACACACTAAACTTACACACTAAACATTCAACAATTTTTATTTGCCATTAACACAGTTCTTCCATAAGTTTCTGTTTCGATGGAACTTATTACAAACAAGTTTTTGGCAGCCCCATGGGTTCTCCTCTTTCTCCCATCTTAGCCGATCTCGTGATGGACGACCTTGAAACAAATTGTTTAAACCAATTAGACTTCACCATTCCCATTTATTATAGATATGTGGATGACATATTCCTAGTCGCCCCTAAAACTAAACTTCCTACAATCCTTGAGGTGTTCAATAACTATCATCCCAGATTGAAATTCACCCATAAGATCGAAAAAGATCTCTCCATCCCTTTCTTAGACACCATGGTGATCTGTGATAATAACTTCCTTATTACAAATTGGTATCGCAAATCTACTTTTTCTGGCCGTTATATAAACTATTTTTCCAACCATCCATTTAAATACAAGAAAAACGCCATAACTAATTTGGTTGATAGGGCCATTCTTCTATCTGATTCTCAATTTCACAAAGATAACATTAACATTGTCAAAAAAATCCTACATAACAATTGTTTCCCCACTCAGATCACAAACAAATACATAAGAAACCGATTAAACTTTTTACTCCACCGTCCGGACAACAACTCTCCGAATCAAAAAATCTTTGATATTAGAAATTCTATCATTATTCCATACACTAACAAACTCGGGAATAAAATCGAACATTCTATAAAAAACACTGGATTAAGCGTTGCATTTACGGTTTCTAACAAACTGAATTCGTTCATAAAAAAGGGAAAAGACATTTTAGACGTTGCCAAACACACCGAATTGGTATATAAATTAGATTGTTCGGATTGTAATGCTTGCTATATTGGTCAAACCAAGCGACATTTGGGTACTCGCATTAAGGAACATTGCTACAACATAAAAAAACACCCATCTAGCTATTCTGTAGTTAGCAATCATCGCGTGTCTCACTCACATGATTTCGACTGGAACCATCCAAAGATTCTCCATAAAGAGAACTGTATAAGAAAACGTGAAATAGCCGAAATGTTTTTTATCAAGAAACACAATTCAGCTATTAATTTACAAAGAGACACAGAAAATCTTTCTACAGTATATGATCGCCTTATTCATATTGTATAATCTTTATTCTGTTTTTAACTGTCGCGCCTCCCCCTCTCAATAATTTTATAACTATAACAAATTGTTTATGTTTCTCCTACTCTCGTCTTTCGTATTCTTTTATCATTTGACCTCGATAATAACCGTCACGTTTGTCCCTCAGTCGCTTTTTCACAGTCATGAACTATTGACTCTCCTGTTTAAACTCGACATTTTTGTAACATTGTCGTTTTATTTTATATTATTTTATACTATGTAATTCCTGCGGCACTATTCTGAATTGTAAGTAACAGTTTTGACAACTTTTATACACATTAATTGTAACATTCATTGTATTGTTTTTTGGTTTTGTATTATATTGACAGATACACTTGATAAGGACCAAATTCCATGGTCGAAACGTTGTGCCTTTAATAAATGTATCGATTGCCAGTTTGCACGTCATTTATTGCCTCCTCTTTTTCTTGATTTCTTTGATTATATTTCTTGATTCAAGGTCGTCTATAATCTCTCTTATCTGTATTCTTTCATTATATGCGAACCGTCGCGGTGAGAAAGCAAAAATTGAATCATCTTTAAGATCAAGTTTAACTGAATAATCGTCTTCTATCAGAGGTATATTAGTATTTTCGACTTCTTTTAATAATGATGAGACCTGTGAGTTAACTGAATAATTGAAGTCGGTATTTATAGTTATTGACTCGTCAGAATCTATAACTTCGGTAGACGCGATTTCCTTAAAAAGTTTTAACTTATCATTTGTTTGGTTTTTTGTTGGATTGATGAAACAAGAAATTTCATTATGCTCCATAAAATCACGACCCAAAACGATTTGATAAGATGAATTGGAAAGTAAAATGTGAAATGTGATTTTGGCTTGAACTCCTGGTAGAGATTCTAATGTGACAACAGTAGAAACGGTGCCCAAAATATTAATTGTTGTACCGTTAATAGCTGTATATGTCTTACCTTGAGACTTATTAGTAGAATTATCCGAATCGAAAAATTTATAAAAAAGTCGAGCGCATAGAAATGAGATTGGACTACCCGTATCTAATAAGACTGGCAACGAACACGCTATATTATTAAGAGACGTTACTGTAATTTTTGAGTTATCAGTAACTCAATAATACTAACTAAATTAGCTTACTATTATCTGAAGAAACGCACGCAACTGTATTGTCTATATTGTCTATGTCATTGTTTTTTTCGTGAACTGCAGACACTGTTGTCGCACTTCAGTTGGGTTGTTTTCTCCGAGTCTTTCTTCTTGAGTTTGTAGCAGTCGTCTCTGGAATGATTCTTTTTGTGGCAGTAGGTACAATAATCTTTGCTGGTCTTGAATTGTTGATTCGTCTTTGGAGTTGCTTCTTTTGTGTGCTCGTTGGCGTCCGTATTTGCTGGCTTCTTAAATTTTCGTCTGGATTTTGGAGATCTCTGTGATGCTACGTCTATATTGATTGACGTAACTGCGTGCATCTCTCTCAAGAACTGGTTAACGGAAGACACTTTGATTACCGCCGCAGCAGTACGGAAGGCAAAACTGTTTATTTCTTTAATTAACAGTTGTATTGACTCCTTGTCGAACAGTTTGAGACTTTACATGAGAGCTAGTTTGTCCATCGCATACTCTTGGAAACTTTCTTTGAAGTGGTTCTATTTTCTCGCGTTAATTTTTTGCATAACGTCGTTGAAAAGTACTTCTCGCCTAAAATGATCAGTAATTTCTTCTTTAAATGACAACCAGGATGTATTGACTAAACCTGAACTCATTTCAAACCATTTGCGTGCCACTTTTGATAGCACTTGGATGTGGCCGCATGACCATAGAAGACAGGCTATGTTTTTCTGCAATGCTTTCTATCTTTTCGATCCATAGATCTATATCTTCTTTTTCAGTACCACCGAAGAAAAAAATCTGAGAAGTGAGAAATTTTACAGCGTTACCTGTAGCTGTTGAAAACACTTCTTGTTCGTCTGGTTCACGGTTGTAAAGAAGTTGGAGAATTATTTGGCAATTGAACTTGAGTATTCCTCTGTCCCAGCGATAGAGCCGTTATTAATTGATTAATCATCTCCTGCTATTGTTGCATTTGATTTTTCATTGTTGAACAGAAATCTGCCATGGACTCAGCATTCTGAGCTAATGCTTCTTTCTAATCACATTGATGCAGTCTGTTTGTGTCTTCGGTATATTAGTATAACCATAGTCACGAATTCTCTGTTGCAATTCGGGCAGAAGCATCTTTTGAAGGTGTGAGCGATCCATTTTCCTGATAAATTATCTCTTATTCTTCTTGAAATAGTTGTATGGAATGTTCTAGAACACTTTTCACGTGAAATCGGAACATTCAAGAGACTTTTTGGTTATAAGCGTATTATGACATGAGTGATATTACGACAAAAGCCGAGAGTCGCTTAAAATTGTGCTGCAAAATGTGCTCGGGACGCGTAACTAGAATAATCATGCGAGGAAAGACCGGGAAGGCACTCGCGATATTTGTGTCTCGTGTGTGTACAATGGCGGCTGACCGATAACGCGAGATTGCGCACAATGCATCAGAAAACCGTCGTTACGGTTATCGGTACGCTTAATCACTGAGACGATATTTATTAGCAATTCTTGATATATGTGAGATGTTCGTCAACATCGGATTATGCGGTGTATGTCTAGGAATATCGTCTGAATTCGATTCACTGCAGAGTTCGAGAACGACAATCTCGGATGTTCTTCATGTGTATAATGGCGGCTTACCGTTAACGCGAAACTGCGCATAATGCTTCAGCGAACCGTTGTTATTTCACCGATACACTTAATCACTGTAATGATTAACGAGGAAGAAAAAAGACAGAGGATATCCCACTTTTGAGCTGTAAAAGGGAAGGAAGCTGTGGGGTTATATACGCTTCTGTGTCGGGAGAGGGGGGCTGCTGCTGGGATCTGCCTTGCGATGAAATAATATACGCGGGTTGTAGTACAACAATCTATATTTCCGTACTCGTTAATACCTCGCGGGATATCCCGGGATATATCTTAATTACTACCGCGCTAACCGGCCATGCATCTTGCATGTACGATGTCTCGTGACAAACTCTCCCGCGTGACTCTCACGTCGGCGTGACGTCACGCAGTCTGCGCGCAGACAACTTCGCGCGTGTAGCTAATATAGCGGTGTAAGGGCTAGACTATGTTAGGCTACCTTTACACTATAATATTTAAGGATTTCCAATACTTTTGGTAAATGTACGTATATAAAATTTAAAAAATTAATATCGAAAACAATATTAAGTTCTAAACACACCGTTATATCAGAACATATAATGGGGTTCGATCACCAGTTTGATTGGGAAAATGTCTGTGTTCTTGATGTGGAATACAACTATCAAAAAAGATTAATCAGCGAAATGATCCATATCAGGGGACAGACATATGCGATTAACTCCCAAAGAGATACAGAGTTACTAAACAATGCGTACACAGGCCTCATTGACGATCTGTCGCTACTTCCCCTTCTCTGACACGTCTGCGAACAGCGCTCTAATCCGAAAGCGTCAAAAATTGGTTTTATATTATTCGTTGACAGCACTCGTTTTTAAATCTGTGACGATATAACACGGTTTTCTGATCGGCTCTATTATACCTCAACACGTTATACAATTCCGGGTTTCAACTTACGACAGGTATTAAGACTGATTATTATATTATAGTATTTGTAGGCTATTGGAGAAAAGAAAAAAAGTTTTATCATGTAAATGGATGTTTGTGAACACTGAGCTACCGTCCTGTTTTAATAAGATTATCTTGTGACATTGTATTTTTTTATCTCTTAGAATGCGATCTCCCACATATCATTTGACGAAAGAAAATCTCGAACGTTGACGCTGTTTAAGAAGGAGGTGACAAACATGTTTTTCAACCGACCAACATATTCTCGCCAAATAACGACGAATAAGTTCGCTTCAAATTAGGTGTTATAATACATTTTACAATTTTATAACGCGTTTGACCTCTATTTTATCATGTCTACCTTATTTTTTACCATTGTGACCGGTGTCGAGATGTTTGTCGTTTCCAACCACGTTTTATATTTATTTTTATGTTATTTATTTATTTATTAAAGTCATGTAACGTATATATATTTTAAACAAAGACGGTTTGGTTTAATGCGTCTATTACACATTGTTTCAAAAGGCTGATGAAGACTCAGTGTAGTCGAAACGTTTCAATATATATTTTTACTTTGAATAAAGTCTAGTTAAATTTCGATGAAATTTTAAAACGTCATCTTTGTATTTGCTCGATTGCGAAACCTATACGGCCTTCTTATTTCCTTCCAATTAATATTAAGTTCTGTTTCAATTTTGGTTACGTTCTGATATTCACTGCCAGTACTGAAAATCTATAGTATACGTGACATATACTATAGTTTTTAGTACTGACAGTGAATATTGAAACGCTGCCTTTGTTTCCATTCTGGCAGACATTTTAAGATAGTTCTAGAGTGGCAGAGCCGTGAAAAGAAGGTGCGAGATCTCCCATGAAAAGTAAAAAATATTTAATCACAATCATTATTAATATAATTCATGTATATTGATGAAGAATAAGCAACAAAATATTAGTTTCATTTAAATTCAAGCACGGTGTTGCCACAGTTTCACTAGTCGCAGCAGTATCCCCACCCTTCACACTCAATATCACTTATTCCCTCAATTTTCTAGATTTTATTACAAATAAGCACGGTGAAAAATTCTGAGATAAATTAACTATGTTTAAAAAGGATTAAAGAATAAAATACTAATTTTTTGTGTCATTATATTGATTAGTTCTTTCTTAAAAAGAGAAAGAAGTTGTAACCAGAAGGATTTAAAAGCATTGCACTATTAACATTGCATGTTATAAATATCAAATTGAAAGCTAAATAATTCGAAAACCCGACGGTCAATCTCGTCCAATTTTGACAGAAATTCAAAAACATGAAGATTAAGCAGTAAAATTAAAAATATCTATCGAAAATGATTTCAACGCTAGAACTACCTTAAAATTTATTTCGAGGCTATCTGGATAATTATTTAATAAACTGAATGTCCAATATAACAATAGAGAGAAATATTACTGAAAGCTTTGAATTTTATTAATAAAAATGGCATTTTTTTTCAATAATTTGAATTATTTCAATGTTACTCTATTTTCTATATCAGAAAAATCAGATTTAAACTTATTTTCCTAGCATTTTCCAACTTGTAGCATCTTCAAACTTCTGGAAAATTGGTTAATTAAATTTAAAAATTTTGTCAAATTTTAACTTCTTCTACTTAAATTAAAATTCGGTTTCAGAAAAGATAAATACTTTTCTTATTAACAGTTATACTGAGATTTTGTTTTATGTTAAAGCAATTAAGCCTGCCTAGAAAAATGTCCCATATATTTTATAGCAAATAATTATGGAAAGATTGTATTATATATAAATAATATAATGTGTCTCGCCAGTTACTGTGCATAATATTTTACGTATTGACACGTATGAACAGATTCTTTTTTGTGAGTACAAAATTATATTATTATTCTATGATCTAATTGCAGATTGCAAAATTTACTTAAAGAATTTACGTACCATTCCGTTTATCATGCACATCAATTGATTGAAGTCTTCGACTTTTGTGACACACTCCTCGAAAGAAAATTCCTTTTCAGAAATTATAGCATCACAGTGTACTTAAAAGATATAACCAAATATCTCATAAAAGATATAACCAAATTGTAACCTCAACTTTTCCAAATACTCATTTAATGGCTGAAAAAACTTCTGTAGGATCACATTCAAATGTTGATGCACTTCGTTCAAGTACCAGTGAGGTAGCGAAGCAAACATCGTATAATTGTTTTTCTCAATATCGATTTCTGTCACACCTTCTCCTAATCCTAGCCTTCGCCATCCTTTAAATTGTACCCATGATTCCAATGACGGTAAGTGATGAACAATATTAGCTATCTTGTCCACAAATTTGTGAAAAGCATCATGAAATTCTTCCAGTCGTGGGTTTACAAAAAAGTTATTACTTTTGTATTTTATTTCCACCTATATAAAATTAAAAATTTTAAAACCTTAAATATATACACATATATGGTTTACCATATATGGTTTACCAAAAATATAAAGATACTTTGTACAATTTCACACGCATGCACGCGTACGCAACGCACGCACACGCGCGCGTGCATATGGTATGTAAGACTTCAAACTTTGCCTATTAAAATACTCATGGATCTAAAAAAATATGGATGGAGTCTATAGCAAGGGGGCTGTGAAATTTGTAAGGGGAATGCATAGTGCTGTCTCTTTCTGTAGGTAACTTTCGGCTTTGTAACGAATGTAACCGAAGATATCCGAACTGCGCATTGCGTCTTGTATGGGATATATAATCTTTCGGGAATCATCGGATATGCGACGGAAACATACGAAGGTTACCTACAGAAAGAGACAGCACTATGCATTCCCCTTGCCGCAAATTTTACAGCCCCCTTGCCCGTATACACACTTTAGACTCCATCTATATCATCTTTAGATCCATGAAAATACTTCTAGTGCTAACTCCACGTCGTAAGTCAAGATGTGTTGCGATATCGATGACTAACAATAGTTAACTAACCTTTGCAGGAACTAATTCTTATGAAACTCGCGTCAAAACTCATGTCCTTCGTGACATATTCTACCGTGTATTATTAACAAATTAACATATTTTTATTTTTTTAAATATAAAATGGTTGTATTGTTTTGTTGTAGAAGGTTGTAAATCTACGAGATGTAAATAAAAAAATGACGAAAATTATACTAACATAACATTTTATGGATAGCAATGGATTAGAGTAGATTCTGTTCTAAAATACATTTATTTTTTCATTGTAGCTATATTATTATAATAACGTTATATGAAAAAATAAAAATATGTTAATTTATTAATAATACACGACAGAATACATGTCACAAAGGACATAAGTTTTGATGCAAGCTTCATAAGAATTAGTTCCTGCGAAGGTTAGTTAACTACTTACAAGGAAAGGATCGGAAGTGTCCCCCTCCAATTGTGATGAGCTTCTAATATGTTATTCTACAGAAAAAATATATAGTTAAGAAAAACATCTAACACTTTTAAAAAATCAAAAATTATTTTTTTATTTATTTGTGTATAGATTTCCAACAAATCAACACTTAAAAAAATGGATTGAAGCATTATTCACTTTGAATAAGCAAGGAAGTACGGAGCATGTCTAAATTGAGCAAAATGTGCAAATTACATTTCTTTTCGACGATTGCTTTGATCAATTTGAATTCAACCATGTTTGCTTAAATCAAAGTCAATACCATCTAAAGGACCCCGCACAAACTTTATGGAAAAGTGGTTTTAGTCAAAATAGCTGGAAATTGGATATGTTGTAGTTTGTAGTCTTTTCAAAACTTCTCATGAGCACAAGATCCAAAAATGGGCAGTTTTTGAGATATAAGTGGTCAAAGATCCAGAAAAGTTCATAATTGGAGATAGTAATCGTACTCATGTAGAGAATTTATGTATTCATAGTAGGGATGTTGTTGCTTATAATGATTTTCTAGTAGCACACACACGCACACACTAGCAAATCATTATAAGCAACAACATCCCTACTATACATAAATACGATTACTGTCTCCAATTATGAACGTTTCTGGATCTTTGATCTCTTATATCTCAAGAACTGCCCATTTTTGGACCTTTTGGATCCATGAAAGCTTTTGATAAAGAGACTACAAACTACAACATATCCAATTTCCAGCCATTTTGATTGAAACCACTTTTCCATAAGATTTATGCGGGGTCCTTTTCAGGTGCAAAATGATAGGTAGTAATATAGTTTTATTTTTATAAGCCCATACGATAACTAATTAATTATCGTCTTAATTATTTATTAAGTATTTGTAGTTTGAACAAAGCAACAGTTCGCGATAACGTACCAATGGAAATAGAATAGAATAATCGAACCGTTGAAAACTGTGAAAAATATGAAAAATAACAGTCAAAAATAGGGTTGCACGAGACTCAAAACAAAACAATATTCGTGAAAATATTGTCTTGGTCTTAAAAATTTTAATCTTGTCTTGGTCTTGAGTGAATTTTTTAAATAAAATCTTGTCTTGTCTTGTCTTGTCTCGATTTTATTAACAATTATCTAATAAAAATAAACTAAAATCAAAGGGCAAAAACAAACAAGGCCGGGTGACAGTGCCAATAATGTAGGTAATTATACAAAAAACATACAATAAAAACATTTCGACTTAGAATAAAGTCTTCAGTGTCGGTTAGTAATTAAAATTTGAACAAATAAATTATTATTTATTTTTGAAGAAAATGCGAACATCACACGACATTTTGTTTAATTAATTATCTAATACTCAACATTTGTTTAACATAATGTTTATAATAGAATAACATAACGCTTATAATAGAATTGAAAATTATATACACACGCACACGCATACACACACACAACGTTACCGATATAGTAGGATAAACTATTGCGAACACCACAACATAAGAAAGCCGGAATCTTCGTTCTAAAGTGAATGGACGGACGTTACAATTGACGAAGAATGTCGGTGATATAATACCGGAAGAAGACTGTAGAATTTGTGAAATCGAATGCCACCAACATTATCTCTTTGTCGAACATACCGTGATTGTAGTATATAATTTTAATACTTTTGATCGCAACGACAAACTATTGTCGATAGAACCGCAATACTCTCTTTTCTCGGATGTAAATCCTCGTAACGATTAAATATACATTCTGTCAAAAAAGTACTGGAAATTGATTATTTAAAAAGTCCGGGATTGTCAAAATTCTTTTTGTTGCTAAGTTGGCACAACTGTCCTCTATCCTAACGTGAAGTTTGAGCGTGATCATTTAGTTTGTTTACAGTGCTCGATTTTGTCAGTTCATCTCAAGTGTGTTTTGCGATTTTTACAATGGATAAAAATATCGAACAAAGAATTTGTCTCAAATTTTGTATTGCAAATGGAATTTCGTGTGCCGAATCGCTGAAAATGTTACAGAAGGCTTACGGTGAATCGACTTTATCAAAAACACATGCATATGAGTAGTACAGTGCATTCAAAAGCGGTCGAGATGTGGTAGAAGATTTGCCTCGCTCTGACTGTTTTCTTTGATTATCGCGGTGTTGTGCACTCGGAATTCTTGCCAGAAGGTCAGATGGTAAATAAAGAATTATCTGGGCGTTATGCGGCGTTTGAGCAAATTCGTCGAAAAAGGCCAGGTTTGTGGAAAGAAAACTCATGGATTTTGCACCACGATAACGCACCATCTCACAAGGCTATCATTGTGAACGAATTTCTCGCCAAAAACTCAACAAATATCATCGAACAACCACTGTATTCACCTGATATGGCTCCGGCTGACTTTTTTCTGTTTCCAAAACTCAAATTACCACTTCGAGGCACCCGTTTTCAGTCGACAGAAGACATAAAAGAGAATTCGCGGTGAGAACTGAAATCGATTCCGGAAAATGCGTTTAAAAAATGTTTTGATGATTGGATTATTCGTTGGCATAAGTGTATTATTTCGGAAGGGGCCTACTTTGAAGGTGATACAATAAATTTGAATGAATAATAAATATTTTGTGTTTTATTGACCAATTCCCGGTACTTTTTTGACAGAATGTAATGTATTATGAGGATTCACATAATTACAATCCTATTTTTAATTTAAGAACCGTCGCTAGTGCTCGCAATTATTGCGTACAAACGGCTTTTGTAATCATAGAGTTAATGGACACCGCTACTTAAATAAATGTCCACGATGTTTTGTTGTGCTATCATGTAATCTTCACGAGATATAAATTGTAAAATGCGACGCCTATTCGAACGTTTTACGGTATATCGTATTTTGAGCGTCATCGTAGTGAAAAACTGTAAGGACGGTAAATCACTCGCCAGTATTTGTAGTGTTACAATTTTGCAAAGAATATGGACACGTCATTAAATCAAATGAACATAACTGTAGCATTTCCTACTGCAAATTATGTCATTTGCCGTAACTGCAAAATCATTTGCTATATGCAATCTCTTTACAACGGTATTGGTTCTGGCGTCAAGCCATTGGCGACAATGTCGGCGGTGATAACGACAGTGGATATTTCCCACTCGAAGGGAAAAAAGTGATAACGCTGGAGCGAAGATTTAGATCCAAAAGTAATTTTAAACGGTACAAAAATTGTAATGTTTTTGGTAGCCATACAAAATAGATAACATTAATTATATGCCGATGCGTTTGTCAGAATTACCAAAGGCTTTTGAACTAGAGGACACAACGGAAAAAGGCATATTTCCGTATTTGTTCAACACTGTTCAAAATCAATCGCATGTTGGTCAATCAAAATCAATCCGATGTCCGCCGCGCATTGTTATTCTCTTGAAAGCATGAAAAGAAGAACGTGAATGCTTTCTCACATGGCATACAGACATGACGCAAAAAAACACAGACCATATTTGATTTTCAACGCGAGATAGTTTGTTATTATCATACCGATGTCGATATTTTTCATATATAGTATATTTAAGAAAATTTTTTAGATCGTGGTAACACATGTCCATTCGAAGAGTATACTACTATTGCCTCGACATGTATAATATTACAGATTTTTGTCAAAATTTTTTACGCAAAAAGAAAATAGATATTATTCCTCTTGATGCATGGATACATAAAAACAAACAATTATTTACATAAAGCTTTACAATGGCTGTTAAAAGAAACGCTCGACCATTCGATAATCCATGCAGGGCGCATTCGAATATCGCACGATTGACGGCACGATTAATGACTATTATGAAACGTCGGTGTCGTGAATGATATAACATTACATGTTGCAATTTCACAGCTGTTCTGACACGGATGTACGTCTTACTTTCCGCTAAATCGCTATGTACACTTTTGTCAGCAACAGATCGGGGATATACGATTAATTCACGTTACGAAAAAACTCGCGACTTCATGGCGGCTTTGACAACGGGATATTTGACAGGAAAATATAAATGTGCCTTTGATTAAGAAGTACGCGATAATCGTGATAATGTGAGAATTTCTTGAAAAACATTCTTTGAAACGTTCTTAGAAACAGCATTACTCGATTCTCGCGACGCATTTTTCGGCAGCCGAACAGGAAATATCACGACTCACTATGAAGTCACGGGTACGGAGAAAATATGTTATGTAGACGTGTATTCTTTGTACCCATATGTATTAAAAACGGCGCTTTTCCAATCGGTCATCCGGACATTTACGTTGGCGAAGAATGCTCCGCTTGAATCGAAATGTCTCTAAATTATAATTTTGATTCGCTTGAAGGCCTCATACGTTATACAGTACTTCCATGCGATCAATTTTACCCTGTATTTCCGTATTGCGTGCGCGGAAAATTGTTATTCGCCCTATATCGCATCTGCAGCAAAACATTCTCTCAATCAACGTATACGCATGATCCTAGCGAACGTGAATTTAAAGGTATATTGGTGTGAATTACGCAAAGCAGTCGAAAAACTATGTGATATGAATCACAATAAATTACCTTTTAAAAAAAGGTTAAAAAAAAGCGCCAAATATACGCATCGCGAGAGAACGTGTTCAAAAAAGAATTCTTATAAAAAACAACTTTAATATATGTTGAAAACTTTCGGTAAAAGATTACTCAAATCTTCCCTAAAAAAGTAATGATATAAAAAAATTATGCCAACTATAAAAATGGATATTTATGCAAACCAAAAAATTTATTACTTTATTATTACTCTTTGGCCGATATTTGTAGTTAATTCTTATTTAAGACAGTCTTAAGTACAATCATAAGATGTTTTAAACCAATCACAGAGTCGTATTAGCATCTTAAGACATTACTTCAGACTTATATCGCCTTGGATAATTATTTAAAATGCTATATCCAATGAATAATATGATTTAGTATTCAAATGAATTTCAATTTAATAAAAATTAAATTGGAAGAAATAGAAAAGATAACAATATTAAAATTATTAGACAAATTTATTTTTACAAATATTTACAATAATATTACAAATATTTTAATACAAATAATTCAATATAAATAAATATTTTATACTAAACACTTGGCGCTGCTAAACAGAAAAGAGAGAGAGGAGGGGAGGGAAGGAAGGAAGGAGGGAGAAAAAGAGGGAAGGAGAGAGAAGAGAGGAGGAAGGAGAGAGGGAAGAGGGGAGGAAAAGGAGAGGAGGGAAGGAGGGAGGGAAGGGGAGAGGGTATTGATTGGTTGATTGATCTTTATTAGCTTTCTCAGCTACTTGTAATACAGTAAATTAAATTTAAGTTACATTATAATAAATATGCTCTTTTAACCTACGCTTAAACAGTTCAATTCTTTCACATCTTTTTATTTTAGTTGGTAAGGCATTATACATTTTCACTCCTTCGTAAAACATACTCTTTTGCGCGCTTCTTGTTCTCTGAAATTGTAATGCAATATTCCCGGCTTGTCGTGTTTGTCTTTTACTCTCATTTCCTACTATTACTATCCTACTCCTTAATTGATTTGATAACATATTTTTCAAAATCTTAAAAATAAATATGCACACATTATAACATAGCCTCTGTTTTATGGACATAAATTGCAAATTTTGCAGCATATGTTTCACTTTGGTATAGCTATTACATTGCAATATAACTCTCATGGCTCGATTTTGTGCTATTTGCAATTTATATAACTGTGTTTCCCCCATATCTATTAACAACATTGCGCAATATTCAAAGTGAAATGCTATAATTGATTTATATACAGTACATCTGGTGTACATCCATATAAAATTACCTATTCTATTTAAAAAACTTGTTTTCTTTCCTATTTCTTTCAACATATAATCACAGTGACCTTTAAATCGGAGTCTATCATCAATAATTATACCTAAGTATTTCATTATTTCCACTCACTCTATCTCACAAGGGAAGTTCGGCAAGTGTAAAATTCAAAAAAATCTGAAACTTTGCATAAGTTTAGACTAGATGGACCTAATCACGAAGCAATTTTTTTTAGCGGCTGATATTCGGTTTTAAGGGTGGAAACACCCTCTTGAAAAAAATCGGTTTTTCTCTTTCGGAGCGAATATCTCCGAAACTAAAAAAGATAGAACAAAAATTCAAACTGGGTATTAAATGGTTTGATGAGTACTATAAAATAATGTAAAAAATTTTTTTGCTTTTTTTAATTTTCAAAAAATCTTACCCCTTAACTTTTTTTTCAAAATTTTAAATTTCTGTTTTCACCAAATTAAAGGTTATTTTTTTACGAATTCATCCATGTATATTAAAGTTATGTTGCGTAATATCATTTTTGGGAATTAATTATAAACGCCTCCGTACATACGCTGTTTGTGTCGGTCCACGCGCTCGATTCTTCGCGCAACGCATTTTTCTGTAATCAAAAGATGACGAATATACTTGGAGAACATATCCATATATATACAGAGCCTCGGCACCAACCAGAGATATAGAATATAACAAAAAGTTAAACCTAAAAACAATTTTTTAAATTCTTTTGCAATGAAATTAGACCGTTTATAACGTTTTATAAATTTATTTTGAGATAGAGCTTTCTCGCAATGCGAATAGTAAGACGCCCTCGGATACGCGACGATATATCGTCGTTGGCACTTTTCGCAAGTGTTGCGAACGACGATATATCGTCGTTCGGCACTAAAAGGGTTAATATTCCTTCCTATAAAATATTGATACATTTTTTCAAGAATATATTTTATAATGGTATTCGGTAATGTCCCCATGGCAAAGTATTATATGAATCTGGTACGATATACCGCTTGTCGTCGTACGGACTCAGAGCGATTTTTGTCTCGGACACCGTATACACTTCGTGCAATTTTGATCTTATACAAGACGAGTCATTTCAATTTCTTCATTCAAACACCGCGTGTAATCGTCGAATGTTATAGTCCGCGCTACGACGTTACTCTTTCGCTTTTTCCGTGTCTTTTTTCCCATCCATCCTCAACGCATACATCTTCGCCTTGAGCCCGGCAAATTCCATCATGATCGCTCCGTTATTTTCATCCTTCATTAAACCGGGTATCTTCTTATTCGCGAGCGGTATACCGTACGCGTTGTCGATCGAATAATCGCTCGTATCGAATCTCGCAATATCGCGTTTCAATATCTCGTAAACATCATCGCGCTCGAATGTATACGAGACTGTCGGTATCCATGTACATTATTTTACAATTGTTGCGATACAACGGTGCCATGTACTCGTGGTAAAATTCATACAAACAGACTTTTGATATGTCGAGAATGCACATACCTACATATATCGGTTTGTTAAATTTCACCTCGAGTTTTCGCATTTCGATCGCGATTAAATTCTCGGAGAAGATGCTTCGACTGAGGAAATTTGGTTTCGCGATCATCGCCTCCGCGCCGTACCGTCCGTTTTATTGCGTTACGAGTTTAACACGTTGACTGCCGACTACGAGATAACTCGTAGATTGCGTCCTTTTCTAGGACGCCACGTCCTATGACTCTACGAGTCATCTCGTCCTTGCTTACCAAATTGCCGTGGCAGTCAACGTGTTAACGTCGACGTGATTTTAAACATTCTCCATGGTCTTACCAAAACCGCGTTATTCATCAATTTATACAAATTTTTCTCAAAATATGTAGAATATAATTTCGCTCGATATAAATAAATAAATGAATAATTACAAGAAATTAACAAGGCCAAATAGGAGCAAGATCGAGACAACAAACAAAATTAACTTCAAATATTAGGAAAAGCACATACTAAAATTTATTCAAATTTGTTTCAATGAACGTTTCGACTACACTGAGTCTTCTTCAGCATTACAAAATTAACATCAACGTACTCGTTATGAAACTGATATTCGAATCGGGATGACGAATATAAAAAAAATGATAATAAAAATAACGATAAAAATGAAAATAAATATAACAATACATAAGTAAAAGCGCAAACATCAACGCAAATAAACTCCGAACGTTAACAGTTTAAAAATAAAATTGGAGGTCAGAGGTATAAAACGTCGAAAGGTCTTGTATTAAAGATGTTAACAAAAATGGTAAAAGATGGTACGAACGTATTACTCGTTCTCTGGCGAGAATATGTAGTTCAGTCAAAAATTAAAACGGTGTCACATTGTCTTTACAGCCGAAGTCAAAATAAGAAGATCGTGTCGGAGCAGTGTGGGGAGTTTATTGTTCTAACATAGAAATAAAAGTAAAATTGTAGAGTCATATTATCAAAAGAACCAATAACAAAAACTTATAAAAACTCATTTTTTAACCCAATAATATAAGACGGTACGTAAAAATTTAATAGAATAATGAAATACTTGTCAAAAAGTGGACGACCGGTTACAAAAAGTGGTATAATGTCAACGCAACGACCGGAGACATGCTCACTGGTTAACGGTATAAAACAGAATGTTGTCAGAAACAGTATAAGGATAATTTCCAACCGCTTACGGATTGGGGCGCTGTATACATAGTGTCAACGGAAGGGATGTCAGTACAAATCCTTGATGAGACCCAAATACGACTTATTTAATAATTCCGTATCTTTTTGGGCATTTATCGCCTTTTTTTGACCCCTAATATGGATCATTTCACTAATTAATCTTTTTTGGAAATTCTGTTCTACATCAAGGATTCATCACGTCATCCCAATCGAAGTGGTGATCAAAATCTAAGATGTGTTTGGATACGACTGTGTGTCTGGATGGGTCTAATTTTATGTTGTTCTTATCAGTTTCATAACGAGTACGTTGATGTTAATTTTGTAATGCTGAAGAAGACTCAGTGTAGTCGAAACGTTCATTGAAACAAATTTGAATAAATTTTAGTATGTGCTTTTCCTAATATTTGAAGTTAATTTTGTTTGTTGTCTCGATCTTGCTCCTATTTGGCCTTGTTAATTTCTTGTAATTATTCATTTATTTTCTCAAAATCATTTGTCGTGTGAGTTCTAAATTTCGTATTCATCATCATCATCATCATCATCATCATCATCACACAGCTATACGGTTATCCACTGCTGGATATAAGCCTCTCGTAAAGATTTCCATCTCTTTCTGTCCTGTGCTACATTCATCCAGTACGTGTGAAAGCTTCAGATCATCTGACCATCGCATGGGCGGTCTACCTCTGCTGCGGAAAGCGTGGTCTCGCGGTCTCCATTCAGTTATTTTCTTAGTCCATCTGCTATTATTTGTTCTGGCTAAATGACTCGCCCAATTCCATTTGAGACTTGATATTTCTTGAGATGGCATCCGTGACTTCACTTTTTCTTCTCACTTCTTCATTTGGAACTCTATCTCTCAGAGATAAACCCAACATTGTCCTCTCCATGCTTCTCTGCGCTACTCTTATTTTTGGCCGTTTGTTTTGTTAGAATCAGTGTCTCGGTGTCCATAAGTTAATACAGATAAAACGCATTAGTCATAGACTTTTTTGAGACACATGGGAATATCGGATCTTAGTATGTAGCTTAGTCTTCCAAAGGCTGCCTAGGTTAAGCCTATTCTTCTGCCTATTTCATAGGTTTGATTGTCCCTCCCCAGTTTAATTTCGTGTCCCAAGTATTTGTACAAGTATACTTGCTCAATATTTAAGTTGTTGATTGTTAGATTTTCACTGACAACCGTTTGTCATGAATTAATACTTTGTCTTGCCGATGTTGATGTTCAGTCCGACCTCCTTGGAAGGGCCATTTCCAGCTCACTTAGCATCTCTTTTGCTTCTCCGAAATTGTCCGTAATTAATACCAGATCATCTGCGAAGCGGAGATGACCAAGCTTCTCGCCATTAATGTTGATACCGAGATTTTCGATTTTAGTGCGCTTGAACATGTACTCCAACAGGTTGGTGATTAATTTAGGGGAGATGACATCACCCTGCCGCACACCTCGCTCTATTTTAAAATCGGAAGTGTCTTCATGTAGTCTAATAACAGCTTTCGCGTTCTTGTATACGTGTCTAATAATGTTAATGTAGCTGTGGTCGATTCTGCAATCAGCGAGCGCTTTAAGCATACTATAGTGATCTACTGTGTCAAACGCCTTTTCATAATCCACAAAAACAAGGACTAAAGGCTTATTGTACTCTATGCATTTTTCAATAAGGATTTATATTATATGGAGGTGGTCGTTGGTGCCATAGCCCCTGCAAAATCCCGCCTGCTCATTTGGTTGATAAATTTTGCTGTCAGCCTTTTGGTGATTCTCATAAACAGTTTATATATCTGGGAGAGCAAGCTGATTGGCCTGTAGTTTTGTATTTGGGCTAATCCCCTTTCTTGTATAGTAGTATTATGGTTGCCTTATTCCACTGATCAGGTTATGGTTCTTTAAGCAAACGTTAAATAGCTTACATAGCATGTTTAGGAGTACTGTTCCTCCCTTCTTGATATTTTCGGTGCTGATTTCTTCGTCTTCTGGTGATTTGTTGTTTTTCATGTCTTTCAAACTGTTGCTAATTTCACCTAGGGTGATATCCGGGATGTCCTCTGATCCCTGGTTTTGCACTTTTGGGATATCTGTGCCGATTTCTGCTGTTATGTTTTTTTTATAGAGTTCCGCGTAAAACTCTCTTATGATGTTTAGAATGTCTTGTTTGTTAGTCGTGATTTGTCCATTTTTATCAGCAATCATGCTAATTTGTTTCTTACCCTCGGACAGCCTTTTCCTCAGCACTTTTATTCCCTTGTTCTCCTCTATTATCCTAGCTATTTCCTTGGTGTTGTATAGCCTTACATCTCTTCGGATGACTTTAGATATTTCTTTGTTAATTTCTCTTGGTTGTGTGGCGTTTTTTTATGCTTGTCCTCCAGACTTCTTCTTTTTTCCATCAGCTTCCTAGTACCATCACTCAGCTCCTTCTTCCCGGCTCCAACTACTTGGAGCTTGCTTTCCGCTTTCTTCATTGCTGTCGTTATTTGTCTGTTGGTCTCCTCGATGTCTATGTCCTCATCGTTCAACAGTGTTGCTGTTAAGCATGAATTTAGGAGTTGTGCATAGTGGTCTGCATTTTGTGTTGTTAACGTCTTCCTACATGCTGTTTTTCTTATCAGCTTCAACCTCTCCTTTCTAGTGTTTATGGAGATTTTTGCTCTGACGGCTCTATAGTCGCTTCCTATAGAGAAATTGTTAAGGACGGTGACGTCCTGTACCACATTTTTCATGTTCGAAATTATTAGGTCAATTTCGTTTATTGCGACTCCGTCGGGGCCCATGTCCATTTTCTCTGGAGGGCTTTTTTGAAGAAACTGTTCATTACATATAGGTTGTTTTGTTGGAGAAAATCAAGCAGTACCTGACCTCTAACATTTCTTATCCCAAATCCATGGTTTCCCAGTGAAGTTTCACTATCATCTTGCTTGTGCCCTAATTTGGCATTGAAATCTCCTATAATTACAATGTAATGGGAAGAGGAGGTCTGTTGCAGCGTTGATGTCGTCATAAAACTTTTCAACATCTCCATCAGCTTGAGTTGATGTGGGGACGTAGGCTTGAATTACTTTCAATGTGTACTTACTGTTTAATCTGACAAGGAGAACACCAGGATTTGTCCCCTCCGATTTGGCTGAATTTTATATATGTTATAGTTCAGCCCTCCCACTAAATCGTGGTAAAAGGATACGATGCACCTCTCAAGCATTCGCGAGAAAAACGCGTTCAAAGATTTCTATGTTGGTAATGTACCGAACGGTAAGTGTAGTTTGTCAAGCAGCGGCGTGGTGTAGTGAGTAAAGCCTCGTCTACAATAGTCGCACAGGCTGTGTCGCAGGTCGTAAGTAGTAGTGTCGCAAGAAAGTTGTCGCATGTGTCGCTAGACTACAATCTACAATATGTCGCAAGGATTGTTCGCGTGCATTAAGTCGACTGCAGCCGCAATGAATGATCGGCAGCAATTACTAATTTTTCTTCAACTTTGCTCCCAATTTTTAAATTTAATATGCTTATATTACCGTTTATTTACTGAATCGCACAACAGAAGATGGTGGGTGCGAAAATATACCACAGATAGCTAGCAACACACGCAAATCATCAAAACACTTCGCATGGCAACGTTTTGTGCTGTGATTGGCTGATCTCATGCGACACGCTTGTCGCAGTCGCAGAAAGTTGAAGTTGACTCAACTCCGTGCGACAAGGACTCTTGCGACTGCGACAGCCTTGCGACACAGCCTGCGACATGCGACACAGCCTATGCGACCTGCGACACAGCCTGTGTGACTATTGTAGACGAGGCTTAAGGCGTCGGACTAGAATGCTGCATGTTGCTGGTTCGAATCTCACTTTTATAATTTTTTTTTTTTTATTGTATTATATTGTATATGTTTTATTTTTAATATTTAATTCTAAAAATTTGAATCTTTTATTATGTTTGCAACTATATTTTATTTTGTTCACAATAAGCAAAATCTATTCATTATCAGAATCAGAAACATCAGAATTACATATGTTGGGATGATATTTATCATAGAAACACGAGAATAAAATATAAATTTAAATTTTAAGAATAAAATATAATTTTAAATATATTTATTACATAACAAATAAATTTTAGTTTAATAACGTAAATTTACAATGACAATTTACAATTAATAATAAATATGTGTGTGTGTTAATTAAATTTTAATTTTAAGAAACGCAACATATAAAAATATAAATTATATTTTTAAATTTTGTAAAATTGTTTAATACATTAATTTTTAGAATTAAATATTAAAAATAAAACATATACAATATAATACAATAAAAAAAAAAAAATTATAAAAGTAAGATTCGAACCAGCAACATGCAACATTCTAGTCCGACGCCTTACTCACTACACCACGCCGCTGCTTGACAAACTACACTTACCGTTCGGTACATTACCAACATAGAAATCTTTGAATCTCTGAACGCGTTTTTCTCGCGAATGCTTGAGAGGTGCATCGTATCCTTTTACCACGATTTAGTGGGAGGGCTGAACTATAACATATATAAAATTCAGTCAAATCGGAGGGGACAAATCCTGGTGTTCTCCTTGTGAGTATAAGACATGCTACTCTGGGACCTATACTTTGGATCTGTAAGACATTTTGGACATGTGATTTGTGCACTAAGAAACCCACTCCTCCTTGATTTATATTTTCCTCACCTACGTAATAAAGCAGGTGACCTGATTTGAGTATTAGTTCCTTTTCTTCTCTTCGCTTGTGTTCACTGATTCCCACTATGTTCCACCTCAGACACTTGAGTTCCTCCTCCAATTCTTGGATTTTATAAGTTGTTAATAGCGTTTTGGTGTTATAAGTGATTATTTGCAGCGTCAGTTTACTGTGGTAGCCTGATTCGATCCGGAGATTCTTATTAGAAATTTTGTATTGAGTTGGATGTAATCGCGAAGCCATGGAGATTGCGAAACTCTAACACGCGGTGTATTTTTGTGACGCGAAGACCATGACGCGTGCATTGCTGCAGCTTACGGTAGTGAATGACGTAACGCTTCTTATCATATACAGTCGCTAAAAGATTTTCCTGTCGCTTACCGAGTGGTTTATCGCGCGTCAGACAAAATGGTAGGTCAGCGTGCGCATCGTGTATACTTTGCGTATATTCGAGATCGACTTCGTAACCTGTAGGCGAATCCGAAGCAATCGCGCTTGAGTCAAAGTTCGAGATGTCTTCAACCCATCGAAAATTCGCGTAAGGCAGCGGTTGATACATTGTTCAACCGTACAGATTATTGACGTCAAAGTACATTAAATATGAGAAAGGTTTCGACGCATCGTACAACTGCATGTACTTGTTATTGGCTCGAACGTATCATTGACCGCCGGAACATTGACGCCGCGTATCATTGATACCGCGTTCGATAAACATGACCATGTCAATGTCTGAGTAGTTCAAAATTTACAAGCGTATGTTTTAACACAGCATCCCACGTGAAACTGGGTAGAGTGTAATAATAAGCGGAATCCAATCCATAACTCGCGATGCTGCTGTCGTGAAAATTTTCAAAAATGTCAGCCAATAACAAAACATCCGTTTTTAAATACAAATCACTGTATTCGCCCAAGGTTCGGATAAAGAATCGCTGTTACACGTTTGCGACGTGCGCGTAATCGCTCTCGGATACGGTGTCACCGCGGTTAAAGAACTGTAAAATGATTCGCGCGGCGGTAAACAGAGGTCCTCCAATTTATCGATGCAATCAATGCATTCGTACGGAAACACATCTTTTCTCGTCAAAAGATCAAAATCCTTAATCGATAATTTTGAAAATTTAGAGCGTGAAATTTTTAACTTATCTTTACTAAGAAAAGATGCAAGTTTATCGAAGCTACTATTCAGAAAAAATTCCGCAGAATTCTTATGAGAAATGGCTTTCGGTAAAATTTGCTAAAACTTTGCCATTTTGTACTTCAAGTGATGCTGATCAAAAGTTACCATTGTCACAAGTCAATCCTATGAACCGTTTTGTTCTAAAAAGACTCAAAGTTCAATAATAGTGCATATAATATTTTCTCACTTTCAGCGTCACCCAGGATCAACAACGTGGAGTATCTGAACTCTTTGTGTGTGTATGTGTGCCAGCGTTTTGTGGTACCTAAGTTTTGCACGACATCAGGGAAACATCAAATATTCTGATACGTCATTGCTCAACATCACATTGGATGCTGCAGATCGAGAACCTCCAGATGATTCTCAAAATGTCGAAATTATTCAATAGATGTGATGAAATTGCAATAATTAACACACATACACGTAATTTGTTATGAAAATTATATACCATACCCCCAGCCCAAGGCGGGTTAGAACCAGCCTAGCTTTATTACTTATGAACGTTCGACATTCGGCAGTTATATTTGTGAAGAAAATTATATACTATCCATTATCGTGGTAAATCTATGTCCGATCACATCAACTCAATTTTGAAAATAATCGGTTTGTTACACGGTTCCGGGAAACCTCTCAAAGACGAGGAAATTGTTGCAGTTTTATTAATAAGTCTTCCAGAATCTTATTCCGGACTTGTGACCGCATTTGAAGAAAGACAAGAAGAGGATTTGACAGTGGAATACATAACCGGAAAAATGTTAGACAAATACCAGAGACGTATTGAGAGTGCTGAGTCGGATGAGAAAGATCAAAAAGTTGCGCTACAGTCAGTAAACACAGTTCATAATAAGAGAAGTAGTAATCAACGTACCAATCCTAATAAAAATGGAAAGGATAAAAGAGCTATTAAAAGAACTAATAAAGAAATGCGAAATGTTTCTTTTGCAGTAAGCCAGGACACATTAAGGCAGATTGTATAAGAAACAACAGCAACAGAAGAATGCAAATGCAGAATCCGGATAAATGTTAGCAGCAGCGAAACTAGATGTACAAAGCGGTCAAATTTCATTTAGCATTCGCGAAGAGGTTCGGGCAACTCACATAGGAAAGTGGTACCTTGACTTGGGTGCGACAAGTTATATAACTGACAATTCAAATTTCTTCACAGTTTTACAAGATATTAAGTGTACAACTTTGCTTCCGCCGTTTTCCTATAGATGGCTTTAGCGGTAAGTGGTGGTCGAAATAAATAGATCATAGACGTCATACAATAAACTTGGACATCTGTCAACATAACCCCATAGAAACATTAATCGATTTGTGTCTGCATCATAAAGTTATTCTTGATTGAAAATATCAGTTTACGAGCCAAATTCTCGTCATTTGCGGGAAGTTTTAATTTTCTGCTTCAATATGAAGAAATCTGCGGCTGAGGCTCATCAAAACTCTCAAATACTTATGGTGAGACCGCTATTAGTGAAAGAACGTGTTGTGAGTGGTTTCAATGCTTCAAGAACGGTGATTTTGACGTCGAAGACTGGCATAGCGGTGGAAGAGAGAAGGTTTTCGAAGATGCAGAATTGGAGACATTACTTGATCAAGACTCGTGTCAAAATAAAGAAGAATTGGCACAATCATTGGGAGTGACTCAACAAACCGTTTCAAAACGCCTCAAAGCCATGGGAATGATTCAGAAGCAAGGAAATTGGGTGCCGTACGAGTTGAAGCCGAGAGATGTTGAACGTTTGTTTGCTTGTGAACAGTTGCTTGAAAGACAAAGACGGAAGGGATTTCTGCATCGCATTGTGACTGGGGACGAAAAATGGGTTCATTACGATAACCCCAAGCGCAGAAAATCATGGGGAGTTCCCAGCCATGCTTCCACGTCGACGGCCAAACCGAATATTCACGGCTCCAAGGTCATGCTCTGTATTTGGTGGGACCAGCTCGGCGTAGTGTATTATGAGCTGTTAAAATCGACTGAAACAATCACAGGCGATCGGTATCGAACGCAATTGATGCTTTTGAGCTGAGCATTGAAAGACAAACGGCCGCAACGAGAGACACGATAAAGTGATTTTGCAGCATGACAATGCTCGACCCCATGTTGCGAAAGTAGTCGAGACATACTTGGGAACGTTGAAATGGGAAGTCCTACCCCACCCGCCGTATTCTTCAGACGTTATTTCAAACTAACAAGGAAGGTGTCGGAAGTGTCCCCCTCCAATTTTGATGAGCTTCTAATATATTGTTCTCTAGATCAAAATAGAGGACACATTTTTTTTTATACGTTCCCATACGGCCTTTTAGGGGGTGAAACATCCCTTTGAAAAAAATCGGTTTTTCTCTTTCAGAGCGAATATCTTCGAAACTAAAAAAGATAGAACAAAAATTCAAACTGGGTATTAAATGGCTTGCCGAGTACTATAAAATAACGTAAAAAAAATTTTTTATTTTCTTTTATTTTTCAAAAAGCTTTACCCCTTTAACTTTTTTTTCAAAATTTTGAATTTTTGTTTTTACCAAATTAAAGGTTATTTTTTTACGAATTCATCCATGTATATTAAAGTTATGTTGCGTAATATCATTTTCGAGAATTAATTATAAACACGTCTCCGTACATACGCTATTTGTGTCGGTCCATGCGCTCGATTCTTCGCGCAACGCGTTTTTCTGTAATCAAAAGATGACGAATACACTTGGAGGACATATCCATATATAATCACGAAAGTTTTCATCACATATAGCTTGAGCACTTATATAAAACTTTAAACAAGTTTAAAGGTCTGTAAGACGAATAATTTTATCGTTGGAGGAAATATAAAATGCCGTCGCTTTGCGAGCATCAGTTTAATACGTAACATCGTACATTTTATCGTGTACCCTTAATTAAATTGTATGAAATATTAACCGCGGTTTTATATAAGACGGATTGACATATTATAATTACGCCTTACTCTCTGCAAACACTCTCTCCTTCCACGCGATCCTTTTATTTTTATCATTATTTTCTTAAATCATATATATTTTATGTTCAATTTCATGTATGCTTTTTATTACTTAATTAATTTTATAAGTACAATTAAGAAACTATAACATAATTACAATTAATGAAATTACATATAACAATTGTGTAACAATATAATATTACAATAAAGTTAATAATAATATAAATATTTAATATAAGTATTTAATATTTATATTATTAAGGGTCAAATTTATAACACATGATGGTTATGAAAGAAATGTTGTATACAAAGAGACTTTTTACACATTGTGCAAGTAATTATAGCAATGTCACCGCAAACATCGCATGTCGGTTTAACATTCTTCTTAAAGCAAAAATCAACTGGCGTTTCAAATTGTGCTGATCTCTCTTCTATATAACCGCTTTTATACCATGCATATTTAAATAAATCTCTAAATCTTGGTGAAAATTGGAAATGTATTAATGATTGTAATTTTAAAATAGCATCTCGTGATTGAAGTTTAACTTCTAAATCCTTTTATTTTCATGACAATGTCTGAAAAGTATTTTATAAAATTTTTCCATAAACGAAAACCGTATACATCTAATGGTTGTCTTTGACCCGTTGTCCCTGCTGGTATAGTTAGAAAAACAGAATCTTCTGCAGATTCTGGTTTACTTCTTTCAATTACGCCTGGACAATGTCCAGTCCAAGAATCCAATAATAAAACTGATTTAGGACCAACGTTTGGAAAATAAACTTCTTTTAACCAAATCTCAAAATGATGTGATGTTAATTTTCCAGATTTTGAAGCCATAGCAAAAATATTCTTCTCTCTAAACATTATTTCTTGTACTCTCAGACCGAATGATCCAGTAGGTTCTTTTAAAACAATAAAAAGAGGTGATAATTATTTACCATCGGCTGAAATTGTTGGTTGTATAGTGTAGCTATGTGTAGCTGCCGATATTGATTGCGCCGTGCATTCTACTTTTTTTGTAGCTTCAATTGCTAAAGAACGACCACTATGTAATTTTAATTGAAAACCGCTTTAGTCTGAATTATAAATATTTTCAATTCCATAATGCATAATATGACATTTAACATTTTCGATGAACCTATTGCTTTCTGCTTTCAGATAATCTTTTGATTGTATAGTTTTTTTTGTAATAAATTTTGTGACTTTTCGGGAAACAATATTATGTGCCATTTTAAATCTATTTATCCATGACTTTGACGCTGTAAATCCTGGTACATTAATTTCCTGCTGCGCTTTGAGGGCCCATCGAACAATATCAATGTCGTGAATTATTATTGCTTTTTCAAGAGCTTTTTTGAATTTAATGTGTATGATGAAATTTCTTTCAACTTCTGCAATCTAGATCCACCTTTGTTCACTTGCTCTTCCCATCTTCGTAATTGGCGTAGCGATGTAACTTTCCAAAATCGATGTTTCACAGTCCGAAATAATTTTGTCCTATCTGAATCGACAGGTTTCCAAAATTCAACAGCACTTCTTTTGTATTCAATTGGGATATTATCATTTATACATATCATTTCCTTCACATAATACGTTATTTCTTCATCTTCATTTCCTTTTTCGTCTGTTATTGCTTGTGTTTCTGATAGGTCAAAGGAATTTTCAAAATCAAGAGAATCTTCTTCAATCTCATATTTCTCCTCGTACATTTGTTGCAGCATATTTTCTATTTTCTGTTGCACTTCTTTTTCTTCATTAGTAAAAGGAGTTTGTGGCATATTAAAAGTAGTGGCAGTAAACAGCAACATTACTACGTTTCTTGGATTGAATCGCATTTTGCCTTAAATATGAATAATATGAATAATAAATATATAGATATACACATATATGTTCAACGTACAGATAGTATTTATGTATATTAAAAAATAGTTTAAAATGTTTTATTATACTTGTTATATTTATAATAATAAATACATACCTATAAAACTGCAACGATTAATAGTTCATACAATTTAATTAAGGGTACACGATAAAATGTACGATGTTACGTATTAAACTGATGCTCGCAAAGCGACGGCATTTTATATTCCTCCAACGATAAAATTATTCGTCTTACAGACCTTTAAACTTGTTTAAAGTTTTATATAAGTGCTCAAGCTATATGTGATGAAAACTTTCGTGATTATATATGGATATGTCCTCCAAGTGTATTCGTCATCTTTTGATTACAGAAAAACGCGTTGCGCGAAGAATCGAGCGCATGGACCGACAAAAATAGCGTATGTAAATGATATTACGCAACATAATTTTAATATACATGGATGAATTCGTAAAAAAATAACCTTTAATTTGGTAAAAACAAAAATTCAAAATTTTGAAAAAAAGTTAAAGGGGTAAAGCTTTTTGAAAAATAAAAAAAAATAAAAAAAATTTTTTACGTTATTTTATAGTACTCATCAAGCCATTTAATACCCAGTTTGAATTTTTGTTCTATCTTTTTTAGTTTCGAAGATATTCGCTCCGAAAGAGAAAAACCGATTTTTTTCAAAGGGGTGTTTCACCCCCTAAAAGGCCGTATGGGAACGTATAAAAAAAAACGTGTCCCCTATTTTGATCTAGAGAACAATATATTAGAAGCTCATCAAAATTGGAGGGGGACACCTTCCTTGTAAGATTTATTCAAAATAAATTCATATGTGAACGTTTCGACCTCACTGGGTCTTCCTCGGCACTTCACAAAAATTATTAAAATAAATCAACATAAAATCGTTGTTAAATAAAAATACAAATAAAAATAAAATAAAATAAAAATAAAAATAAGAATAAAAATAACACAATCATCTCTCAAATTAGTTTCAACGCTAAGGACGGAACGCGGCAAGTTGGTGGTATATGGTACATTCGAGACACAATCTCCAAGTAAAAAAGTTAAAGTCTAAATTATAAAACGTATGGTACAAACTTATTCGTCGTTTAATGGCAAGAATATGTTGGTCAAGAGTTAGAAGCATGCTGTCGCTTTGTTCTTTGTGATGCAACCGTCAAATGTTTGAGTCGAAGATGCTTGGGAGATCGTATTCTAAATAATTGAAACAAACAAAAAGATACGCAGTGTTATACAATAGTGTTACAAGCCGGACCGATAACATAGTGTGATATAATTCTGTTAATAAACGGAAGTTTAAGTAGTGTTATGTAGTATAAATTAGAGACATTCAGTCGAATCACCTATCAACGCTGAACCCAACAGTAAAGCGTGTGTTAATATATTCAGACCGACAAAAAGTCGTGTTAACGTGTTACAGTTTAAACCAGTTCTGATCTCAAACGTACAGTGTGAATACAATTCATGTATATTTTTTGCTTAGGGCGCTGTTCGCCAAGTGTTAGAAGAGGTGAGATCTGACAAATCATTTATAATATTAATGTACGCACTATTTAACAATTCAGTACCCTTATGGGAATTGATCGCATGATGTGCCTGGCCTTTGATGTGAATCATTTCACTGATCAATATTTTTTGTTGATTATACTCTACATCAAGAACACTAACGCTTTCCCAAATTATGATTAATATTTTATTATTTAAAGGAAGTATAGGGAGGAGATCAAGAAAAAGGGTCGAAGAGGGGGTCGGTCTGGGAGGAACAGAGGAAAGATTTCTATGAGGAGAGAGGAGTGGTAGTAAAGTGGGTAAGGAGAAAGAGAGTAGAGGAGGAAGAAATAGAAAGACGGTTGACGGAGAGGGACATAGAAGTGCAGGAGCAGGAAAGGTTTGAGAGGATTTAGAAGTTAAGGTGGAATAGGTGGTACAAGGAAATAAGAACTTTAGAGTTGCTAAGGTACCTGAAGAAGACGAGGAAAGAGGAAAGCATGATAAGAATCGCAAGGTTCAGATCAGGGAGTGAAATGAGAGAGAGATGGTACTGGGAGGAGGAAGAAAAAAGGAGGTTATGTGGGTAGGTTATGTGGGTGGGAGTTGGAATCGTGGGAGCACGTGGTAGAGGAGTGTATGGGAGAGGGCAAGAGAGGAGGAAGGGAGGAAATAATAAGGATTTTGGAAGCCGACGGGACAGGAGAGGCCTGGATGAAAAGACTGCAATCTAAACGGAGACTGAGGGAATTGGGGAGGGAGGATGAGAAGGGGAGGGAAAGACAGACAGACGGTGGACGAACCTACGTGTGAATGAAAGGAGAGTGCGGGAGAGAGCGTGAGTGAAAAGCAATGACAGCAATATGTGAGATGTATCACACATTACTATCGCTACTCTTGACCCGTATCATTACTGCATTACACCATCTATGTTACACAGGCCATATAACACAGGCGATGCAATACAGCGTGAGCAAGGCTCGGCACAACCTGTCGTTCGTTCGCGAACATTCCACCCGCCTCGTCGGTGAAGCCGACGATTTTTCGCGGATTTGTATTGCGCGCGGCGAGCGTGCGAGGTGCGTAGGCTAACTAGCGCGTGAGCCGCGATGCGGTGTGATTGCGCTTGGCGCAAAGGGTGGCACCCGCGTGGTGCATGTGGCTCGCAAAGCACGTGCTCGCCGCATGCCGTGCTTCACGACGTGTTTTTTTTTATTTTATTTTTATTTTATAACTCCGCGGGATCCCGGCCCGGAATCCGCTTTCGCATATCAACCTCGGGTCGGGTCCTCTGAGACTTGGCCTTGTCCGGGCGGTCCTTCGTTCATTCTTATCTTCTCTTCTTATTCTTCCTCTTCTTCTTCTTCGTCTTTCCTTCTTCTCCTCTTCTCGTTTTATTCATCTCCTGTTCGTGTGGCATTCATCTACTTATGCCTATCCTAGTCTACGAAGCAAGTCCGTCCGTCAGACATCCGTCCTCTCTCTTCGATCTCAGTATGCTCTCAATGTAGAGAGATACCTCGTCCCATCTGTCCTGGTTCTCCAGCATCACGTCGATAACCGTGTCAGGCGTCAGTCGTCCTACCTTTCTTTCCAAGTCGTTTCGCACCATCTCCCACTTTTCACACACGAAGAAGGTGTGCTCCGCATCGTCGCGATCATCTCCGCAATAAGTGCAGCTCGGGTCTCGTACCTTCCCCATCTTAGATAGATGCGCTCTAAAGTAACCGTGCCCCGAGAGGAACTGGGTCACGTAGAAGTTCACTTCTCCGTGTTTTTGTTCTCCCCCACGGCCTGACCCGACTTATCAAACAGGCAGTCCACCTTCCTTTTGTGTCGCCTTCCCACCGTTCTTGCCAGCGTCCCCACGTTGTTTCTCGAGCTTGCTTCACGGCTCGGTCTGGGTCCGGCCCTTGCTTGGCCAGGTACCTCGCCCGTCTTTCTATTGCTAGCAGGTCCATAGGGATTGTCCCTACTATCACGGAGATAGCTTGTTGGGATACGGTGCGATACGAGTACGCGATCCTCAGCGCTCCAATCCTTTGTACGGCGTTCATTCTCGATTGGTTTTTCTTCTTGGCTGCTGCTTCACCCCAGCTCCTCTCCGTATAATATGATCCCTCACCTCCGCTCCGTATAATATGATCGACTGGGCAGCCGTCATCAGGAGCCGGCGCTTGCTCGGTTTTGGCCCTTCTATGTTGACCATAATTCGGCTTAGCGATGATGTCACCGCCGCTGCCTTCTCCGTTGCTTGTTTGAGGTGTTCCCAGAATGTTAACTTCCTGTCCAGGGTCGCCAAGTATTTTACCGAGCTCTTCGTCGTGATTGTTTCCTCGCCTATCTTGAGTGGAATGATGGTGTTGATCTCCTTTCTCGTAAACAGTACCATCTCCGTCTTCGCTTTGGCAAGCTGTAGTCCATGTTCCGTCATCCAGTTGCCAACCAATCTCATAGTCCTGTCCAGAAGTAATTGGACCAGCCGTACGTTCCGCTCAATAATAGCGGCCGCAATATCGTCCGCATACCCTATAAGGGTCACGCCCTCCGGCATATCCAGTCGCAGTAGACTGTCGTATGACACGTTTCAGAGATCTGGTCCTAGTATGGACCCCTGAAATGCTCCTTCTAGTATTTCTTTGCGTTGCTCGCCGTCTGTCGTTTCATATTTGATGAAACGATCCTTCAGGTAACTTCTTAGAACGTTCATTCACTCCGGTGCCTGAAACGTATGCTGCATAGCCTGAAGCATATCCGTCCATCTGGCCGAGTTAAACGCATTTTTAACGTCCAGTGTACTATGGGTCTGGCACCGTGACACACTTCTCTTGTCTCGTAGATGGCCTTCGTCACTTCTTCTATCGCTCCCACAGTTGATCGACCCCTGCGAAATCCGTGCTGACGAATTGACAGTCCGCCAGCCTCTTGGATACTTGCTTCGAATCTCGGTTGTAGGAGCTTTTCGTATAGTTTCTCCGACGTGTCCAGCATACAGAGTGGTCTGTACGAGGACGACGCGTTGGGCTCTCCTTTACCTTTGTCAATTAGTACAAGACGCGCTTCCTTCCAGCGGGTTGGAAAAATTCCTGCCTTTAAGCACGCGTTGTACATGTCCAGGAAAAGCTGTGAGTGTGTTACCACAGTCTTCTTCAGTATCTCCGCGGGTATTCCGTCAGGCCCGGGAGCTTTCTTGTTTTTCAGCGTTTTGGCTGCTAATAATTCTTGTTTGGTAAACAGGGGTACCTTCTTTTGTCCTGACGCGAGCGTCAGGTCAGTCCTTCTCAGTTGATCGGGGAAAAGCGTATCAACGATGTTCCTCGTTGTAATCGCGTTCATGGCCATGACGGGCCCTTGCTTTCCTAGCTTTTTCGTTATCAGCTTGTACGCTCTTCCCCAGGGATCATTATTTACTTCCTCCCTCAGAGCTTCCCAGCACCTTTTTTTGCTTGTTTTAATGGCGTTTCGCATTTTCTTCCGGGCGATGTTATATTCTTAGTATCTCCTTTGGGCTTCAGATCTATTACGAGATCACTGCCACTGCCTTTTTGCCTTAAAGCTCTCTTTTCTCAGCTCCGCAATTTCCTGCTTCCACCAGTATGCCGATCGTCTGTTCCATCTTTTCTTTGCCGGCATGGCCGCCCGGCAGGCTGAGTCCAGCAGAAGCATAGTTGCATTCGTGATGGCCTCGGCCGCCTCCTTGCTATCGCGAAAGTCATCATTTTTCGGTATTTTGTGTGTTCCGTTGTCAATGGTTTCTCGCAAACGGTCTTCATCCATTTTCACTACATTCCATCATAGTACCCGTTTCGATTCGTTCATTCTTTTCTCTCTTTGCATTGAGAACGTAATGTAGTGGTGGTTGCTACCATTTTCGTCCTCTATCACTTTCCAATCTTTAACTTCATTCATTAGGTCCTCCGATGCCAGTGTAATATCTGGTATGGATTCTCCGAAGCTCGGACGCCTGTACGTAATGGTATTTCCTACATTTGCCACGAAGAGTCCGGTGCGCGCCGCCATTTTCAGGACGATCTGCCCTCTGGTATTTGTTTGAGGCATTCCCCATTCTATCGCTCGCGCATTAAAGTCGCCAGCAATGACCAGTTTTCTTCCGATTCTTTCTCTTATAACATCTTCGAGGGTGTCTATATTATTTCGGTATTCTTGAATTGCGCTGTTAGGTGAGAAGTAGCAGCTTATAAACGTGGTGCCTCCGCTTCTCACCCAGACAAAGTCTTTACCGTGTCCTGTATCGTCTATTCGAACTCTATTAGGACTCCGGACCCAGATTGCCGCTTTGCCGTCAGCGTCCGGAAACCACAGTCTATCGTCCTTATCTCTGTACTGTTCACATATTAACAGTATGTCAATTTCTTTTTCTAGCGATATCTGTGTCAGTAATAGATCCGCATCTATCGTCCCGTTCATGTTGCCTTGCATGACACGGATCATCTTCGCGTTGTTTGTTTTTTCCTTCTGTCAAGGACCTGTCTGAATGTTCGGCAGGCCCCTGATCCTGAGATATGTTTTATCCCCTCTTTGTTTAGTTTCATCTCTGAGCATAGGATACACCTTGGTTCTTTGTTGCAGTTTTTTGCTCTGTGGTCATTACAGCCACATTTCCAGCAGAAGTTAGAACGATCTGGTCCTCTGCAGTCATGCCTCAAATGCCCATACCCAAGGCATCTAAAACATCGTTGGACGATGATCCTCTTTCTTGTGCGGTATCGTATCCATCCTATCTTGATGTAGCCTTGTTTAAGTAGCTTATTAGCTTCAGATTCGTCCATCTCCATCAGTGCCATGGCCTCTTGTCGATGGTTGGGCTCGAACAAGATTACTTTGAGTTCTCCTCGCTCGCGCTCTTCCGTGGCATCCCAAACCGCCTCTCTCACCTCGTCTGCAGTGGTCAGCGTCGATATCTAGGATCTCCACAGTCACTCTCGGCCTTCTTGCCTCTACCCTACCGGCAGTCCCAATGGCTTTGGAGATAGCCGTCTGTAGCTGGGCTTTGTCTTTAGTAGATTTTGCGAGTTCTACCAAACGCTTCGCGACGTATTACGTGAGTGAGTGTTTCGTGAATTAGTTAAGTGTCAGCCGTATCTCGTGCGTCGCCAATGCCAGTGTCCGGCTTGACTGGCATGACCACCAGTTCCGCGAGTGGCCGTGTGAATCTTGAGGTGGCGTCTTCACTTCGACTACGCGCATCCGACCGTCGTCGCCCGGGTGAAGTGCGGTGATGCGTGCTAAAGGCCACCGGGCCGGTGTAGTGGTCTCGCTTCGCACCAGACACAGCTGGCCGATGTGCGGATTCGGAGCAGCCGTTCTCCACTTGGGACGTTCGGCCAAGCGGTGAAGGCACTCTTGGGACCACCGGCACTAAAAGTGGTCCTTCATCTGCTGGACGTATTGCCAGCGCGTTAGACGATTTTGAGACACATCCGCGAGTGTCGGTTCCGGTACGGCCAGCAGTAACGTGCCGACGATAAAGTGACCGGGAGTGAACGCAGCGATATCGTCCGGATCGTCAGGTAAGGGGGCGATCGGCCGCAAGTTGAAGCATGCCTCGATCTCCGTGAGGAACGTCGACGGTTCCCCGAACGTGAGCGTGCTGTCGCTCAGCACCCGCCGTAAGTGACGCTTCACGGCCTTTACCGCCGTCTCCCAAGGACCGCCGAAATGGGGAGCGGATTGAATCGCCACTGGATGCGCTCTGTGGCGAGCGCCCGAGTAATGCGCCGGGCCTCCTAGTTGCTTGCCGTGAAGAGGACGCGCAGCTACGCCTCGGCACCGGTCCGCAGCATGATCGGCCTCGCGTAATTGACACCGGTGTGCCGAAACGGCCTCGACGATGCTACACGCGTCTCCGGCAGTGACCCCATGTGCTGCTGGGGCGTCGCCGCCCGCCATAGCAGGCATTGCAGACACTGATGGATGCGGTCCCTGACTCCAGTTCGGGCGCCTGGCACCCAGGATCGTTGACGCAGCAGCCTCAGCGTCTGCTGCATTCCACCGCGAAGAACCCGGACGTGACAGAAGTCCGGCAAAGGAATGCGTGGCGGCTGTGTCTATCGCACCAGAGACGATCCAGCCGAGACTCGTCGGCTCGCGAGGCCCCCCGCGACGGACACCAGGGCCGAGAATAACGGCGTGAACGTCGGCGCCGAACAAGACGTCGATGCGGTCCGCCGCCGCAAAGTCTGGATCCGCCAACTCCACGCCGCGAAGATGTGGCCATTCCCGGACGGCCACGATGTCGAGGCCGGCGTACCTCGTTAGCCGCGGGAGCACGAGCGCGGAGACTGAGATCGGGCAGTCCACTCCGAACACGGTTACGGGCGCACGTGTGCGAGGAAGTCGAAGTCGCTGCACCAAGGCCGCCGTGACGATGGACACCTCCGAGCCCTGGTCGATCAGCGCCCTCGCGGAGTGCAGACCGCCGTGCTGGTCACGCACGGCGATTCGTGCGGTGGCCAAGAGGACAGCGACGCGTGTCCCTACCCTGTGTCGGGCAATGTAGGACGTCTTGACGTTTCCGGATCCCGCGACGCTCACGGAAGGTGAGTACACATCGTGCAGTACCGTGTGGTGCCAACCCTCGCACGCAGAACAATTTCTCTGGAAAAGGAACTTACCGACCTCATGTTTCCCTAGGTAGTTGCTGCAGAGGCGGGTCTCCTCCACGAAGCGGCGCCTGTCCATAGCCGGTTTTCCTCGAAAGACGTCACAGATCATCAGGAAATGGTTCTTGCGGCACAAGATGCAACGTTCCCTGCTCTTCGTCGGCTGGTCTCTCCAGTGGTCTCCTTCTGTACATGGTGGGAACTTGCCGACTTCGCCATCTCCACCTTAACGGGCTGCATTGCGTCCAAGGTATGCAATCGTCTCTCAATAAATTGCCGCTCGGCATACGTCGGCGGCTCTGTAGTTCTACCGACGGTGTTCTCCCACTCGCTTCGCGAGCGGGGATCAAGCATCTCGACAGTGAGGAATACGAACAAATCCTCACTATTTGAGATGGGGCGTCCGATGCTCTCCAGCGAGCCGACTGTGCTCGACATCGCGTGGAAGAGCTTACGGAGCACTGCCGGCGACTCCGTCTTAATTTTCGGCAGTGCCGTGTACGCTGCATAATAAGACCACACGAGCAGGCGAGTGTTTTCATAAATGTTTATGAGAGCGGAGGCCCAGGAGCAAGCAAAATTTGCTTCCATAGTTGGTAGGCTCCTCACCAATGATTCTGCCTCTCCTTTCAGGCTGGTCTTCAGATAGTAGAGCCGTGTGACGTCAGAGATTGACGGATCATTAACGATCAATGACCGGAAGAGGTCATGGAAAGACGGCCAGTCCTCGTACTTTCCCCAGAAGCTCGGTAATTGGATCCGAGGTAAGGTGGTGCGGGGAAGAGCGGGCTGCTCTGCTTGTTATCCGTTCTCAGAACTTACGTTTCGGGCGGCTTCGAGCTCCAACAGCGCGGCCCGCTGTTGGGCGTATACGTCCTTACCGTAGAAATTCTGAGTATGGTGACCTGAAGTTCGGTCCAATGTCGACTGCGCAGCCGCTTGTGCTGCTCCTCGAACTTTGCTCACTTGTTGTCGAGCAGCTTGAGCGTGGTCGCGATCAGCGGCCCGCTGATTTTCGCTGTGCTCGACTTCTTGAGATTTTCGAGCGTACGCGCTATGTACCCGAAAATCTCCTGCTGACTCGCAACAAACAGCTCCATTTTTGGATTTGAGACCCTGGTTGATCCTTACCGCACTCGATCATACACGCACTGTCGGTTTACTGGACGGGAATCCGCCTCAAAGGACCAAAATGTTCGGTGCGGAATGGAGCCGTGAGGAGTGAAAGAGAGATACGAGCACGCACACATAGAAATCACTTACACGCAAGTTTTAAACAGTAACAAGGTATATTTTGTAATGTCACGAACAATAAAACGTTTTATATGTACAAAATTATTTACAGTTTTACACAAGTCTCTACACTTTCAGCGCGCGGTACGAAACACGGAACGGACAAAGCGTGCTCGCGGTGAACAGCGCGATTCACGTCCGAAAGCGTTTGAAGCGCATGCGAATACCGAATCGGCGTACGTGTGGAGCAAGCGACTCCAAGAAAGTGTGCGTGTAAAGATCTCTGAGCAAACAACTCAGAGATTTTATGGTCACAATTCGCGAGGATAGAATGCGACTATCCAAATTTGCAAACTTTAAGCGTAAGAGAAATGCGGGTCGTACTCGAGAGGCTCTGGGTAGACTGGCGGCCGTCCCCTCTCTGCGACCGCTTTTATACTGTGCTTTTCTAGAATGTTTCTCCTGGTCGTCATTTTCTTTTTAAGGAAATGACGCCAAAAAGGAACATTCCAGAAAAGCCCCGAATATTTTATAAATAATAAGAGGACGGCCGTAAGGTTTAACATGTTTTTAAATGGCAGTGCTGCCGTCTCACGTTTAAGCGCGCCTAGCGTGAATGCGACGCTGCTCGCTAAGTTGTACAAAGCGTCGATGAGGGGACATAAGTCCCATTGGTAACGCGATTGGAAAGCAATATGTGAGATGTATCACACATTACTATCGCTACTCTCCACCCGTATCATTGCTGCATTACACCACCTATGTTGCACAGGCCATGCAATACAGCGTGAGCAAGGCTCGGCGGAGCCTGTCGTTCGCTCGCGAACAAGTAGGTTAAGCTATTTGTAAAGGGAACGGGAGTCCCTTTGTACCCTGTATAGAGCAAAGAAATAAAGTTATTATTATTATTATTATTTCATTATTTAATAATTGTGTACAAAAAAGAGTGATATCTCTAAAAAAAATTACCTTTTTAAAAAAAGGTGCTAAGTCCGCGTCAAAAAGTATCTTTACAAAATAGTATAGTATTATTAACTCTAAAAAACTATTAAAAAACCTATTTCCAAAAGAGTGTGATTTTAATCTACACACATAAGTTATTTTAATCTAAACAAAATGGTTTATTTTAAACCATAAAAAAACTATAAGTTATTTAATTATACATTCTACAAAAATAATGATATCAACAAATTGTGCTAAGTAAAAATAAAAATTTAAAAAAATATTTTAATAAAAAATGTTACAAAATAATATAAAAAATAGTTTTAATTTTTTTAATTATATCCTATTAAAATACTGATATCGAGAAATTATGCTATTTGAAAATAAAAATTTAATATTTTTACAAAAAATTATACATAATTGTTTTAATTTAAAAAAAATTATGGTATTACAACGTTGCCCCAACTTAATAAAACTTTTTGAAATAAAATATAAAAACATAAAAAAATATATAAAAAATATATTATATAAATAAAAACTTAATATTAATAATGCTCGTCTGTATTCAAATAAATACACTAGGCAACAAAATTATCGCAACACTCATTTATACCAAAATTTCGCACAACTTCAAATAATCATAACTTTGTGAAAAATTATCGTAATTGAAAGTTTTTTCTCTTATTTTAAAGCTTAAAGTCTCTACTTTAAGATGCATTTGGCCAATTTTGAATTTCTTCTTTCCTCCTTGCGCCGTCTCTTTAAAAGTAAAGACGTGTTTTGTCTTCAAACATTTGCATAGTTTAACGCACTCCACGGAGTAGGATGAATTTTTTTCGCAAATGCCACGACAACCATCGTAAAATTTTGACTTTTCCCTGCAAATTAAAAAAAAAAGAGGTTCGTACGATTTTTTTTCGAGGAGTTAGGATGTATCAAAGTTATGTATGCATTTTTGTCAGTTACCGCCAGCATTAGCATTACCCGATGTGCACCACGGGGAGGTTGCTGGTCGGATTTTGCACATCGTGTGTGTGTGTGTGTGTGTGTGTGTGTGTGCAGAGATGAGTGCGTGCGTGCGTGCGTGCGTGCGTGCGTGCGTGCGTGCGTGCGTGCGTGTGCGTGCGTGCATGCATCGGCGATAGCGACGTAAGTATACCGGTATGCGTTACGTACGTGCGTGCGTGCGTACGTTGCGGTCTGTGCGTGCAGCGCGTGCGTGAGAGAGGAGAATGTAGGGTGGGAGACGTGCGTGTGCGTGCGTGCGTGCGTGCGTCTTTCGCGTCGTGCCAACGCCGTGGCGTGGATGATCTTACGAGTGCGTGCGTGCGTGTAGCGCGCGTGTGTGTGTGTGTGTGTGTGTTACAGCAGAGATGAGGACCCCACGGTTCGTCACTTCCGCAGTATTTTATGACTCCAAACCCTCTCTGCTGTGTGTGTGTGTGTGTGTGTGTGTGTGTGTGTGTGCCACGTGCTCTGCTGTGTGTGTGTGTGTGTATGAATGTGTGTGTATGTTGCATAAAAAACGTGGGTACTCTCGCACTTAATATGGTGTATTCCCACTTCGTCTTCGAATGACTTCTTGTAAACGGTTATGCATATTAATGCATGGCCTAATTGTGACCTTTATGCAACATGCACACACATTCATATACACACACACACGCACACAGCACGCGCGCGCGCACACACACACACACACACACACACAGCAGAGAGGGTTTGGAGTCATAAAATACTGCGGAAGTGACGAACCGTGGGGTCCTCATCTCTGCTGTAACACACACACACACACACACAGCAGAGAGGGTTTGGAGTCATAAAATACTGCGGAAGTGACGAACCGTGGGGTCCTCATCTCTGCTGTAACACACACACACACACACACACACACACACACACACACACAGCAGAGAGGGTTTGGAGTCATAAAATACTGCGGAAGTGACGAACCGTGGGGTCCTCATCTCTGCTGTAACACACACACACACACACACACACACACACACACACACACACACACACGATGTGCAAAATCCGACTAGCAACCTCCCCGTGGTGCACATCGGGTAATGCTAATGCTGGCGGTAACTGACAAAAATGCATACATAACTTTGATACATCCTAACTCCTCGAAAAAAAATCGTACAAACCTCTTTTTTTTTTTAATTTGCAGGGAAAAGTCAAAATTTTACGATGGTTGTCGTGGCATTTGCGAAAAAAATTCATCCTACTCCGTGGAGTGCGTTAAACTATGCAAATGTTTGAAGACAAAACACGTCTTTACTTTTAAAGAGACGGCGCAAGGAGGAAAGAAGAAATTCAAAATTGGCCAAATGCATCTTAAAGTAGAGACTTTAAGCTTTAAAATAAGAGAAAAAACTTTCAATTACGATAATTTTTCACAAAGTTATGATTATTTGAAGTTGTGCGAAATTTTGGTATAAATGAGTGTTGCGATAATTTTGTTGCCTAGTGTATAATGAGGAAAATTGCCTTTCACGAGCCACAAAAATAACCGAACAATACAATAAATTTCGAATGAATTTAATTTATTCTAGGTCTACGCATTACACGTTTCGGCTTATAAAGCCTTCTTCAGTGACACTAATAATCGGCCTTATCAACATCAGACATCAGATAAAAATAATAAACAATGACAGTTCAAATTCGCAGTGATACTTATGTGTAGGTAAAACGCAACGCTCATCCTGAGCTCATCCCCACAGGTTTGAAACTATCTCTCCAACTGTCTTACTGGATAGATTGTCCTCCACAGGATTGGATATGTCCGTGGAGTGCCCATTGGGGTGGCAGATGTTCTAATAAGAATTTTCAACTCCCTTAATTGTGATGTAACTTAAAGATTTTATTGGGAGTAGGTAACAATTTCTCGTGAAACTTCTATTTTTTATTCAAAAATGAGGAGAAATTACGTACACCAAAAAAGGTTAAAAAACAGAAATTTAGAAATTCAACCTCAACAATTAATAAATAAAATTCTCCTTGTCAAATTTTAAAAAAACCATGTTGTGGATATATTACCAACCCTCACGCGTTGAATGAATAAAACTAATTAATCCATTTTATGTTAAATAAAATATTTGTTCAAGAGGAGAAGTTATTACGGATTTCTTACCATTTTTGTTGTAAACTATGGATGTAATGATTTGTAATCCCAGAACATGATTTACGTGTTGAGGTTGCGTCCAATCTACAAGAACTTAAGTTTTCTAATGACTGTTAGAATTGATCTGTGTGTCACCCCAATGTCAACTCGACTGGGAAGGGAGGAGGGGGAAAATTGTCTGGTGGGAGAATCTATAGAAATGACCGATCAAAATAAAGGTGTAACTGATATTCCAAGAAGTTGAAGAGTAAAAATTAAAAATTAAAAATAAAATTTAAATTTAAATTTAAAAGTTAAATATTAAAAATTAAAATTAAAATCAAATTCGAGTCAGTTAGATAATAAAACCTTAGATTTTCGTTCTCCAACCGCTCAAATTAAACATATCCAATCCTGTGGAGGACAATCTATCTAATAAGACAGTTGGAGAGATAGTTTCAAATCTATGGGGATGAGCTCAGCGTTGCGTTTTACCTACACATAAGTATCACTGCGAACTTGAATTGTTTATTATTTTTATCTGATGTCTGATGTTGATAGGGCCGATTATTAGTGTCACTGAAGAAGGCTTTGTAAGCCGAAACGTGTAATGCGTATGACCTAGAATAAACTAAATTCATTTGAAATTTATTGTATTGTTCGGTTATTTTTGTGGCTCGTGAAAGGCAATTTTCCTCATTATATTTATATAAATATATAAATATAAAAAAAGTATAGTATAATATAGTATAGTTCAAAAGTTTAATTAAAAAAGAAAAACAAATAATGTAAAAATATAAAATTAAAAATTATTTACAAAAAATTAAAAATTAAAAATTAATGGAAAAATATAAAAATGTATATAAAAATTAAAAATTAATATAAAAATAAAAAATTTAATTAAAAGACTTAGCGCTGCTAATTTTTAAAATAGCATATTTTGTAGCAGAGCTAAGTCTTTTTTAATTTAAACAGCGACCTTGAAAAAAAAATCTACTTGGAACAATCTTCAGGTTTTCAAAGAAATGAATGTGAATCCAATGTTTTGAAGTTAAAGAAAAGTATATACGGACTTAAACAGTTGGCACGGATTTGGAACAGGCACAAAAGCACTTGCAGAGATAGGTTTTTAAAAAGGAAAAGCTGATCAATGCCTTTATACACGAAAAGAGAAGAATCGTACTATAACTTATGTATTGCTGTTGATGACATTTTATTGTTAATAGTAGAAACATCAACAGGTGTAACTAAAAGAATTAGCGAAAATCTCCAGAGATATTTTGACATCAAGGATTTTGGAAATGTTAAATATTATCTTAGTATTCAGGTACAACGTGAAGCAGACGGCTCTTTCTTATTGAGCCAGAAAAGGAAGATTGCCCAGATGTTGAAGGAATACGGATTGTTACAAGCAAGAGCAGTGGCAACACCAATAAAAGTGAATTTTCTGGAAAAACTGGATCAGACAGTGCAAAATTGTTGCATAATTCCACATATAAACAGGCTATTGGATCGTTGTTATATATCGCTACAGTATTTAGACCTGATATTGCCATGGCGATAAGAAATCTATGCCGTTTCGTCGAAAACTCTACCAAACGAGACTGAAAGACTGTGTTGAAAGCGGGTGATGCGGTATCTATGATAGACAATAATATTATAGACAATATATTAAGATTACCTTCAATCGGAAACTTAGAACTCGAGTATTTTGTGGAGGTTAAGCCGGAGATCAAACTGACAGAAAGTCTATCAGCGGATACGTTTTCAAATTGGGAGATGGAGTTATAGCTTGGTCAAGTCAAAAAAAAAAAAAGTCAGTAGCAATGTTATCAACAGAAGCTGAATACATTGCGGTCGCATAAGCAAGTAAAGAATTCGTTAACCGAGAGGGTTTCCGGATGGATGCCACGTGCGTGTTGGGCACTTTGCCGACATTTCGCAAACATTGCAGCTTGCATCATCAGGGATAGGAGCTCCGATTCTGACCAGTGCTGAGATATTCAGTACAAAACCGCACCGCCAGCCTCTGTGGTGGGGAGACACGCACACACAAACACGCTAGTGTACGTGTGACTCGGAGTCGTCGGAGCAATCCGACGACAATCGACGCGCTTCGGAAATTAAAGTGAGACAAACCTATGTAGGCTCTCTTCGTCTTTTCCACAGGCTGGTCACTGGCGTATACGGCGAGACTATCCAACTACTCGCGGAAACATTTTCTTCGATGAGCGTTTCGTACTCTACCGTAAATCGTAAACCGCAAGCCTGCTCACAATTTAAGAATTCGTACCATTCTTATAATATATATTATTCATATAATAGATGATTTCAGTGACTTAGCAGTATAACCGCTCTACTTTTTATTTTTTTTCATAATTCTCGATTCGAGTTCAATTCTTTTTATTCGCGATTTTTTTTCTCATACTAGCTATTTTTATTAGATGATTTGAATGACACAATATTATTTTTTTAAATGTAATTGCAAACAATTGAATGAACTTCCACACTACCTATGAGGTGTCATTCATAGCGCGTTAGGTTTTTTTTTTTTTTTTTCATGTGGACCTTCACCAGGAGTCCTATGCACCACATGTTGTCAAGCTAATATTATGTCATTAAAAATACAATTGAAAAATATGTAAATTTTTATAAACATGAATCATGTTTTTTGTCACTTTCTTTAGTTGTATGTAGCGTCAAACGGTGTTTAATTTGTTTCGCATTTGTAGCATATACATATATAATTGATTTGCCACCATCAGGGACAACTGTTGTTCGGTAATTTTAAAATTTATTGCACGTTCCCGTCTCGCCTTTAATGCCGATTTAAACACGCATTGAGTGCAGCCGACCCAAGTGTGTTTCTTTTTTTTGTTTTAAGATCAGGAAGCATTGAAAAAACTCTCTGCATCAGCATTCGAGTTAGGATCTTATTGCATTTACTAAAACGCTGAGGTTGGAGTACTTTTCGGTTCTTGAAAAAATTTGCTTCCACATTTCATCAAATTTAAGATGAGAAAACCGTTCTTTCTCTTCTGAACTTATCTCTTGAAAAATTTTAATCCAGTTTGTTCTTAAACGGCATTCATCAATACCGCCAATTGTGCGCGCAACTGACAAGACAGTGAGAAACGTTTCCTCTCTATTCGAATCAATTAACACGGTTTTCGTGTCAAACATACTTAATTTTGATAAAAATTTGTCGTTGACGGGCAGTCTCTTTCGAATCTCATTAGCAACGGTTACGTAAAATTGCAGACAATTCTCACGAACCTCTGAACTACGTCCGCGTGCTCATACAAATCGATAGAGCCAAGAAATTTCTCGCATTCTTCTCCTAAATCGATTTTTTTAATGGGAATTTGAATTGCCCTGTCAGAAAAATTTATATCGCAATTAAATGATTTTCCGGATTCTATTTTTAAAAAATGCTTACAAATTTTGTGCAATAACTCAAGCGACTTTTGTTGAAGCAAGTGTGCTCTCGTTTCCACACTTTGGAAAAATGCGTTGAAAGCGTTGAAAAAATTCAAAACATATTTGAGGAAAAATAAATACGCTTTTAAATTGAATGTCATCGAATGAAGCAGATTGCTTGCTACTCTCTGGGACGAAGAATCCAATGCAGCTTCGCGCAAAAAATATTCTAAAGTTTGCCACGATTCTAATATTCTTTCCACGCAGGCATGACGAGATAGCCACCGCGTATTACAAAGTTTTAAAATTTTGCGACTCGATTCTTGAAAGCAATCGGCAAATTCTTGATATATAGCAGTCCGTTTTGGACTGTTGTTTATAAAGTTGAAAATGCTTTTAATGAATTCCTCGTAATAGGGCGGAATTTTACTGCAAGCAGAATTTGCGACCAATGCCGCTGAATGACAGGGACAAGGGAATGACAACACAGCTTTGTGGACAGCTTGCAACCTCGTGAGAAATGATGACAGTTTTCCTGTCATCACAGATGCATTGTTGCACGACAGTGCAATAATATTTGAAAAGGGGATGTTCAATCGCCACATTTCATTCCGAAAAGCTTGAAACAGTTTATCGGCGCTACTATCTCGTGCATCAATTTCAATCAATTTTACCAATTGAGATTGCACATCTAGAGTTTGGGGATTTACAAAACGGACAAGAAACGACATCCATTTCTTTTTCGAAATGTCTGCCGTTTCATCGATATAAACAGAAAATTTATTAAAACGGATAATATCGCTTAAGCGATTGGTTTCCATGGGGCCTAAAACATTTGTAATTATGCTGCTGCATTTATGGCGACCTAATCTGACACTTTGTAACACGGTAGAATCTTTTCCTACTTCCTGAAAGAGCGCGAGCATATCTTCAGCAGTTTGATGGGAAATATTTTTTTCAGCAACAAACGCCGCAATCCTGATTTCCGCAGCTCTCTTTTGCTGCTCGAATAGAAGCAGAGTATCTTCAGCATCGTCAATGTCTCTATGCGTGGAAAATTTTATATCGTTTTCGACCGCGAGTTTCTTGTGCAATGAACAATCCGCGTGACGGTATATATGCGACAAATTCCCGGTTAAAGATTTCTCACAAACAGAACAATAAAAGGAATATTCGTTGCCGAGAACTTCGCGCAACCACGAAATTGTTTTATTCTTAGCCACTCTCGTTGAAACTTGATTGGCTGACGATTTTTCGCTTCTATAATTTTATCGCGAAATTCTTCGGTTGCGTGAATGTTTCTGGCTACACATTTCTTATGCGATAAAAAACTCGCATGGCTCGAAGGTTTCGTAGCACACGATAAAGTTTTACAAATTCTGCAAAAAAACGGTTCTCTTTCTTCGGGTGACATATCGATCCAGGAGCTGTAGCGTTCATCGTCGAGCCACGATTTAGAAAAGCATCGCTTCCTTTTTTTAACGTTCGCCATGGTATTCTCTTCAGGTTCACTTGAAATTATTTTAAATGAAATAATTAATGAATTAAAAACAGCACTCTACAAATTTAGGCAACTTCACTTTACGTACAGCTCTCACAATCGAAGTAATAAACGTTCGCACACTCGAAAGTATTTTTCGAAAATAATCTGCTATCTAATTTTGCACATCAGGTCAAAGAATCCGTTAGAATGTAGAAACAAACGCGAATTGATAGCAGAATAACAACTAAAGATTTCAAAACAAAGCATCTTGGGGGAAGGTGACAATATACAGGGTGTCCCATTATGACCCCTTTCAAGCTATACAACTTTTGTTTGAAACATTTTTTTATTTAACGCACTGTTTCGGAGATATTTGAGTGTATTATTTAAAATGGAACACTCTGATCTTAAAACAAAAAAACGAAACTCACTTGGGTGCACTCAATGCTACATGCGTGTTAAATCGGCATTAAAGGCGAGACGGGAACGTGCAATAAATTTTAAAATTACCGAACAACAGTTGTCCCTGATGGTGGCAAATCAATTATATATGTATATGCTACAAATGCGAAACAAATTAAACACCGTTTGACGCTACATACAACTAAAGAAAGTGACAAAAAACATGATTCATGTTTATAAAAATTTACATATTTTTCAATTGTATTTTTAATGACATAATATTAGCTTGACATGTGGTGCATAGGACTCCTGGTGAAGGTCCACATGAAAAAAAAAAAAAAAACCTAACGCGCTATGAATGACACCTCATAGGTAGTGTGGAAGTTCATTCAATTGTTTGCAATTACATTTAAAAAAATAATATTGTGTCATTCAAATCATCTAATAAAAATAGCTAGTATGAGAAAAAAAATCGCGAATAAAAAGAATTGAACTCGAATCGAGAATTATGAAAAAAAATAAAAAGTAGAGCGGTTATACTGCTAAGTCACTGAAATCATCTATTATATGAATAATATATATTATAAGAATGGTACGAATTCTTAAATTGTGAGCAGGCTTGCGGTTTACGATTTACGGTAGAGTACGAAACGCTCATCGAAGAAAATGTTTCCGCGAGTAGTTGGATAGTCTCGCCGTATACGCCAGTGACCAGCCTGTGGAAAAGACGAAGAGAGCCTACATAGGTTTGTCTCACTTTAATTTCCGAAGCGCGTCGATTGTCATCGGATTGCTCCGACGACTCCGAGTCACACGTACACTAGCGTGTTTGTGTGTGCGTGTCTCCCCACCACAGAGGCTGGCGGTGCGGTTTTGTACTGAATATCTCAGCACTGATTCTGAGCTGTCTTCGGTTGCGGTAGCCCTTATATACCCCCGTTGTTCCTGGTGGGGAGAGAGGAGGGTTGATTTGGTCAGCCAATCAGAATGTTTTAATTGACCGGTCGATCAATTGTGGCATCCATCCGGAAACCTTCTCGGTTAGCGATATCAATGGTCACGAAAGCCTTAAAACTAGAAATAAAGAATTGTTCTGCTACGACAATTATTAAGTAATTTAAATATTCCAATAAGAGGTCCAATAGTTATCAATGAAGACAATCAAGGATGTATTTATTTAATTGAATCAGAAGCAATGGAACGTACCAAACATATTGATGTCAGCTATCATCATATACAGGATCTATGAGAAAAGAAGATGGTTGATATACAATATTATCCTTCCAACGAGATGTTTGCCGACTTAGTGATGATTGTTCAAGGAACGTTTTCTAAAATTGACACATCGTCTGAGTATTTACGATTCGAACAATCTAAAGCGAGAAGGGGTGTTGGAATAGCGCTTTAGCCTGTTTAAACTGGTTATACATATTATTGGCCGCGGTGTGTCGTGTCACTAGTAGTATCTTAGGTGTGTGTGTGTGTGTGTGTGCGTGCGTGTGCGTGCGTGCGTGCGTGCGTGCGTGCGTGCGTGCGTGCGTGCGTGCGTGCGTGCGTGCGTGCGTGCGTGCACGCCACATACTGAATCTTACTATTTTGTAAGAGGAAATAAATATCGTTTTTTTCTTTAATAAATACACAGCAAGAAGATCACAGTAAGGTTGCTGCCTCTTTATTATCCTCTACTGTATCCATCAGATTCAAATCGAATTGAGTTGCTTTCGAGAAGAAAAAAGTGTGTTGGTAAAGTGTTTTCTGTGACAACAAGATCATTTATAAATAGAGAAATTTGCAAGAAGTTGAGCTATCATGTTGTACAGACGTAATCCTTTATACCTCTTGTCGAATAAATTAATTCTTCTTATGTTTAGTTATTTCCATGACTTTCAGAACACGAGTGTAAGGAATAAGTGTGATATACAAGTAAGTCTCGGACATAACAGTATCATCAAATTATCAACAAAAAAATCTTGTGTGTTTCAAAACTCTACATTCGCAAGTATTTATTAACAAAAATTTTTTAAATAAAATTTTAGACAACTTTACGTTTTCTTCAATTTTTGATAGTTTGTTTTGCTTTCGTCATAGAATTGTATTATTGAGGAGGAACCAGTAAACTCCATTTAATAATAGTAGAAATTAGAGAGTGTATTTCTGATTTTAAATTTTATAATACAATTGCTTTGCTTTTTTATTACAATCCTGACAACGATATTTTTCTCACGTGATATTCTTGAGGCAGACTTGTAACACATACTTTTTTTTATTACTCTCTTTAGTTCATTCTTCCTCTCCTTATACAGGGTGGGGGAAATGTACCGGGACACCTAAATAACTTCTGACCGGTTTGAGATATCGGATTGAAATTTACGGGGTTACAATAGTATCACACAATCTACCACATAACACCAAAAACGCTCATTTTAACACCCCCGGAAGGGTGAGGGGAAGGGAGGCGAAAAAATCTTAAATGGAATATGGGATCGAATGAGGGTTTGTTCGAAAGAGCTTTTCGAGACAAGAACAACGCGATATCGCCGAGGTCTCTACGATTTTTTTTCGCAGAGTTATGATCATTTAAACATTGAGATTTCGCAGTAGCGGAGGGTGTGTGTGCGTGCGTGCAAATGTGTTTCACACAAGACACACACACACACACACACACACACACACACACACACAGCAGAGGGGGTTTGGAGTCGTTAACTACTGTGGAATTGACGAACCACGGGGTCCCTGTCTCTTCTGTGAAACACATTTGCACACACGCACACACACCCTCCGCTACTGCGAAATCTCAATGTTTAAATGATCATAACTCTGCGAAAAAAAATCGTAGAGACCTCGGCGACATCGCGTTGTTCTTGTCTCGAAAAGCTCTTTCGAACCCTCACTCAATCCCATATTCCATTTAAGATTTTTTCGCCTCTCTTCCCCCTCACCCCCCGGGGGTGTTAAAATGAGCGTTTTTGGTGTTATGTGGTAGATTGTGTGATACTATTGTAACCCCGTAAATTTCAATCCGATATCTCAAACCGTTCAGAAGTTATTTAGGTGTCCCGGTACTTTTTCCCCACCCTGTATATCTTGATTGGTTGCATTGGCTAAATATTGTCTTGTGATTTCGCTTGGTCAGCGTTACTCTTGTTTTTACCAAGGTCGCAGTCAACTCCCTCTCAGCTTGGTTGCACTACATCCTTCTAATTATATACTTTTACAAAACTCTCATTGACCTTGTGATGAATTTCACGCTTATTTATATATACAAATAAATTGTTACTAAATCATTTCGCATGCAAGTTTAAAGAGATTCATACCATTTTTTTCCGATTTTTCTTTTCGTTATAGGACTTACATGGAACAAACAGTATTGTTATGACTATTGCTCATTGTAAGTAACTATCTCGCTTGATTTTTATTCGTTGCTCTGCCAAAAAATTACTCACATTTTACAAAAGAAAAGAATTGGAAGTAATTCAGGACATAACATTAACGTATTAAAATATAATGTACAAAAATATAATAATATAAAAAATGTAAGAATCTTCTCTTCGCCAGTGATAATAAATTCAAAGAAAAGGGCAGTAACTGACTTCAAACTGGCAATAATGATATATTAGTTAAACGTTTATTATGACAACGATTCGACCTTTGGTTTAGGTTCTTTTCAAGAATATCTATAAATATGTTACATTGGAATAATACAATTTTTAGGCGCAAATAATATATATTCAATTTAAGACTTACATGTTAGACGGTCCGGTAATACATAAAAAACAAACTATGCAGTAGAATGCATCACAAACATTAGTTAAGAATTAAGCAGACGTGAGCGACGTCTGTTGCTGATGACAGCGAAAAACGGACTGAGAAAGATTGAGTTATACATTGAGTCAAACGGGACAAATTATAATAAATAAATAAAAGAAAAGAACAACCAAAAGAACAAAGTGTATACGTATAAAAATCGGGTTAATAATCTAAATGTCATAATAAATAAGTGAATAAACATGTCAAGAAATTATAAAATATGTAGAAGTCCGTCGTAAATAGCCGTTAAATTCTCCATGTCCTTTTGGGAGTTAATAGCAGAATTGCTTTTTTTAATAAAAAGCATCTCTGCTATTTCCCTTTTTTTTATATATGTTTCCTTATGTAAAAAATTCTAGGGTTATCCCAATCAAATTCATGGCCATGAGATGCTCTATGTTTGCTAACGACAGAATAATTCGTTGTAAGTTTTTTGATGTCATTACGGTGTTCATTTAACCGAGTCATCAAATGCCATTTTGTCTGTCCTATATAACACGCGTTGCAATTCACACAATCAATCTCATAAACAAGTTTGGTTTGTTTGAGAATACTGAGTGTATCCTTCCCTTTCCTTATGATGAAATTCAATTTATTGAAGATGGAGTATAAAACTTTAATATTGGTTTCGTTTAGAATACGTTCTATGCTTTTTGCAATTTTATTATTAAACGGGATAACGATGCAGCTTTTCACGTCGAAGAGAATGATATCATGCGTGTTAATGCTACTTTGTCTGTATTGTATTTCTTTCAGTCTTTTATTTATATGGTGATTAACTATGTGTTTGGGATAGTGATTGTTGCGTAAAATTTCTTTAATAACGCTGATATTGCTTTTGTGGAATCTCTCATCAGAGAGCAGGATAGCTCTGTCGACAAGGTTCGTGATAGTGTTTTTCTTATGTTTGAAAGGGTGATTAGAAAAGAAATTTAAATACCTTCCGGAAAAAGTGGGTTTTCGTTACCAGTTTGTAATCAGTACAGTTGTTATTCCTAATGATGATGGTATCAAGAAACGAGATTGAGTTGTCAATCTTTAATTCGTGAGTGAAATTAAGGCGCGGGTGATATTTATTAAAAACTTCAAGAATTGTGTTGATTTCGGATGTAGGAGCAATCATCAGAATGTCATCTACATATCTATAGAAGACAGGGATTATACATTTGAGACGTTTAATGCAATGCATTTCAAGATCGTCCATTACAATATCGGCTAATATAGAGGATAGTGGAGACCCCATAGGACTGTCGAAGATTTGTTCATAGAAAGATCTGCCAATTGTTATAAAGTGCGGTGACATCCAAGGATAAAAGAGTTTGACTAGAGTGAATATGCATATTTTTTAAGTTTTTAGCAAGAGTCCAACTATCTTTAATAATGTGAGATTTTGGCTTTGGAACGGATCCCTCTAATATCTGATATAAGTATTTGGCAACGTTGTATAACGGACTCCCAGATGCCGATACAATGATACGAAGGGGATAGCCACTCTTATGAATCTTCGGCAGTCTATAGCATCTAGGGAAGTTACCATTGGTGCATCGCAGTGTTTTGTAGGTGTAATCGTCTATAATCGAATTAGTTTTCCATGTTTTTATTAGTTCCTTCAAGTTGTTTTGTAACGATCTTGTAGGGTCTCTTTTTAGTTTCTTATAAGTCATTTCATCATTTAATAACGCATACATTTGTTCATCGTATTTGTTTCGTTCGATTATGACTGTAACCTGTCCTTTGTCAGCTTTAGTTATTAATAAGTCATTGTTTTGTCTTAAGAATTTTTTGCAATTATACAGTTTATTCAAAATGAATTTGTCAGTTAAGTCAATGTGTTTGTCAGTGTTTAAAAAGTTTGTTATGACATTGCTAATTGAGTTGCGAGCTGAATCAGCGACTTTTTTATCTAATTTATGAGCAACATTCTCGAAGTTCTTAATAATCCCCGTTGAGTAGTTAACACGGCTTTGGCGGATCTCTCCATGAACAAATCTTCGGCAGTCCTATGGGGTCTCCACTATCCTCTATATTAGTCGATATTGTAATGGACGATCTTGAAATGCATTGCATTAAACGTCTCAAATGCACAATCCCTGTTTTCTATAGATATGTAGATGACATTCTGATGATAGCTCCTACATCCGAAATCAACACAATTCTTGAAGTTTTTAATGAATATCACCCGCCTTAATTTCACCCACGAATTAAAGACTGACAACTCAATCTCGTTTCTTGATACCATCATCATTAGGGATAACAACTGTACTGATTACAAACTGGTACCGAAAACCCACTTTTTCCGGAAGGTATTTAAATTTCTTTTCTAATCACCCTTTCAAACATAAGAAAAACACTATCACGAACCTTGTCGACAGAGCTATCCTACTCTCTGATGAGAGATTCCACAAAAGCAATATCAGCGTTATTAAAGAAATTTTACGCAACAATCTCTATCCCAAACACATAGTTAATCACCATATAAATAAAAGACTGAAAGAAATACAATACAGACAAAGTAGCATTAACACGCATGATACCATTCCCTTCGACGTGAAAAGCTGCATCGTTATCCCGTTTAATAATGAAATTGCAAAAAGCATAGAACGTATTCTAAACAAAACCAATATTAAAGTTTTATACTCCATCTTCAATAAATTAAATTTCAGCATAAGGAAAGGGAAGGATACACTCAGTATTTCTCAAACAAACCAAACTTGTTTATGAGATTGATTGTGTGAATTGCAACGCGTGTTATATAAGACAGACAAAACGGCATCTGATGACTCGGTTAAATGAACACCGTAATGACATCAAAAAACTTACAACGAATCATTCTGTCGTTAGCAAACATAGAGCGTCTCATGGCCATGAATTTGATTGGGATAACCCTAGAATTTTTTACATAAGGAAACACATATAAAGAAAAGGGAAATAGCAGAGATGCTTTTTATTAAAAAAAGCAATTCTGCTATTAACTCCCAAAAGGACACGGAGAATTTAACAGCTATTTACGACGGACTTCTAAATATTTTATAATTTCTTGACATGTTTTTTCACTTATTTATTATTGACATTTTAGATTATTGACCCGATTTTTATACGTATACACTTTGTTCTTTTGGTTGTTCTTTTCTTTTATTTATTTATTATAATTTGTCCCGTTTGACTCAATGTATAACTCAATCTTTCTCAGTCCGTTTTTCGCTGTCATCAGCAACAGACGTCGCTCACGTCTGCTTAAGTCTTAACTAATGTTTGTGATGCATTCTACTGCACAGTTTTTTATGTATTACCGGACCGTCTAATATGTAAGTCTTAAATTGAATATGTATTATTTGCGCCTAAAAATTGTATTATTCCAATGTAACATATTTATAGATATTTTTGAGAAGGACCTAAACCAAAGGTCGAAACGTCATAATAAACGTTTAACTAATATATCATTATTGCCAGTTTGAAGTCAGTTACTGCCCTTTTCTTTGATTAATAATATAACCATTTATATTTGATAGTAGTAATTTAATTTTTTCGAGAACATACTTTTAATAAAGGCATCGTTGTCTGATCAGCAAGGACATTTAGCAAATGTGTGATGGTGTTAATTGCTCGAGTGATTATTTGCAGTCCAAGGAGAGTTGTAGCACATTTGAGAAAACGTTTCAGAACATTCACCGGTATGTCCTGGATATAATGACGCTGAGAAAGCGATCGTACAATTTCATAATAATATGATGTAATAATATGTTCACTCTTCTTTAAGTTTGCTTCAACAGATCCAAGAAATCTGCAATATACGATTTTTCTTATAATTATTTTTGTTATGTTAATTATGTTTGTTATGTTATGTTATGTAAAGAAATGAAAAAGATTTTATATATCATAGATTAACTATAGGTAATACTGAAGGAGACGGGCTTCCTCACCGATTTCGTTGAAACTTCACTATATTGCGTATTTTGGTCCGCAAAACACGAATATGTAAGTTAAAATCGTCGCTCTTTATTAGTTAATAAGTTATAACTTATTGAAAATTGACAGTTTCGGGGTTAGGATGTCTGTTATACCGACGACGTCCAGACTGTCTGAGCATGCGCAGTGACGTAACGCAGGTCAGCTGACCATGCTAGCGCCACGAAGTGCGCGAAATTCAAAAAGGATACAAGTAAAGTCAAACGCGCAGGGGGTCCCGGGGGCTTTGCGCGACTTTCCACGCGTATACTTTACAACGCAAAGCGAGGTTCCACATGGGTTCGCGACTTTCCACGCGTATACTATTCTACTGCGTTCGCCGCCTCCCCCGCCCCCCCCCCGCGAAGCGGGGGGGAGGGATGGGGGTTGAGGCGGTGAGAGAGTCGAGTTCCACATCGTTGGCCACGCCTCCAAGCAGCGAGTTGGTTATAATTTAAATTTATTTGACAAGTTAATAAGTTAATTAATACAAAATTAGAATAAAATTTAAAGATAATTTTTATTAAATAATAAATCATAAAATACATATCAGATTAAAAATGTGGTGTAAAAGTGTTCAGAAAAAAGTCACGTGACGACTGTTTGTTGGTAAGTTAGAAACATAACATACTTTGAAATGATTTTCTTTTGTTTTGTTACACTGTTGCCCACATTATTGCTCACGATGCAGCTGCATCAATTTCTGGCAGTAACACACAACAAAGAGCAATTAATTGAGTTTTTGATCGAACATTCTTTAATATATAGTGAAATTTATTGTCCACGGTGTAAGAACAAATTAAAAATTAATAAAAGTAACTTTCTATTTCGCTGCCAAAAAGCGATTTATGAGAAAAATAAACATAAAAAGTATGTGAAGAAACAATGCACCTTTAAAACAAGTGCGAAAATTAATACATGGTTTGGTGGATCCAAATTAAATTTGGAAACAATATGCAGATTAACTGCATATTTTATAATGTTGAGACCTCCGAGACATAATTTTTTATGTGTCGAGCTACAAATATCCGAGCATTCGGTCGTTGACTGGATTTCTTTTTGCCGAGAAGTATAGTTTGATATATTTAATATACATTTTTTTAATAGTATGCGTAAAGTACGTACTTTACGCATCTTTTTCGGTGCGTAAAGTTGAATATTACGCATGGTGTGCGTAAAGTTGAATATTACGCATAGTGTGTGTAAAGTTGAAATTTTCGCATAGTATACGCATTATAATTAAAAATTCATAATTTTGAAATTGGCGCTTTTCTGAACACTCAATTCACTGCAACATCTATAACGATGGAAACGTAAACAACCCCGGTCATTCGTACCGACGCGCGTAATTGCAAAGTCAGTTTTCGCTAGTCAACATGTACGGTGAGGTCGACAGTGACGAGGGTTATATTCCTCCCGAAATATTAGACGCTGCAGAAGAAGCAGTAGGAGAATCACTACCAGAAAAATCACGAGTCATCTACGAGAAGAGATTTCAGGAATTTATGCAATGGATGGCTGAGAAAAAAACAAAATCCTATGACGAAAAAGTATTTTTAGCGTATTTCAATGAGTTATCGACAAAATTAACACCATCATCATTGTGGTCTCGGTATTCAATGTTACGAACGATGGTTTATAAAGAAAAAAACATAAATATACAAAATTATACATTATTAAAAACATTTATTAAAAATAAGAATGTTGGTGTGAGAGCGAAGAAAGCCAAGATTTTCAAGGAGGCTGAAATTAAGAATTTCATCGACAACGCACCGGATTCAAAATATCTAGCAACAAAGGTATGTATAAATTACCACATGTAAATAAACAAACTTCTGATATCCAATATTTGCTTGTAAACACGCTGGTATATTTACAGATTGGTTTGATTCTTGGAATTAGTGGGGCATTGCGACGCCATGAACTATATAACTTAAAAATAACAAATATGGAACGTCATGGCTCAGTACTATTATTTCATATATTAGACACAAAAACTCACACGGACAGATCATTTACAATTGAGGGCAAATATTGTGAAATAATTGAAAATTATGTCAAAATGAGACCAGCGAACCTAAGAGTGGACAATTTCTTTTTAAGATACGACAAAGGGAAGTGCACACAGCAAGTAATCGGCATAAATACCATAGGCAACATGCCGATAAACGTAGCACAATGGTTAAACTTGCCAGACCCAAAGCTTTATACAGGGCATAGCTTTAGACGCACATCTGCCACAATATTGTCAAATACAGGAGCAGACATGTCAACTCTCCAAAAACATGGTGGGTGGAGAAGTGCGAAAGTAGCCGAGAGTTATGTAGAGCAATCGATAAACAATAAAAGAAAAATTTCTAATACGATTTTAAATTCAATCGAACAAAATTGCGAAAATGATGTTCCAGTAAAAGTAGCTAAAATCGTTCCAAATTCTTCACAATGTAACATAAACAATGAAAACAAAAACAATGCAGTTACTGTTAATATTAACATAAATAGTATTAATTAATTAGTTTCATTTATAACCGTTAAATGTATATTTACTACAACTATTATTTTCTCGTCATTACATAATATCACAACACAAATACATAATCGCTAATGTTTATTTCTCACATACTTCTGTAAACTTGGAAGGTTTATAAAAAATATATTTGAATTGGAATTACATGTTATTGACTTGTATACTAATTTTTTAACCCAACCCTTATACATTTACATTATTTTCAATGTCTATAATTATATTCTAAATATTTTTATTTTAGGTAAATTAAATAAAGTTAATAAGATTTTTTTTTATATTTTGATGGAATTAGACGCAAATTATGCTTTGAGAGAAATGAGGGGGAGGGAGGAGCAGAAATTTTCTTAAATACATTTTTTTTCTTTATCTATTGAATGTTCTTTTTAACACAGTGTGCGTAAAATTCGCTTTTACGCATTTTTAGCGGTGCGTAAAATGCTTCATTATGCAACACTGTGCGTAAAATTCGTATTAACGCACTGCTACCGGTGCGTAAAATGCATCATTATGATATCTAAAAAAAAAATTGTAATATGCTTATTTTTATAATCGTGTTATCGTTACATTAATATTGTTATTGTTATATTATCAAATCTTTTCTTGTAATTTAATTCGTTTTGCGAGAGTGGTACGCGATGGCAAATCTTTTCTTGTAATTTCATTCGTTTTGCGAGAGTGATACGCGATGGCAAATCTTTTCTTGTAATTTCATTCGTTTTGCGAGAGTGATACGCGATGGCAAATTTTTTCTTGTAATAAAACTCGCTTTGTGGTAGTAGGGGGGGGGCGCCCCCCCCAACCCCCCACCAGGGGGCTTTGCCCCCTGGACCCCCACAAGGGGGTTTCACCCCCTGGACCCCTGACCAAGGGGCTTCGCCCCCTGGACCCCCCATGTGGATTTTATCTTTGTTTTTTTGTTATTATATATTATACTATTATATCGGGGAGCTCCACCCCCCGACCCCCCCACTACGTACTTTACGCATACTATAAAAAAAAATAATGTTCGATATACGGGCGTAACCTTTACCCCCTCATGTGATCGCAAGCACTCTCGGGCCGGCTTCGCCGGCCCACGAGCGCAGCGATCCCATTCGGTGCGTAAAGTTTAACTTTACGCCCTTATATCGAAAACTACTATTAATATATTATTTTTTAAATATATATATTTATAAAATTTTTAATGTAACATTATAGGTTTGCGTCTATTGGGCTCATGAGCATTCAGAAAAACTTGGAGGACCCAACACAATTGTGGAAATAGACGAGGCAAAAATCGGCAAAAGGAAATATAATTGCGGCCGAATTATTGACGGAAAATGGATTTTCGGTGGATATGAACGGGGAACAGGAAAGATATTTCTTGTTCCAGTTCCCGATCGTAAGGAGAAAACTCTTATGGACTTCATCAAAGAATGGATCGTACCTGGGACAACGATTATGTCAGATTGTTGGAAGTCATACAACTGTTTAAACAGTGAAGGCTTCCAACATCTGACAGTCAATCATTCAGTCAATTTCGTCGACCCAGATACTGGTAAATACAGATATTTCAAATATATTACTATCTCATATATTAATGTCTTACAAATTTTTAGTTTAACTATTATCATATTTATTATTATATTTATGTACACAATACAAAATTTAATATTATATATTTGTGTTGTTTATTTAGGAGCCCATACTCAACATATTGAACGTGTTTGGAGAGAAGTCAGAGCTAATATCCCACGATATGGGATTCGTACGACACATCTCATGGGATATTTAGCTGAATATCTCTTCAAACGCGTTCATAAATATGAAGACCGAATAAGTAGTTTTTTCCGTACGATTGGGAAATTATATCCACCGAAGACTTTCCAAGAAGAAGAGGAAGAGGAAAATGTCTCGGAAGCTTCAACATTATAAAATATGCAATTAACTTGCATATTGCTTCCAAATTTAAATTGGATTCACCAAAACATGTATTAACTTTCCCACTTGTTTTAAAGATGCATTGTTTCTTCGCATACTTTTTATGTTTATTCTTTTCATAAAACACTTTTCGGTAGCGAAATAGAAGGTTACTTTTATTAACTTTTAATTTGTTCTTACGCTATGGACAATGAATTTCACTATATATTAAAGAATGTTCGATCAAAAACTCAATTAATTGCTAATATGTATTTTGTTCAATATTTTATGTATTATTTTATATTTTATATGTTTTATATTTTATATTTTATATGTTTTATATTTTATATTTTATGTATTTTATATGTATTAATTTTATGTGATATTTAATATTTTATGTTTTATGATTTATTATTTAATAAAAATTATCTTTAAATTTTATTCTAATTTTGTATTAATTAACTTATTAACTTGTCAAATAAATTTAAATTATAACCAACTCGCTGCTTGGAGGCGTGGCCAACGATGTGGAACTCGACTCTCTCACCGCCTCAACCCCCATCCCTCCCCCCCGCTTCGCGGGGGGGCGGGGGAGGCGGCGAACGCAGTAGAATAGTATACGCGTGGAAAGTCGCGAACCCATGTGGAACCTCGCTTTGCGTTGTAAAGTATACGCGTGGAAAGTCGCGCAAAGCCCCCGGGACCCCCTGCGCGTTTGACTTTACTTGTATCCTTTTTGAATTTCGCGCACTTCGTGGCGCTAGCATGGTCAGCTGACCTGCGTTACGTCACTGCGCATGCTCAGACAGTCTGGACGTCGTCGGTATAACAGACATCCTAACCCCGAAACTGTCAATTTTCAATAAGTTATAACTTATTAACTAATAAAGAGCAACGATTTTAACTTACATATTCGTGTTTTGCGGACCAAAATACGCAATATAGTGAAGTTTCAACGAAATCGGTGAGGAAGCGCGTCTCCCTCAGTATTACCTAACTATATTATTACGTCTGCGCTGAGACGAAGTGTTAAAACAAAAGATGCACTGTTTCCCTAGTAACAGGCTTTTGATTGTTGATAGCTTTGGTGATTTGAATCTGGACTGTTGTGCTGTTAGGATGTGTTTCCTAGAGAGACAACTAAAAAATAGAATCAAGAAACACTCGTCTGACATTAAAAAAACAAGTGGTCTTCCTTCGGTTATCACTAAACATTGGGTACAACACAACCACAGATTTGATTGGGATGGTGTTAAAGTAATAGAGATAGAACCCTCTTACAAAAAAGACTCACTTCAAAGATGATTCATATAAAAAGACAATTTCACAGTCTAAATAAATAGAACGATACAGAGACACTAGCCGATTCGTATCTCTCGATTTTAGTAAGAGTATCCCCGCTATGATCCCTTCCTTTTTCGCCTCTCCATTCTCACTCATCCCCTCCTCACCACACTCGTTTAAAATATTAAAAACAGCTAGACATCTCATATCGTTACCGACCAACTGAGTTAAAATATTGCGAGGTGCATTGTAACGAAAAGGCATTGTTCACGCTGGAACCGCACATCCCACAGTGGTAAAAAATCCCGAAAAGCTGGCCAAAATATGAAAGCGTTTTTCAAATTGAATGAAATTTGGTATTTAGGAGTTTTCGAGGTCAAAATTGCAAAAACAAAATGGCGGATCCAATGTGGCCGACGTAAATAAAAAAAATGTGTTAGGCTAAAATTTATTTATTTATTGAGAATGTAATAAAAATTATAATATTTAAACAGAAACTCGTTATAAATAATGTTACACTTTTTCTCAAAATAAAAGATCTAAGAACTTAATAATAAAAGAACTGAAATAAAAGTTAAAAAGTAAGAAATAATTCTACATTTATTAAAATATAATTTGACAAATTTTATATATACATATATATACGAATAATATCGGCGTGATTCTCGTTTCACGCATAGTGAAATTATATAATTTAAACCACAAGAAGAATGTTTATATGGAAACGAGAGATGTACAGAAAACAGATCACACACAGGCCTGAGTATTGACACCTCAGCGGTCAACAAAATATCGTTCAAAATAAAAGGAGACAAACAAGAGAACAAACAATCTCAAACGGCTACATTTTAAAATAATCAAGTCACATCCTTGAGAAATCAAAATATCGAAAAGATATACATCCAATTATTAAAATGAATCAATATAAAAATTTAAGACTAACAAGGAAGGTGTCGGAAGTGTCCCCCTCCGATTTTGATCTGATTTTGAGCTTTTAATATGTTGTTCTCTAGATCAAAATAGGGGACACGTTTTTTTCTTATACGTTCCCATACGGCCTTTTAGGGGGTGAAACACCCCTTTGAAAAAAATCGGTTTTTCTCTTTCGGAGCGAATATCTTCGAAACTAAAAAAGATAGAACAAAAATTCAAACTGGGTATTAAATGGCTTGATGAGTACTATAAAATAATGTAAAAAACTCTTTATTTTTTTTTACTTTTCAAAAAGCCTTACTCTTTTAACTTTTTTTTCAAAATTTTGAATTTTTGTTTTTACCAAATTAAAGGTTATTTTTTTACAAATTCATCCATGTATATTAAAGTTATGTTGCGTAATATCATTTTCGAAAATTAATTATAAACGCCTCCGTACATACGCTATTTGTGTCGGTCCATGCGCTCGATTCTTCGCGCAACGCGTTTTCCTGTAATCAAAAGACGAATACACTTGGAGGACATATCCATATATAATCACGAAAGTTTTCATCACATATAGCTTGAGCACTTATATAAAACTTGAAACAAGTTTAAAGGTCTGTAAGACGAATAATTTTATCGTTAGAGGAAATATAAAATGCCGTCGCTTTGCGAGCATCAGTTTAATACGTAACATCGTACATTTTATCGTGTACCCTTAATTAAATTGTATGAAATATTAACCGCGGTTTTATATAAGACGGATTGACATATTACAATTACGCCTTACTGCAAACACTCACTCCTTCCACGCGATCCTTTTATTTTTATCATTATTTTCTTAAATCATATATATTTTATGTTCAATTTCATGTATGCTTTTTATTACTTAATTAATTTTATAAGTACAATTAAGAAACTATAACATAATTACAATTAATGAAATTACATATAACAATTGTGTAACAATATAATATTACAATAAAGTTAATAATAATATAAATATTTAATATAAGTATTTAATATTTATATTATTAAGGGTCAAATTTATAACACATATGATGGTTATGAAAGAAATGTTGTATACAAAGAGACTTTTTACACATTGCGCAAGTAATTATAGCAATGTCACCGCAAACATCGCATGTCGGTTTAACATTCTTCTTAAAGCAAAAATCAACTGGCGTTTCAAATTGTGCTGATCTCTCTTCTATATAACCGCTTTTATACCATGCATATTTAAATAAATCTCTAAATCTTGGTGAAAATTGGAATCTCGTGATTGATGTATTAATGATTGTAATTTTAAAATAGCATCTCGTGATTGAAGTTTAACTTCTAAATCCTTTTATTTTCATGACAATGTCTGAAAAGTATTTTATAAAATTTTTCCATAAACGAAAACCGTATACATCTAATGGTTGTCTTTGACCCGTTGTCCCTGCTGGTATAGTTAGAAAAACAGAATCTTCTGCAGATTCTGGTTTACTTCTTTCAATTACGCCTGGACAATGTCCAGTCCAAGAATCCAATAATAAAACTGATTTAGGACCAACGTTTGGAAAATAAACTTCTTTTAACCAAATCTCAAAATGATGTGATGTTAATTTTCCAGATTTTGAAGCCATAGCAAAAATATTCTTCTCTCTAAACATTATTTCTTGTACTCTCAGACCGAATGATCCAGTAGGTTCTTTTAAAACAATAAAAAGAGGTGATAATTATTTACCATCGGCTGAAATTGTTGGTTGTATAGTGTAGCTATGTGTAGCTGCCGATATTGATTGCGCCGTGCATTCTACTTTTTTTGTAGCTTCAATTGCTAAAGAACGACCACTATGTAATTTTAATTGAAAACCGCTTTAGTCTGAATTATAAATATTTTCAATTCCATAATGCATAATATGACATTTAACATTTTCGATGAACCTATTGCTTTCTGCTTTCAGATAATCTTTTGATTGTATAGTTTTTTTTGTAATAAATTTTGTGACTTTTCGGGAAACAATATTATGTGCCATTTTAAATCTATTTATCCATGACTTTGACGCTGTAAATCCTGGTACATTAATTTCCTGCTGCGCTTTGAGGGCCCATCGAACAATATCAATGTCGTGAATTATTATTGCTTTTTCAAGAGCTTTTTTGAATTTAATGTGTATGATGAAATTTCTTTCAACTTCTGCAATCTAGATCCATCTTTGTTCACTTGCTCTTCCCATCTTCGTAATTGGCGTAGCGATGTAACTTTCCAAAATCGATGTTTCACAGTCCGAAATAATTTTGTCCTATCTGAATCGACAGGTTTCCAAAATTCAACAGCACTTCTTTTGTATTCAATTGGGATATTATCATTTATACATATCATTTCCTTCACATAATACGTTATTTCTTCATCTTCATTTCCTTTTTCGTCTGTTATTGCTTGTGTTTCTGATAGGTCAAAGGAATTTTCAAAATCAAGAGAATCTTCTTCAATCTCATATTTCTCCTCGTACATTTGTTGCAGCATATTTTCTATTTTCTGTTGCACTTCTTTTTCTTCATTAGTAAAAGGAGTTTGTGGCATATTAAAAGTAGTGGCAGTAAACAGCAACATTACTACGTTTCTTGGATTGAATCGCATTTTGCTTTAAATATGAATAATATGAATAATAAATATATAGATATACACATATATGTTCAACGTACAGATAGTATTTATGTATATTAAAAAATAGTTTAAAATGTTTTATTATACTTGTTATATTTATAATAATAAATACATACCTATAAAACTGCAACGATTAATAGTTCATACAATTTAATTAAGGGTACACGATAAAATGTACGATGTTACGTATTAAACTGATGCTCGCAAAGCGACGGCATTTTATATTCCTCCAACGATAAAATTATTCGTCTTACAGACCTTTAAACTTGTTTAAAGTTTTATATAAGTGCTCAAGCTATATGTGATGAAAACTTTCGTGATTATATATGGATATGTCCTCCAAGTGTATTCGTCATCTTTTGATTACAGGAAAACGCGTTGCGCGAAGAATCGAGCGCATGGACCGACACAAATAGCGTATGTACGGAAGCGTTTATAATTAATTCTCGAAAATGATATTACGCAACATAACTTTAATATACATGGATGAATTCGTAAAAAAATAATCTTTAATTTGGTAAAAACAAAAATTCAAAATTTTGAAAAAAAAAGTTAAAGGGGTAAGGCTTTTTGAAAAATAAAAAAAAAAAAAATTTTTTACGTTATTTTATAGTACTCATCAAGCCATTTAATACCCAGTTTGAATTTTTGTCCTATCTTTTTTAGTTTCGAAGATATTCGCTCCGAAAGAAAAACCGATTTTTTTCAAAGGGGTGTTTCACCCCCTAAAAGACCGTATGGGAACGTATAAAAAAAACGTGTCCCCTATTTTGATCTAGAGAACAACATACTAGAAGCTCATCAAGATCGAAGGGGGACACTTCCGACACCTTCCTTGTAAGTCAAATTACATAAAATAAATTAAAGAAGGAAAAACCAGTCAAATAAAATTCAATAAAATGTATAAAGTTAAAAAAGTCAAAAATATTAAAATTCATTAGATAAAAATAAAAAAACAAAAAAAAAATACAATCAAAAATAAATTAAATCAGGTTAAATGATAAAAAAATTTTAATTTGTCAAAGAGATGAGTCGATTTATAAAATTGTAAAAAAAATGGGAAGTGAATAAACTTAAATTATAGTCCAACAATAAAATTGAAATAAATTAGATTGAATTAATAAATAATTATTCAGAGTCTGTTGAATCATCAGTGTCTATATCAGATGATTCTATCGTAGAAATGTTGGAGCTTTCATCAGTTATCTCAATAGTTGGCGGAATTATTAATTGCACTGCTTCTGGTGACAACGATTTTAATTTTTTTGTAGGTAATTTTCGTAAGTTTGAAATAAATGGATCTGATTAACAGCCGTAAAAAAGCATCTTCCATAGTTTTTGTACGAGTACATTTTCGCGAGAAGTCTTCTCGAAACTTTTTAATATATTTGTTGTAAGATTCTTGAGCCTCTTCAGACATTTGTCGATTTCTACGAATTTGCGAGCTGTTTCATGGCCACTCAAAATTGTTTGCAATATAACATGAAATTGTTTAATTAAGTCTTCATTTACTCCTGTTATAGAGGCGGAAACATTTGAATTTTTGAAAAATCGCCGAGTAGTATTTCCGTCATTTGTGCTGCCAAACCCAGGCTTTGGTTTATCGACGATAAGTCCTAATTCTAAACGGAAACCTTTTTGTATTTTTTTTTTCGAGTCTCTGTTTTTTCTTTCTCTTCATCATTGCGCGCTTGCCACTCTTTTATGTCCAATTTATAAGATATATGTAAACAACATTCGAGAAACCGTATCCATGCATATAATGTAGATAACCCAAACTGTAAATTTTCTTCATTCACTTCTTTTTGTAGGATTGCATCGATATTATTAAAATCTTTTGATGTTGCTTTACATAAATAACAACATTCAGTAGATGCAGTGCTAGTAATTACATTGCAAACTTTACCATCTATCATTGTTAGGGCAAGATTATAAGATACGTTTATTTCTTTTTCGTCTATAATCGTTTCAAAAGCGACAAGTTTACTCTCTTGTTCTTTAATGTAATGTGTCTCGTATGTGTGCTTCCGTATTTTCTTGCAAAAATTGAATCCTTATGGGCCGACAAAATCGAGAAGATGAATGTCTCGGATTTTTCCATACAATAATTTCTGCATTTGTCACTTGATCAACAGATACAAGCTGTAGTGACACAAGTGAAATGAAAAAAATGCTCGAATCTGATTTACTTTTGTCATCATTACTAAATTTTTGCTTGTACATACTCTGGCCAGAGCTGCCATCAAGACCCCACTTGCAAATCAAATTTAAATTGCGAACGTTTTCTGAAGTCAAGCTCTTTATAACGTCCATTTGAACCAATAAAATTCGTTTAGCTGTGTGGTCCAATAAAAGCTGTATTTTGACTTCGGTTACTCCATTCAGTTATAATCATGCCTGATCTAAACGGATAACATTTACGCTTAGCTTCTAATACTGTGTGATATGGCGGATATAATTTACAATTGTTTTCTCTGCTTATAGCTCGTAGTCCCCGATACTGACTTTTTGATAATTTATGCTCAATTATAAGCGAAAGAGCAGAATCAGCGGAAAGAGTGCTTTCTGGAGTCAATTCTAAAGACTTTCTGTACTTTCCGGCTTTTGATGGACTGCCCAAAGTCACATCCGAAACAATTTTTGCAGTATCTAATTTTCCGGAAGCTCGGAGACTCATTTGTGTGGCATAAGATAATTCTTTGACACTTGCGTGTGAACGAATATCTTCGGTTTTTCTTTGTTCTGTCACTTGAAGCTGTAAATGATGAAGAAGGGCGACCTAAATTCTTTTTTTTTTGGACGTTTCTGTATCTTCTTCTGCAACTTCACTTTTATTGAAATAAACGAGCACGCTTAGCCATTGGCGAAAATTTTCAAAAAATTTTTAACTTGTTGCCACCTTGTTCTAAAATCATGCAATAATTTGCGTATGACTTGTTTTACATCCTCTGGTAATTTAAAAGAATTTTGTAATTTATGGAACATCTCCTTTTCAATTATTTCATAAATTACAGACATATGTTCATTTAAATGGTTTCTCACTAAAATAAAAATTTCCTTTCTCGATAAAGCTATTTCAGCATTATCAGCAGATTCTAAAACATTAAAATATAACACTATTATATCAATTACATGCAGCTCTTTAATTATTTATTATTGATTCATTAATTATATTCATTCATTAATTATATATTATTAATTACTCATGAGAAACTGTTTAAAGTTTAAAGGTTGCGTTTATTTTGTTCGTTTTCGTGCTGAAAGCATCAGTCTATCTTTATTTGTTCATTATACATCGAAAAAAGAATGACGCTTTCAGTACGGAGGCGAGCAAGAAAAACTCAGTCAAAGTGTATTTTTAAACTCTTTAAGATCTTTCTTGAGCAATAAGGTAAGATCAGTTCTCAATCGCCCGTGAAAGAGAATATACCTTGCTCTGTACGTCGAATAAAGTTTCTATCTTTAACAATAAGTCGCGTTAGAGCGCCAAAACGCGTGGCCGCTATTAAAGTCGGTGACTGCAGTAAAAAGTGGAAGTGAATTAATTCGAATAAAGCAGTGTGACATTCATAAAACATGGAACATCTCGAGGAACGCAATCTGTTGAAGCAGGCCGATAAAGTCGTTACCGCGGAAGAATGTTTAGCGTGGATGCAACGATGCGACGAGTTTATTGAAGAGCTCGAAGAACGCAGTCGTGCTAAGCGTCCAAGGCTCACGATTGGAAATAAGCAATCTTTGGTAGCTCGAATCGCGCGAATCGAGGGATTGAACAAACAACTAGAAAGACGTTTTGTGCACGTCGGTAGCGCTTACGCGAGCACAAGTGGCGATAACGCGGAGAGACTCATTTGGCGAGAGATCGAGACCGCATTTGAAAATCGCATACTAACAGGCGCGGTGATTAACACAAATCACATCGAACCGCGAACATTTCTAAAAGACGCCGGTGGTGTAGTGCTCGAGCAAGTGCAAGACGCCATTGAAAAATACAATAGCGTAAAAGTGAACACCATATTCAATGGGGAGTTTGTGACCGGCGATAAACGTGCCAATAAAAGTAGTAATACAAAAAATTGTGAACTCTATCGAACAACGGATCTGCAAGATTGGTACGAGCGACGCATCATCGAACCCACCCTGGCATCCCTCGAAGAATTCCAGGAGCGGGATAGCGGATGGGCATTGTCGCGGATACTTAATTTGGTCATCAACGTAAACAAGCATAATCCACACGCGGGATGTAGAGTGGAAATGCCGCGAGAAATAAAATTGAAGAGAGCGGTAATCAACGTGCAATCGAAGGATGATGCATGCTTTGCATGGTCGATAGTCGCCGCTTTGTATCCTGTTGAGAAAAATGCCGATAGATGCACCTCGTATCCACACTATGCAACAGTGCTGAATCTTCAGGATATTGAGTTTCCAATGACTCTTAAAAATATCAATAAATTTGAACGGTTAAATAATATATCAATAAACGTATATGGCATCGGGGAGCAGAATAAGAAGAATACGCTAAACATTCTCCCGCTACAACTTACCGGTGATAAAAAGGAGAAGCATATCAATTTGTTGTATGTGGAGGATCCGCAGGACAACGTGGGACATTTTGCGTGGATCAAAAATTTATCCCGCCTTGTGAGCTCACAACTCTCAAAAAATCATAAGAAATATTTTTGCGATCGGTAAGTACACAACATAATAAAATTTATTAAAATAATTGTTACTACTTGAAAGATATATAAAAAAATATATATATATTTTTTTTTTCAGATGTCTCCACTATTTCCACAAAAAGGAGAAATTGGAAGCCCACACCATTGACTGCGGAAAGATGAACGACTGCGCTATCCGATTACCAAGCGAAGACGACAAGTGGCTCAGCTTTGGCAATTGGAGCAACAAGGAGCGAGTTCCGTTCATCGTGTACGCCGACCTTGAATGTGTCCTGCAGAAGACGGACAAGAATTCAACCACAATTACATACCAGCACCACCATCAGGTATTCAGCGTTGCATATTACATGCGGTGTTCGTACGACGACTCGTTATCGTCGTATCGGTTTCGCCGCGATAAAGATTGCGTCGCGTGGTTCGTCGGCGAACTTGAAAATCTTGCGCACCGCGTAAAACAAATTTTATCAACAAATGTCCCCATGGAAACTCTTTCTAACGAGCAGCGGGAGGCGTACCGTAGCGCGACACATTGCCACATTTGCGAGAAACCGTTCACGCAAAACGACGACCGAGTACGCGATCATTGTCACTTGACCGGGAGTTACAGAGGTCCCGCGCATTCAAACTGCAATTTGAATTATAAAAATTCACATACAATTCCCATAGTTTTCCATAATTTATCCGGTTACGATTCTCACTTTGTTATTAAAGAAATAGCTACCGCGTTCGAAGGCGCAGTCAATCTTTTGCCGATAACAAAAGAAAAATATATTTCGTTTACAAAAAATGTAGATACCACTGAAAGATCAAAATTCTCAAACGATAATTGCATAAAATTACGGTTTATTGATTCATATAAATTTCTAAATAGTAGCCTTGATAAACTGGCATCGTTCCTTACTAAAGATAAGTTGAAAATTTTACGCTCCGAATTTTCTCAATTATCGATTGAGGATTTTGATCTTTTGACGAGAAAAGGTGTGTTTCCATATGAATATATTGATTGCGTTGATAAATTGGAGGACTTCTGTTTACCGCCACGCGAATCATTTTATAGTTCATTAACCGGTGAGACCGTATCCGAGAACGATTACGCGCACGCCGCGAACGTGTGGAAACAATTCTCGATCCAAACCTTGGGCGAATACAGCGATTTATATTTAAAAACGGATGTCTTGTTATTGGCTGACATTTTTGAAAATTTCCGTGATAGTAGTATTGCGAGTTATGGCTTGGATCCCGCATATTATTATACTTTGCCCGGTTTTACATGGGACGCTATGTTAAAACATACGCGTATAAATTTCGAATTGCTCACGGACATTGACATGGTCATGTTTATCGAACGCGGCATACGCGGTGGTCTTAGTCAATGTTCCGGTAGATACGCGCGAGCCAATAACAAGTACATGCAGTCGTACGACCCATCGAAACCTTCCACATATTTAATGTACTTTGACGTCAACAATCTGTACGGGTGGGCGATGTGTCAACCGCTGCCTTACGCAAATTTTCGATGGGTCGAAGACGTCTCTAACTTTGACGTGAGCGCGATCGCTTCGGATTCGCCCACAGGTTACGTTCTCAAAGTCGATCTCGAGTATCCGCAAACTATACACGATGCGCACGCCGACTTACCGTTTTGTCCGATACGCGATAAGCCTCCCGGTAAACGACAGGAAAAACTTCTCGCCACACTCAACGATAAGAAGCGTTACGTCATTCATTACCGTAACCTGCAGCAGCCCGAGTAGAAAATGGTTACGGTTTGCCTGAATTTTATTCCGGGCGCTATCAGGTAACTTTCCGGCATGCCTTATTGTGGAAAGCCTGATCCGGCTCTGTCAACGCCGGATAAGGGCTGCTCTATTAGCGCCAAATTCAGGCAATCCTTACAGTGCCCTGATCAGGTTTTCTCTAAAATTCTTTATCGAATGTGCGCATGACCATTTTATGAACCTAGCCTAACCATTATATGATGATTAAGCTAGTTGACATCAAGAGTTTACAGTTACGTTATAATATCGTGTAGTGTATATAGTGTTTGAAATAAAGTAATAATCATACAGAATGGATCGTACAGAAAGAAATCGGAAATTAACACGAATGCGTGTTAAAAGATTTCGTGCAATTCGGAAACAAGGTACGTACATATACTATATTATTATTTGTAGATAAAGTTACTATTTTTTATAAATATTCTGAAGCTGTAAACTCGTTCTCAAATCTAGAAACATATATTCGAATATTTCGAACCCGTTTTATTGGATCTGAATGTAAATTATAATAGTTTAATTTGAGAAACAATTTTGAACAGTTTAAGTTAACCGCAAAAATCATTTAAAGGATTATTCATACAAAAATTGATTTTAGATGAAAATTATTCAATATCAGAACCATCGACATCTACGACTAATAAAAAACGCTGTTTATCGCTTATGGAAAATTTTGATACAAATGAAAGTCAAGAGAACTGTCAGATGCTTTATATAAGTGGAAGTGCTAATGAAGAAAATATAAATGAAAGCACAGAAAATGGAATTGACAGCAGCGTTGGGTAAGTTAATATATATATATATATATATATATATATATATATATCTTTATTTTTCAGCTTTTTTCATTCTACGTGTTTAAAGATGGCACTTGTGTGTTATATCTTATAAAAGCTCGTTTTAATACTATAGATAATCTTTTATATTATCATATTTATTGTTATAAACGTAATTTTTAATAAGCGAAGATATACTGTTAGACTGTACTATGTAAAAGTTCTTCGTCCTGATTATTAGTCAAATTTTAATCTTTAATCTTCAATTTCAATTTTTATATTTAAAATTAACATATAATTAAAAGGCCCTATAAAAGAGGGTTTTTCAATTATATTTTAATTTAAAAAAAAATTAATTTTGGAAAAAGTTTATAAGTAAAAATTTTAAAATAACTAATTGAAGTTATAAATTAATATATTTAAAATTTAACTAAATTGAATTAAAAGTTATTAACTTTTTAACTTTTTCTTCAACTTTTTGTTTTTTAATTAGTTATTATCATTCAAACATGGACATTAGCAATGACAATAATGATGATGACATTAGCAATGACAATAATGATGATGACAATAATGATGATGACATTAACAATGACAATAATGACAATAATGACAATAATGACAATGATGAAGATGATGTTGAAATAAACTGCCGTGAACATGATCAGCATAGTGATGATGATCAGTATAGTGATGATGATATTGAGGATTTTAATGAGATTGAAGCGCTTAGAGAATGGGCTATAAAATATAATATTAAGCACACACATTTAGATTCTCTACTGCAAATTCTTAGGAAAAGAATGCTACCAGAGTTGCCAAAATCATCCAAAACTTTTTTAAAAACGACATCTGCTAAATATGAAATAAAACAATTTAAAGGACCTAATGATGTTGTTATTGGCGAATTTGCATATTTTGGAATCACTAAACATCTTCAAAGATGTATAAATGTAGATCTGCATGAAGAGAATAAGCTGTATTTACAATTTAATATCGACGGGCTGCCACTTTTTAAGTCAAGCAGTCAACAGTTTTGGCCAATCTTATGCAAAATTTATTTTTATCCGGATGTATATAACGTATTTCCTGTGGCTATATATGCGGGTACCGAAAAGCCAAATAATTTAAATGAATATTTATCAGATCTAATCAAAGAATTGAATGAACTCTTAGAAGAAGGAATAGAAATAAATGGAAGAATATTTGAAGTGCATATTAAATGCTTTGTATGTGATCGACCAGCGCGCTCATTCATTAAGTGCATAAAAGGTCACGGTGGATTTTATTCATGCGAACGCTGTACTATTTGTGGAGAACGATACAAAAAAAGAACTGTTTATATTTCTACAAACTGTGATAAAAGAAGTGATAGATCTTTTCGAAATTTAAACCAACTTGAGCATCATACCAACATTTCGCCTTTAAATGAAATACCTCAACTTGATATGATTAATCATTTTGTATTGGACTTTATGCACCTTTGCTGTTTAGGTATCATGAAAAAATTATTAATTACTTATTGGTTAGGAGGCAATCGAAGCACTAAATTAAGTCAGAATAGTAGGTGTCAACTGTCCCAGATTTTAATCAGTTTGCAATCACAAGTACCTGAGGATTTTCAACGGACTACAAGGTCAATATTTGACATTTCGAAATGGAAAGCTACCGAATTAAGTTTTTTTTTATTATACTGCGGACCAATTGTTTTAAAAAGAATCCTTCCGAGTAATCTTTATAAACATTTTCTTCTTTTTCACGCTGCGTGTCGGATATTATATTCACCAAATTTAGCTTTAAAATTTCACGGGCAGGCCAAAATTTATCTTACACGTTTTGTTCAATTATCACGTAATTTGTATGGAACAGAAAGTCAAATAATGAATATGCATAGTCTTATCCATTTAACTGATGATGTTACAAACATGAAGTGCTCTCTAAGTTCTCTTACGGCATTTCCATTTGAAAATGCTTTAGGAAAGATCAAAAACATGCTCCGAAGTGGTAACCGGCCTTTACCTCAAATATGCCGTCGACTTCATGAAACATTTTTTGCTGATGAGGAAAAGAGAACATTACCACCTACTATAAATAATATAAAAGTTAAACGTATATTACCCTCAGGAGAAGTACCTATTAAAAAGCTACGTTATAAAGAAGCTATACTATCATGCAATTCACCAAATAATACAGTTTTATTGAAAAATGGTTTAATAATGCAAATAGATAAAATTTATATTCCACCAAATGAAGATAATAATGCAATTCAAATTTCTGGAAATATTTTAAATCCAGAAAAATCTATATTTATATATCCTTGCAATTCAGAGTCATTAAATATGTGGAAAGTGTCTAAATCTCACATTAGAAAGATTTATGCTCTTCGATCAGTTGTTTCAAAAATGGTACATTTTCAAATCAACGATAATTATAATAAAAAAAAAAGTTATGTAATGCCACTTCTTCATCAGTAAAAATTTAGTTTTACTAATTTATTTTTTTATTTAAAAAAAAGTTAGGTCTAATCGTAGCAATGTTGCAATTAACTCCAGAAGAGACACAGAAAATTTGACTTCCATTTATGACGGACTATTGAGCATTTTATAAATATCCTCAGATATAACTTACACCTTCTTATTTATAATTGTTTAGTTTATTGACCCTATGTTTTTACTTATTTATTCGTATTTATAATGTTTTAGTTTATTGACCCTCTGTTTTTACTTATTATACTTATTTATAATGTTTTAGTTCATTGACCCTCTGTTTTTATTTATCTATTCTTTTGACTCATTGCTTCTGTACTTTATTTTCTCACAATTTTATAAAATATCTATTTATTATTGTCATTTTATTCCATCGACCTTTTTTCATGTTTACTGTGTATTTATGTATTATAAATTTTGTCCCCTGCGCCTAGATTCATATTTTATATAACGATCATTTCTTGTATCGATGTCTCTGACATCAGACGTGCCTACATCTTCCAATTATGTAATTTATTATTACATCAATTATTCTTCGTACCATCTTTCATCACAAATTGATTATAATTTATATCTTTTTATTGTATTATCACACTTTTCAATCTTATCATATTGTAGATTTTTGATAAGGACCTTAACCATAGGTCGAAACGTCAAATAAAGCTTTAAGTATATATCATTAATGCTGGTTTGGAGTCGGTTACTGATTTTACCTTAGTTAGGTCTAATGTTACAAATAATTAAAAATCAAATTAATAATAAAAAGTTATGTAATATCGTTTATTGATCAATAAAAATGTAGTTTTATAAATTTATTTTTTTTGTACTACATGGTTTATTTTTTACACTTGACGCTACTATTGTGAGATCGTCGTGTGTCCTTATTATTGACCGCCTAAATTAACCACGTTTTTTTTAATTTCTGTCATCGAGTCGTACCTAAGAGATGATTGCGTTTTCATCCCTACACAATATTATATTTTTATACATTTTTATATATTTTTATGTCAAACCTATGTATTCTTGAACAACGATTTTACGCTTCTTATAATTTGTAAAAATGCTGATGAAGACTCAGTGTAATCGAAACGTTCATTTTAAATATTGTTTGAGTTAATTCTTTTCTTGTTGAGTTCTTGTTAGATATATGTTTTTTTAAAAAAAGGACATCCTTGTTGTTGCTCGATCACATTTTCTATTTGGCCTCTGTATCTCTTTCAGGTATTTATATATATCGAGCGGAAGTATTATTATTGTTACATATTTATTTTTTTGTTTAAAGCATTATTTTCAGCATTTTTCAAAATTACAATCGTAGATCATGCATCTAATAAAGAATTAAGGCTACGGTTCTTTTTTTCTTTTCTTCAACACAGAGAGAAAGAAAGAAAGAACACTTTAAAGCATATATATATATTTCTAGCGGCAACTCTCTCTTGGCCGCTATCTGAAAGAACAAAGAAACATATATACATACACATGTGCACACAGAGTTGTGTATCGGAGTTGTGTATTGGTATATCAGTATATCGATACGTTCGTGTTATGTTGATGTTCCCGTCTCCTCTATCATTATAAGACAATAGTACCAGAAAACGCTGAAACGCTGAACAGTCCGTTATTTATTGTCAAAGACAGATCATCATATAAAATCATCAGACAGTGTGTCGCATAAGGATAAGGTTTGTTTTTTCTTGTTAAACTTGCATAGTTATAAAAATTGCAAACTTGTAAAAATTGTTGGAAAAAAAGATATGAGATAAAGAAATTTGTGTTGTATATTTAATTTTTAAGATATATATTATGTCATCGCAGATGGATGAAGCACCATATAAGCTCATTGAATTTGCCGATGAAATAAAAGATGGAATAAAAAGTATCGATGTTGTCCCATCAAGTTGGATATTTTATGATGGCAAAACAGGTCTGATGACAAAATTTATGCCACAGCCGTACAATGAGGAGAATTTAGCCTATTTGCATTCTCTTATGCAACTAAAAGCACCCGCACCAGAAAGTTGGCCAAATTATACTATTGACGTACGAGGTGAAGCAAGTAAGTCGTTCAATGCTTTTATTAACTTTTGTTTCAATATTTTAATATTCACCATATATAATTAAAAAGAATTCTGAAGTGAGTTTTGCAAGTATTTTTTAATACACTATTTTTTTTAAGTATTAAATGAGAATAATGAGTTCACGTAGATGTGTCGATACGTTTGAAAACTTCTGTAATTATTTTTTTATTAAATCATAAACGTTTCGGTATGACATTGCTGTTTGATCCTGTTTGTTATTCATATCTTATTCTTTTGTATTTATCATATAGATTTGTTTTTACTGAAGATAGTTAAAGAACGACCAAAAATTTATAATTTAATAAAGAAATAATGACAGAAATTTTTAAACGTATTGATGTGGACT
>CABEGB010000919.1:29607-196487 GCA_901521435.1 Crematogaster levior | reverse complement strand
TAAAATCTAAATTTATATTTTTATTCTCGTACTTTCTATGATAAATATCATCCAACATATGTAATTTGATTCTGATAATGACAGATTTTGCTTATTGTGAACAAAATAAAAATATAGTTGCAAAATATAATAAAAGATTCAAATTTTCTTTATCCTTCTCTTCTTTTTCATTATACAAAAATTTTTATATAATTTAATAAATGACACCTACAATTAATAATAAATATGTGTTAATTAAATTTTAATTTTTAAGAAACGCAATGTATAAAAACATATAAATTATATTTTTAACAAAATTGTTTAATACATTAATTTTTGAACACAAATATTAAAAATAAAACATATAACAATATACAATTAAAAATTATAAAAGTAAGATTCGAACCAGCAACATGCAACATTCGAACTGACGCCCACTCACTCCAACTAATGCCATCAGTTTGACAAACCACACCACCAAGTTCCGCAACACATAACAACATAGAAATCTTTGAATGCGTTTTCCTGCGAATGCCGAGAGGCACGTACCTTTACCACGACGCGGGAGTACAAACCATACCATTAAGCAAACCAGCCAAATCGGAGGACAAATTTGGTGTTCCTTCCCCATGTATATAGTGAGAGAGAGAGTTAGATGCGCGTGATGATGCGATGAGGAATGGCTGACGTGATCGACATTATCGATCGCCCCGTCGAGAAACGCTGAAAGAAAGTGATACAAGAAGGAAAGTTCACTTAGTTCGAAATATTCTGAGCCATCAAAGTCAGCTTTCAACACGAGAGTTTCTTCCTCGCGTGCGACGCGAGTGAAAGGAAGGTATGTGGAGGCCAAGAGCGCAATATTGGTCGAAAAGTGAGGCAGGTGTTGGAGAAGTCACTATTTTTATCGAGTCATTTAATAACGATTGCTCCTTCATTTGTTCGACTCATCGAATGGTTTGTTCTTAATAATATTTTGTACTATTTAGAAAACGCAAAATTTATACTTTCATTGAAGTTTATAAGATATTTCATTATTTGAATTGAGAGAGCATGCGACATAAAGATTGTTTTCTTCACAAATTGTTGTCTATCATTATTTTCTTTTCCTACGTCTCCCTTTATTAACAAATTATAAAATTGCCTGAGTTTTTACATATATCAACGTCGTTACCCACGCAGCAAAGTTGCCAATCCGGAATTAAGACGATACCAATGGGTTTTCAAAATAGTTTCAACGAGCTTCTTTACGATTTTCCGACAGTAGTCGTATTTTCGTTAATAGTACAACTGCTCATTTGTACTTTAATATTTTGGTAGTAGTTGGTTCTACAAAAATATTTTTCGACATGCCCATGTCAATATAAATGGATTAAACATTTGCCGTTCGTTGCTTTATCATAATTCAACGATTTATTGATATAATGGCTCACGATTTATTGACAGTGGCTCACGATATCAAATACTCTGAACACAAAATGGCATAGTAGCAAATATTTTTGAAAACAAGAAGACAATAAAAGATTAATAACAAAAAGATATATAAGTATTATAATGCCTTAGTCAAAGCTGGATTTTAAAGTCGGTGAGCTCATAGTCGTGTCATAGTTCTGCCTTTAAGTTCATCTTTAGATATCGCCACGAAGCTCGCAATGTTAATTCAAAGATAAACTTCAAAGACTTGCCCAAAACATGCTAATCCTTTAATCACAATGTACGGCCTATGTTACTATCATCTCACTCTTCGTTTTGACGATTACAATGCTTGTCAGTATTTAATATATATGTGTCCTTGTTTTCAGATGGGAGTTACTGTTTCGAATTAAGTATTGCTTCAACTGAATGATTTTCTAGCAAGCATATATGTGAGACAGTACCTTTCTACCACTATACAACATTTTTGAAATGTTTTTCTGATTATAAACAATTAATAATAATATCGATTTTATCTACTGGAGGTGATTCGTTATAGTGCAGTTATCACGATTATTAGTACTGGGTGAATAGTGAATTTTTCCGTTTGTCGCTCATTAAAAGTTTGTTGTAAAGGATTGACAGCTGCTATATTACGCTGCCAAAGTGGGGGACCAAGCGATATATGGTACAAAGTCGCCCAATGTCAAAGGAAGCTAGTACCATATTAATGTCAAAACCTTTCATTGGAAAAATGTTGATTGGCCCAGAATGAAACATCGATCGCCGAAAACGATGACGCAAATCACACGATTTTTATGATTTTGACGACGAAATGTAAATGACACCGACCGGCAAATATTTCTATCGGGATGAATTGCCTGTCTGTCTTCTGGAAGAACAAGTTCATTACCTTTCTTTGTTTCAATTCACCATGGAGAGATATCACCGAGAAATTGTTGCTTATTATGGACAAAACGCACGACGAAAAATAGCCTCGAAAGTACAAACGATACAGGCGTTGTTAACAATGATATCACGTCGGGAAATATCAATACACATTCTCTGGTTGTTTACTATGACGTTAATTTCGTCCACTTTCATTTGTAAGTGATTTACGCAGCAACATACACGTCCAATAACATTAGTTGCAGTAGAGGCATAAATTGAACAGCAAGCGAGAAAGAATTCATTGATGGGGCTGACGACTATTTTCACTGGTGTCTTTAGCAACCTAACAGGAGAACTCTAACCGGGAACTTGGAAATTGCTGGCAAGAAAACAAGACGATCACCACACACTGCAGCATGTCAGTAACTAAATGTCTTCAAACCGAATTCAATTAGATTTTAATTTACCGTTTGGTTTTCATAAATTTCAATGTGTCAAAAGTTTCTAATATTTGGAAACTTAGATATTGCAACTCGAGGACCCATTGTATCACAAACAAAAATGGCAACAAAATGTCTTAATAATGCACCCTTGTTTACATACTACGAAATGTGTAGATCATCTTTTGTTTTTCTTACTATAATTTCAAGATTTCCCGGTTGAAATTTCTCCCTATTAAAGTTATAAAAGAACACCCCAGTGAGAAAGTGGATTCGTCTTATCATCTTACATTTTATGTGGAGTAATTCAATTTATACCTCCTACTATAACTAATGGTATTGGACATTATACAGGTACATTAGATCAATAATTTCTACAAATAAGTGGACAGAAATTAATAATTCCTAGTAAACAGCCAAGAAATATTGATAATAATTTCCCCGGCGATTAAATATCATTGTTATTTTTTATGTACTACCTTAATTATCATTTTGTACTTCAAATTTGTATTTTTATTCACATTTTTATTCCGCTAATAAAATAATAATTTCTCAGTGATTAAAAATATCATTACTCTCACATGGATTGATTAAATATAAAAAGAAGAATACTTTTGACAATGGATAAAATGGACTTTGATGCGTACGATAGACATTTCTTCCAGAAGATAATAGACAGACAGATATCCCGGTCAGAAATGATTTGCCGAGTGTCAAGACATTGATACTTTCTCGATTGTCAAAATTAAAATCGACATCGATTTGACATCGTTTCGACGTCGATCGACAAATCATTCTGATTGAAATCAACGATTTTCCAAATAAATTTAGTTTTTATTATTAATAAACACTAAAAACCATTTTATTTATTGATGACTATTATATCAACGAGGGGTCCCCACTCAATGCTATTTTTATGTCTCTTATTTGTCAATCCGAACACATGCAGAGTGGTAAACTTAATGAATAAAACTAAACGGCTGGAAAAATTCACTATTCACTAATTACTAATAATCGTGATTGACTTGCACTATAATAATTTTCCACAGTCACTGTTGGGTAGATAAAATTGTAATTGTTTTATTTTTATAATCAAAAACTATTTATAACGTAAATGACGGCATAATAGTGAAAAATTTTTATTTCGTTTGAGGGCACTTTTACGTACGGACGGATACCAATTATGCTTATAAGAATCATTTTCAATGGTTGGTAACACTTTCATGTTCAGAAACCAATTCTTCCATCTAAAGTGGGTACCCCCTGCTGTATATTAAATAATCAATACTGATAAGCGTTATAATCGTCAAACAATCAAAGCTTGAATAATGCTACTAAGGCCGGCATTATTCATAGTCGGGTCTTATATTTAAGACCGTCTTAAAGTTTATCTTTAGATGCTGTACGAATCAGTTCGTGGCTGCAGAGTATCTAAAGATGAAGACTTAAAGCAATTTCTATACACACCATGAATACCACTAAATCAACTTTTGATCGTTTGACGATTATAATACTTATATATATTTTTGTTATTAATGTTTTATTGGTTAAATACATTTTTCAAAAATATTTACTACTATATACGTTTGTGATAGATATAATTTCATCTCATATCGTAGGTACAATAAATCATTAGGCCATTATATCAATAAATCGTTGAATTAATGATAACAACGAACGACAATCAGAGCAATCCATTTATATTATATTTATGGGCATAATCGAAAAATATTTTTGAATTATGCTACAAAATAATAAAATTACAAATGGAGCAGTTGAATATACTAATAGAGCAAAACGAAATACAGTTATTCTGTCAGAAAAATCAATAGAAAATGTAGGTTAAACTATTTTGAATATTGGTTACATGACTACCATTCCGGATAGCTGCCGACGAACGTTGTCTTTCATAAAATGATTAATTTATAATTTGTTAATAAAGGAGACAATAAAACGGAAAAATAATGATGGGAGCAAATGAGAGCAAATGAGGAGCAATCGTTTTATGTCACATATAATTCAAAAACTATTAGAAATGTATATTTCAATGAAAATTATAATTTACGTTTTTATAAATATTTTTAAAAATATTAGTTTTAAAAAGGGGGAGCAATTGTCGATTTGGATGGAGCAATGAAGGAGCAATCGTTTGAGCTATTATTCATTAAAAAATAGTGACTTCCAGCGCTAACATACTTCCGGTCAAAATGTTGCGCTCGCGGCACTTCCGCGCTCTCTTCCACTCACTCGCGTCCGCGCGCGGAAAAGAGAACACAATCTCGATGTTAGAAAGCAACTTTATTAAACCACGATATACAATACAATCCGGGAAAGGATAGAAATACGTCCGGGCGACCCGACGTCCCGAGATCTTCTGTTCATTAATTCTTATTTATCGCTTCTTCTTGACGACGCGTTTCTTGTTACAGCTGACGGAGGCGATCGATAATAATCGATCCCTCACGTCAGCCGATTTCCACTCGCTCTCGCATCGTGTAAGACTCGCGCATGCAACTATATATATATATATACATGGGAACACCAGAATTTGTCCCCTCCGATTTGGCTGAATTTTATATATGTTATAGTTCAGCCCTCCCACTAAATCGTGGTAAAAGAATACGATGCACCTCTCAAGCATTCGCGAGAAAAACGCATTCAAAGATTTCTATGTTGGTAATGTACGGAACGGTAAGTGTAGTTTGTCAAACAGTGGCGTGGTGTGAGTGAGTAAGACGTCGGACTAGAATGTTGCATGTTTATGGTTCGAATCTTACTTATAATTTTTATTGGCATATTGTATATGTTTTTATTTTTAATATTTAGTCTAAAAATTAATGTAATTAAACAATTTATTAAAATTTCTAAAATATAATTTATATTTTTATGTGCGTTTTCTTAAAATTAAAATTTAATTAACACACACACATATTTATTATTAATTGTAAATTGTCATTGTAAATTATATAAAATTTTTGTATAATAGGGAAGAAAAAGAAGAGAAGGATAAAGAAAATTTGAATCTTTTATTATGTTTGGGTATATTTTTATTTTGTTCACAATAAAAGCAAAATCTATTCATTTATCAGAATCAGAATTACATATGTTGGGGATGATATTTCATGAAACACGAGAATAAAAATATAAATTTAAATTTTAGAATAAAAATATAATTTTAAATATATTTATTACATAAATTAAATAAATTTTAGTTTAATAAATGTAAATTTGTGACAATTTATACAATTAATAATAAATATGTGTGTAATTGTGTTAATTAAATTTTAATTTTTAAGAAACGCAATGTATAAAAATATAAAATTATATTTTTAATTTTGTAAAATTGTTTAATACATTAATTTTTAAATTAAATATTAAAAAAAAACATATACAATATAATATAATAAAAATAAAAATTATAAAAAGTAAGATTCGAACCAGCAACATGCAACATTCTCTAGTCCGACGCCTACTCATACCATACCACCGCCGTTTGACAAACTACACTTACTGTTCATTACCAACATAAAAATCTTTGAACGCGTTTTTCTCGCAAATGCGTTTGAGAGGTGCATCGTATTCTTTTACCACGATTTAGTGGGGCTGAACTATAACATATATAAAAATTCAGCCAAAATCGGAGGGGGACAAATTCTGGTGTTCCCCTTGTTAGTAAGAAATGTAATAAGAAGGCATATACACACAGTGTCGTGAAACTTCTTTTGTTTATAACTTTTAACGAGTAATGACCGACGACTAAAACTTTCCGGTCACTCAGGAGGATGACCTTGACAACATATGTCAAGGTCAAAGGTCATCGAAAAGGTGATCCGTAATAGTGCATAATTAGGCGATCAAACGATCTCGTAGAGATGTTCGATCGTAATTATGAAGAAAGGTCTCGTTCGAGAGACGATTTTACAATGTACCATCTTTCGTCTCGTGGCGCCACAAGCTTCAGAGCAAAGAACAAACTTCCTTTCTTCCCTTTTTCACCTTTCGGGCATCTATGTTTCATATAGTTTAAAGCTAAAGAGTATCTTTAATAAAAATTACTTAAGACACGGGTATTGGGAAAGGTAAAATTTTCTTTTTGGGTGGGGAGTGTCGTCTCGAACGAGACCTTCATAATTACGATCGAACATCTCTCTACGATCGTTTGATCGTCTAATTATATCTCAGGTCTTGTTCTCGACGATTTTACAATGTAAGATTTAGAGAAAATTTTTATTTTTATTTATTATGTATATATCTTTCTTTCAATTTCCAAAAACAAAATTAAGAACGATTTCTTTGTTTTCCAAAATTAAAACTTTCCATGCTATAGTTATACATATGTATATAAAGAACTTATTATTATTATTATAATCATTTTTAAATAAAATATACTGCACATATATTATCCTTTACTTATATATAAGTTTTTAACAAAGGATCTTTATTTTGAACAATCGTTTTGTTATAATGTTTTGCAAAACCTTAGAACCTTTGAACCAACCAACCGTTTTTATAATCTCTAAACTTACACCTTTTTCAAGGCTGCAGAAGTCGCTGCATGTCTTGTGGGATGAGCTGAAAATTCCTTGCTTATGCAACAGCGAGACATTGCAGCTCTAATCCATCTGCTTATTGTAACTGCGGTTACCGCTTTGAAGGGTTTTTTTATTGTTATAAAAAGATTATCAACCTTTTCCCTCTTTTTGCCGTTTCTTTTATATATACGTCTAGTGTTGATATAATGCATAATTTCCTGTTCTCTGGAAATTCTGGTAAAATTAGCAAAGGTTGATATGCCCCTGGACGAGAAGATTTTATTCGTTCCGGTATCTCTATTTCATATCCTTCCGCATTACGCTTAATATTATGCAATTTTATTGATACTAATGTCTGCGTTCTATGCGCAGTGCCTAAAGCTAATAACAATACTAACCGTTCCGTCAAGCGCTCAATGGGTAGTTCCTCTAGAGGAAACTATTTTTCAATTTCGCGAAGCGCTATATCGACGTTCCATATTCTATCATATTTTGGTTTTGTAGGTCTGAGCATAAATATGTCCTTAAAAATTTAGATAGATTTTTACTTTGGCCTAAGTTATTACCGTTAATCAGTGAGATCGCTGATCCGATTGCATTTAGCGTGCCATATGTCGCTCCTTCTTCAAACTTTTGTGTCAAAAACCGAATAATATCTACCTCTTCTGGGCGATAAGGATCTAACTCTTGGTCTAAACAGAATTTTAACCATTGTTTCAATGGTCCCGCATATTGTTTTTTGGTTGATTCTGTTATTGAGGCTTCGAAAATATCCCAAGATGAGCTGGGTAAGCCTCTTTTTCGGAATGATTCCCTGATAATCTGCCTACCATCAGGGACAATTTTTCCGCTAGTGGATGTTGTACAGACCTGCAAGGGGACAGAAGTAAAGTGCGTGAAGGTTTGAATATTAAAGGTTTTTCCGTTAAAAGTTTTGAAAATAATGGGAACCATGGTTGACTAGACCAGTGAGGAACTACCACGATGCCCGTGGCTCGGTCTGTTATGATCTTTTTTAATACTTTTAAAATAAGGACGAAAGGTGGAAAAGCCCAGAATAACTCAAAATCTTTCCAGTTTTGAGTAAAAGCATCAATTGCTATTGCTTCTGGGTCTCTGTTCCAAGAAAAAAAGATTTTGCATTTTGTGTTAGATCTAGTGGCAAAAAGATCTACTTTTGGATACCCGAACACTTTTGTGGCCCTACGAAAAGCATAGTCAGCTAATTCCCATTCTGTGTCAATATTTTTAATTCGAGATTCTCTATCTGCTTCGATGTTGTCTTTCGATTTTATGTATGAAGCTGTTAACCAGATATCTCTTGCTTCACACCACTGCCAAATTTCTTTTGTAATTTTATTTAAATTTGGGTGCCGTACGCCCCCCATTTTGTTTACATATGCGACGGCTGTGGTATTATCAATGCGTAAGAGAATCTCGCAGTTTCTATAGTTTTTTGCCAGACTTTTAAGTGCGAAAAAAGTAGCTTTTAGCTCTAAACGATTTATATGCCATTTTTGTTCTTCCCTTGTCCAGAAACCTCGAGCCTTTTTTCCCTGACAAAAAGCACCCCACCCTGTGGAGGATGCATCTGAGAATATCTCACATTTATAGTTATTATATCTAATGGGATTCGAAGCTCTGGGAATTATTTCTTTCCACCAATTAATATCAGATTTTATACTTTCTGGAAGGCAAATTTTTGCGTCAAAAGTCATTATTACTTTTAAGTAAGCCTAAATATCTAACCCGTTCGAATTGTTTCGTATATAGACGTCCGTATTTCACTGCCCGGCAACACGCGTTTATTGAACCAATCAGACTCGACCATTGTCTTAGAGAGATGATCTTTCCCGGACTACACTGATTTAAAAACTCCATCATTTTTTGTTTTTTATTTTCCGGTAATTCTAAAGCCATTTTCCTCGAATCGTACATTATTCCCAGAAATTCTAAACGCTGGTTAGGTTCTAGACTACTCTTTTCGTAATTAATAATAAATCCCAAGGACTTTAATAACAGATTAATAGAAATTTTTATATTTTCTATGCATGTTTGTTTTGATAATCCGATAAGCAATATATCGTCTAAATAAATAACAGATGCAAAACCTTTTTTACGAAGATAACTCACTATCGGTCTCATAATCTTTGTGAAGATATGAGGGGCCACATTTAAACCAAAAGGTAGATATAAGAATTCAAAACATTGGCCCTGAAAAATAAATCTTAAAAACTTTGAGGAGTTTTTATCCATCGGTATTAAAAAATAAGCGTTTTTTAAATCTAGTTTTACTAAAAAATCTCCTTTTGAGATTAGATTTGCTGCAGTACGGTGATCTTCTAATTTAAAATGTTTTGTTTTTATGAATTTATTAAGTTCCTTTAGATTTAGAATAAATCTAAAAGTTCCATCTGGTTTTGGGACTAAAAATAAGAAGATATGAATTTTGAACTTTCTACCGTACAATGCCTGATTGCTCCTAATAAAAAGTTTATCTATTTCTTTTCCAACATCCTCCAAGGTCTGAGATCCTTGTAATAAAGGTGCCTTCGGCACGGAGCTTTGGCTAGGTTGTGTTTCAAATAGGATTGAATAACCCCTGACGCAATTTAAAACAAACTTATTTTTGTAAATTGTTTCCATTCTTTTGAAAAAATCTTTAGTCGTCCAGCTACTCTCCTCACCCCCCCCCCCCCCGAACGGGTCTCCACCTTGACGTGGTGGAGGGGTTTAAGGTCGCAGTCGGATTCACCCGCTCAGGGGTGACACCGAGTGCGACCGACGAAGAGGGACCCCTCAAGTCAAGGTGTTAGCGACCGTGCCGAGGACTGCGTGGCGCAGGGGGCGCTGCGTCTCGAACGGTGCCTCCCGGATACCGGGCGAACTCCGGGAGTAATATGCCAAGCCCCGGCATCGCGGCTCTGACCGGGTGAGACCGCTCTTCCGCACTACTCGTGGGACTAAAATGAACGAGTCAGAAAACAATAATAATAATGTTCAGGCAATCCTCCAGGGAGTGGCTTCATTAGGAAGCGAACTACTGGAGGATTCGCATTCTACGGGGACGGGAGCTTCGAGCGACCGTATCAAACCCCGAGTTAAATATAGCGGCGCAGCTAGGCGACGCTTTAGAAAGGAGAAGCAGAGACGGCTCCTCGAGGAGGAGAGGGCTAAAGAGGCCCAATCGACTCCTCGAGGGGTCGCCACTGCTTCAAGGAAGGGAATGGGGCCGCCGATGCCTGGGACGTCTAAGCGACCCAGGTCGAAAGCGATCTCCACCCCCAGCCCTACAGACCATCGCCTGGGCAAGAAACCCAAGATCGACGATCAAGGGTCGTATGCCCAGGCGACAAAAGGACTTGTCCGGTTGGCCCTCGTACTGGAGGGCTATCCGGACAAAAGAATCGGATCTCGGGAAGCCGCGAACATTAGTAAGTCGATCAGGGGGCGTATCCTCGGATTACCCGAGGGAACTAGAGCTCCCGCTTTCACGGGTTCGTGGGAAAGGGATGGCGCGCTGTTCTTTTCATGCGCCGACGAGACAACGGCAGAGTGGCTAAAAAGCCTATCTGCCGAGTTGAAAGTGGAGGAGGTCCCTCTGCGTGTGCTGTCGCCCGGGGAGCTACCTAAGCGCCACAGGGTGGTGGTACATGTTGAGGAACCCGACATGACTGTCGAGGAGTCTCTGAGGCTTCTCGACAGACAAAATACGGGCCTGGGATCCAGGGAGTGGATCGTTACCAGGGGCAGTGAGAGGAGAGATGCTTCGAGCACTCACTTCTCCTGCCTTGTCGGCGATTCCTCGCTGGAGCGCCTCGAGGCCTGTAATTATAGGCCCTTCTGCGGACTGGGTCGGGCAACCGTAAGGTTGCTCGACAGGGAACGCAAGGAGGTGCCTGCGGTGGTCACAGAGGTGGACGGGGGGGATTAGTCGTTCAAATGGCTAATTCCGGAGTCCAGGTGACGCAGATAAACCTGCACCATAGCAAAAGCGCCTCGGCAATTTTAGCCAGCAGCATGGCTATGGTGCATACAGGCATTGCACTTGTTCAGGAGCCTTGGCTCCTAAACGGCGCAATTAAAGGCCTGGGGGGACGCGGTACCTTTTGTTACACCCACCCGGGCCGCAAGCCCAGGACCTGCATTGTAACCAAAGGTTGTAATGCAGTGTTCATGTTTCAGCTCAGCTGCGAGGACCTCGCAGTCATCCAGACGAGATTGCAGCTCGTGGATGGTAGAAGCCTAGATCTTTTGATCGGGTCGGCATATATGCCCTACGATTCAGAGGAACCACCCCCTCAGGAGGAATAAAGTTGCTGGCTTACGCCAAGGACAAAGGTCTCGAACTCTTACTGGGCTGTGATGCTAACTCCCACCACGTAGGATGGGGAAGCACCAATATAAACCAGAGAGGTGAGCACCTACACAACTTTATTATGAACACTGGCCTAATGATTTTAAATCGAGGGTCGGAACCCACCTTCCTGGACTCGAGAAGACAGGAGGTTATAGACATAACGTTAGGCACGGAGAAGGTGGCGAGCCTGGTGGGGAACTGGAGGGTCTCGAATGAGCCCTCCGGGTCAGACCACAGGCAAATACGCTTCAATCTTCAGCACACCCCAGAAATAATTTGGGTACGCAACCCTAGGAACACGAACTGGAAGGGCTACACGGAGGATCTAGCAATAAAGATCTCCAAGGCCCCAAACAGGTTTCACACTAGGGATGACCTCGAACGAGCGGCACACTTTCTTAGCAATGCCGTCACAGATGCGTTCGAGTCAAACTGCCCGTTGAAGCAAAAGCGTCTCGCGACCAATATTCCCTGGTGGAGTAAAGAGCTGGCTAAGCTCAGGTCGCAAACGAGACGGCTCTTCAACAGGGCAAAGAGGGTGAAATCGCCCATAGCGTGGGAAATGTTTAGAAGTTCCCAGCGACAATATAGCAAGGCTATAGTAGAGGCAAAGCGGAAAAGCTGGAGGGAATTCTGTGAAAGTGTCGAGAGTGCTCCTGAAGCATCTAGACTCAGCAGAATTCTATGCCAGAACTCCAACTCTCGTCTGGGATGCTTAAAACGCCCGGATGAAAGTTTTACTGAAAGTATATCTGAAATACTGGAACACCTGATGGAAACACATTTCCCGGGGTTCGAGATGATGCCCCATCTTTCAGCCGGAAGGAACGTCGCAATTTCCAGGGCAGCCTATCTGCCCAGGGAATGGTCCCTGGCGGCGAAAGTGGTTGAACCCAAAAAAGTAGAATGGGCGATCCGCTCATTCGAACCATACAAAGCCTCGGGACCGGATGGGATCTGCCCCGCTCTTTTACAGAGGGGGCTGGAACACCTACTGGGCCCTCTGACTAGGATATTCAGAGCAAGTTTAGCCCTGAGATGCGTTCCCCAAGCCTGGAGAGGCACCAGAGTGTGCTTTATACCAAAGCCGGGCAGGAATGGACATATCCTGGCTAAGGACTTTAGACCCATTAGCCTTACTTCCTTTGTCCTCAAGACACTGGAGAGGTTGGTGGATGTCTACCTTAAAGCAGGACCACTTTCTCTTAGGCCCCTAGCTTCCCCTCAGTATGCCTTCAGGGCGGGCAGATCCACGGATACTGCGCTGCACCACCTGGTGGGCAAGATAGAGGCTCAGCTGGAGGCCAAGGGATATGCGCTGGGCGTCTTCATGGACATTGAGGGAGCTTTCGACAGCACCTCGTACAAGGCCATCACAGACGCTATGAAAAGGAAAGCCATACCATCTGTCCTCATTGATTGGGTGCAGAACATGCTAACGGGCAGATTACTGTCAGTTGGGTATGGGGACATATCACTATGTAGTAAACCAACCAAGGGATGTCCGCAGGGAGGGGTTCTCTCCCCACTACTGTGGTGCCTAGTGGTAGATGAACTCTTGGAGAAACTACAAGAGGCGAACTTCCACACTGCTGGCTACGCTGATGACGTGGCCATAGTGGTTAGAGGAAGTTTTTTAACTACACTCAAAGAGCGGATGGACGTAGCGCTCAAGATTGTACAAAACTGGTGCACGGCCAAAGGCTTGAAGATTAACCCCTCAAAGACCGAGGCCATGATTTTCACCAGGAAATATAAACCAGACACCATTGAGCCGCTAAGGCTCTGGGGCAGTAATATCCGGTAAAATACTTGGGTGTCTACTTAGACCCGAAGCTACACTGGAAACAACACCTTGAAAGTAAAAGGAATAAGTTCTACACTACCTTTTGGGCGTGTAGGAAAGCCATGGGCAAAACATGGGGTATTACCCCGGGAGTTGACCTATGGATTTATAAAGCCATCCTGATACCGAGACTCACTTATGCCTCGGTAGTCTGGTGGCCCAGAGTGGAGAAAGCAGAAGCAAGGAACCTACTAAAATGCATTCAAGGAAACTACCTGAGAGCAGTAGTAGGGGCCATGAAAACAACACCCACGGAGGCGCTGGAGGTAGCACTCCATATACCTCCACTCCATCTGAAGATTATCAGTACAGCTAGGCTTATTGCCTATAGATTGAGTTGTCAGGACGAGTTGGTCATACCAGGTTGAAGTTCCTACACAGAAGCCCTTTCACTCTAAAACAGGATAAAATTTCCAGGCAATACCACTGGGATAGGGCGTTTAAGATCGCCATACCCAGCAGGAAAGACTGGAAAGAACCGAAGTTCCGGAGCAGTTTAAGACCAGATACATGGTACACGGACGGCTCGGGGGCAAATGACAACTATGGAGCAGGAATCTTCAATAGGAAGTATGACTGCAAAATTAGTATTTCAATAGGTGGACTAGCCACGGTCTTTCAAGCCGAGGTATTAGCCATCTTGGAATGTGCTAGGATCATACTAGCTAACAACTTTCATAATAAGAACATTTTCATCTGCACCGATAGCAGAACAGCCTTGGGAGCCCTAGCGAAGCCCACCATAGAGTCATCTCTGGTTAGGGAGTGCATGGACTCACTCGATAAACTTGGGAAAGGTAACCAGATTACCTTGCTCTGGACCCCTGGCCATCAAGGGATTGATGGAAACGAAAGAGCAGACGAACTGGCAAAGTTGGGAACCGTAGAGAGACCAGCTAACCAGGTAGTAGGTATTCCATTCGCCCTGGGCAAGAGCCTCATCAGGGGACGCCTGGAACAGGAGCACCGGACTTCCTGGAGGGAATGTCGGGGGTGCCGCCAGGCGAAGAGTCTGATGGGAGAGCTCGGAAAGAACAGGGCGAAAGAATTGCTAACAATGAATAAAAGAAGGCTGAAATTATCCATCGGCCTTCTCACAGGGCATGCGCCCTTGAGGGCGCATCTGTATAACCTGGGTCTGGCGGAGCATAGAAGCTGCAGACTCTGTGGAGAAGACAGGGAGGACAGCATACATATTCTGTGTGATTGTCCAGCCCTGGCGATAAAAAGGTACAGATTCCTGGGCACAGCGTTTGTGCAGCACAGGGATCTCCCTACATTAGCAGTCAGCAGGCTATGCAGCCTGGCGGAAAACGCCGGGCTAGGCCTGAGAAGCTAACTGCTACGCAACCTGCGGGAAGCACAGAGGATCTCTAGATCTAGGTGCATCTTAGGGTCCCTTGTGGACCTACCCGCACTGTATTACCATTACCATTACCATTACTCTCCTCACCTCTAACGTCTGTAGTGGCTTGATTTTGTCGACTTTTTGTCGCTCCAATATGGGTTCTTCTGATGGTTCTTGTATTGTAGCGACCTTTGGGGCCCCTTCGACTTCTGAGCCTGCTGTGAATAGCCCCTGGATTTTTTCGGCAGGTTCCTCCGGTTTCCCTGATTCGCTGGTTTAAAAGATTTTTTCGTCTGGTGTTGTAGGGCAAGATCTTCCACCACTTTTCCTAGAGATTTTGTTTGCTTTAGTCTTTTAAACAATTCATTTCCAAAGAGATCGGATGTTATTTCTGATTTTTTTAGAAGATCTCTATATTTTTCATCAATACCCGGGATAATAAGAGCTCTTCTCATAATCGAGTATTGATAATGTAAGTCTGTCATTAGCTTTCCAGCATTTCCTAAATATTGTAACAATTTACTAGAAACTTCACTTTCTTCTAGTTCCAATATTTCGGAAATACTTTTTGCCACCGCAATCATAGCGGAACCTAGAGCATTTTGTGTTGCGACAAAATGTTTGTCTCTGCTCTTAGCCGCTCCAGACATATAAGCTATTACCTCCGGGTTCAGTTTTGGTGCTTCTACGAATAAAGTTCCCTTTCTAGGGAATTTTCTCATAATTTCCTCGCGCTGTTTATTTTCTTTTTCTTTCCGTTTTTTTTCTTCCTCTTCGTCTCCTTCATATAAACCTTTTTGTATCCATCTCTTCCATTCTTCTATTAAAATTGGGTACAAAGTGGCATCCATTGAATCCGTTGGTTCAGTTCTTAAACAGAGTCTTTTCCGTGTCTTATTGTTATGGCTTGGTGCACTTTCTACACCTTTAGACTCTTTTCCCTCACCGTTCTTCTCAGATTCTCTGTCCTCTTTTTCCTCGTCTGTATCAGAAGCTTCGTCTGACAAAGAAGAAAAAGATCTTTCCTCTCCTGAATATTTTTCCGTCAGGAAGTCTCTGCTTCCTTCAACCGGCGGGTCTACGGAATACAGACACTCAAAAAAAAAACATCCTTGTCTCGTGTAAAATTTTTACGATCTGCCCTCCCTCGAGTGGAGGTTCATCGTCACAAGAGATATATATTAGGCAACATATCCTTCCTTTAATGAAGGCTTATGTTGCGACATTATTTTTTAACATATCCTCCCTCTAGTGAAGGCTTATGTTGTAACCTTACAATATGTCCTCCCTCGAGTGAAGGCTCATCGTTATTTAGAATCTGTTCTTAAAAAATTTACCATTCTCTTTGTTCTCTGTCTGCACCGTCTGTACTTCAATGGCGGGCGGTGCCACGCTCGGTTGCCTGTTTTTCACTCGCTGCTTTTGTTAGTCTCCTCAATTTTTTACGTATACTTCTCATTTCTTCTGACAACGCCTCTAATTCGGCGTCCTTCTCTTTCCTCTTCGACATTTTTTTTTTTTTTGAAATAATTAACTTCTTTCACCACCTCTTTGCTCTGCGATGTGACTCTCACGAGCACAAAAAACGTTATGAAGCATAGATGCACGGAAGGTGAAAAGGGAAGAAAGGAAGTTTGTTCTTTGCTCTGAAGCTTGTGACGTCACAAGGCGAAAGATGGTACTTCTTGGCTTAATCTTTGGGCACCAAATTGAAACACGCAATGTGATATAAAAATATAGTGAGTTTTTATTCTGTACCTTTTGTACATGAAGACAGCAGAGCGGGGAGTGAGAGAGAAAAAGTAACTGAACTAAGGATTACAACACGTATAGGTGGTGCTGTTTCTTCAAAAGAAAACTCTCTATGTTATCGACTGTATTAATTTAAATGTAACAACTTAAAGAATAACCAATTATACTCAACACTCCTCCTCATTTAAATTAATTAACGTAATCCACATGAATTTCTTAAATACATTAATCTGTTTGCGCTTAGAGGTTTGGTACACATATCTGCGAGCATCTCTTCGGTTCTACAATACTTGCATTGGATCGTTCCAGTGTCAATATGGTCCTTAACAAAGAAACGACGTGTGTCAATGTGCTTCGATCTATTTGAAAATCCTTCCTGGTTGATCAGTGCCAAGCAACTTTGATTGTCCTCGAACATCATAGTTGGTCTGCTCATGTCCACTCCGAAACATCCTAACACCGATCGTAGCCAAACAGCTTCCTTGCATGCATCTGACAATGCAATAAACTCCGCTTCAGTTGATGATAAAGCAACGCATGTTTGCTTCCGACAGCACCAGCTTATAGTTGCTCCGTATATCTTAAAAACGTAGCCGCTGTTCGATTTTCGATCTGTCCTATCCTCTGCCCAATTTGCATCAGCATATCCAGCCAGTGATTCGTTGCTACCATCACCTAAGTGAAGCTTCAAATGAATAGTTCCTTTAAGGTATCTCACTACTCGTTTTAATTCGTTCCAATCCTCTTGCGTAGGTTTGCTTGTTCTTTGTGCAAGGATGGAAATACTTGCAGCAATGTCTGGCCGAGTATTTACCGAAACATAAAGTAGACTTCCAATTAGCCATTGATACTCCGCATTATTGTCCAAATCTTCTGTTGGTTGATCCTTTCGGTACTCTATCTTTAATGGAATTTTGGATTCTTTCGCATCTTCCAATCCAAAAACGACTAATAATATTACTGATATAAACCTGTTGGCTTATATGGAAGAACCCGTCATTGCTTCTTTCTACCTCAATGCCAACGTAAGTCTTGATGTTTCCCAAATTCTCAACTTTAAATTTAGATTTTAAGAACCTTTCCACTGTCTCTGTAGTTTTGATACTTTTGCAGGCTACTAAAATATCATCTACATAGACGAGAATGTAGCACCAATTCTCGCCAAATTTCTTTCTATATAAGCATGGATCTGCGTCGTTACGTTCAAAACCTGCTTCGATGATCGCTTTATTGAGTGACTCATTCCAAGCCCGAGCTGATTGCTTTAATCCATATAGGCTCCTCCTCAATCTGCATACCATGCCATTTTCTTGTTCAAAACCTGGCGGTTGAGCCATATATATCTCTTCCTTTAAGTCTCCGTTGATGAAAGCCGTTTTTGCATCCATGTGAATGATGAACATATTCTCCTTGCCTGCTATTGCTAACAGCAGTCGAAAAGTTGTTTGTCTTGCAACTGGTGCAAATATTTCATCATAGTCCCGTCCGTATTTCTGTGAAAAACCTTGTGCCACGAGTCTAGCCTTGAATCGTTTTACGCTTCCATCCGCATTTGACTTTATCTTATATACCCATTTGCATCCGAGAGGTTTTCTTCCAAATGGTAACTTTACAATTTCCCAGGTTCCGTTTTCATGATGTGAATTCATTTCATCCTGCATCGCCTGTTGCCACTTCTCTTTATGTTTACTTTCAAGCGCGTCCTTCAGTGTTTTCGGCTCTGACATAACCGCATGAATCTTGTTCATCTCATCTATCAAGCGCTTCGGAGCGATACCTTTAGTTGTTCGACTTGACCGTCGTATGCCTTCGTACCTTTCATTATCTTCAGTGTTGTCCTCAAATTCATTATTGGCGCTTATAAATGGTCCATCTTCTCTTGAATCCATTGAATCGTTATTCGGTGTTGCAATTTCCGGATCCTCCTCTGACATCCGTTCAAGCTGCTGATTGCTTGTTAGAGTTATCTCTGCCTAACCGATTTTGTTGTCTTTCTTCTGGCTTTCCATTTCCTTATTTATTTCACCATGATCAAGAAACCGGACATCGCGACTTATTACAATCTTACGCGAATTTTGATCATAACAGCGGAATGCCTTCGAATTTTCGTCATAGCCCATGAAAATCGCTGGAATTGCCTTCGCATCCAATTTCCGCCGTTTCTCGTCTGGAATATGAACGTAGCATCTGGAACCAAATACTTTAAAATTCTTCAATAACGGCAACGTGCCTGTCCATAGCTCGTACGGCGTCTTCGAGACTGCTTTCGTCGGTAGTCGATTCTGGATGAAGTTCGCCGTCGTCACTGCCTCTGCCCAAAAAGAATGGCTTAATTTCGCTCCAATCAGCATACATCGCGACATCTCGATGAGAGTTCTATTCTTTCTCTCCGCGACGCCATTCTGTTGGGGTGAATAGGTTGTTGTGTACTGTATTCCAATTCCGTTGCCTTTTAGAAACTGCACGACTCTTTTATCAGTATATTCTGTACCTCGGTCAGAACGAAACATTCTAGGCTTCTTGCCGAAAAGTGTATTTACCATATTAACATACTCCTGAAGTTTTTCAAAACATTCCGACTTGTTCCTCAATAGATAAATAACTGTATATCTAGAAAAATCGTCTATGAACGTTAGTATGTATGATTTACCTGAGTGTGATGGTGTCTGCATGGGTCCGCATATGTCCGTGTGAATCAAGTCACCCACGTATTTCGTTGACGTAAGCGATTTCTTTGGGAAAGGCAATCTTGTCATCTTTCCTTCCAAGCATATCCCGCAGTCATCATTGCATTCACACGGATCAATTTTAACACCACGGACTAATGTTTCGTACCGAGCTGTTTTACTGCTTCAATATCACGGTGCCCTAAAATTCTATGCCAATAATGCACGCATGATTTCTTGCTATCGCATGCGTATACCTTTTGTGGCTGCTGTAATTCGTATTGACCACAGCGACGTTGGTCACCGATACCTATTTTCTTGTTATCCGTTTTAATGAAACATCTATCCTCACTGAATTCCAACATGAAACCCTTCTGTGTTAATCTGTCTACTGATAAAATATTTGATGTAATTTCCGGCACGTAAAGTACTCTTTCAAGACTCGCAGATACAATATTTTCGTCGCCGTCGAGGAATTTAATTTTAACAGTTCCAATTCCTCTTGATATATATTCACTCCCGTCCGCTACTTGTACATTTTCTTTATGTTTTTCTTCAAAAGTACTGAAAAGTGACTTGTCCACTGCAATATGGCATGACGCACCGGAGTCGATGATCCATCGATTTATTGATTCTGTTTGTCTGCTCGCCACCGAAAATAGAAATTCTCCTTCATGTTTCGAATCAACTACGTTTGCTTTATGTGTTGATTTGCTGCTGTCTTTATTTTTGCTATTGTTTTCTTTATTCTGCCCACTGTTCTTCCATTTCTTGTATTTTTCACAGTCCCTTTTGAAATGTCCTTTTTTCTTGCAAAAGAAACATATATTTGCACTTGGACTTGAATTTATTCTCATCACCGTTCCTGAAGCATTTCCTTTTACGTTGTCACGTTCGATTTGTCTCTTGTACTCTTCTATTAGTTTCGCCTGGACAAATTTCAATGACATGTCATCTTCCTTTGTCATGGATAATGCTGTGACAATTGTATCATAACTCCGCGGTAACTGTCCGAATAGAATGCCAACCATCCATTTTTCAGAAAGCTTCTCCTCACCAAGGTCGTCAATCTTTTGGAACATCGTTGTCATCCAATTGATATGCTGTTCCATATCGCCATCCTCTTGGAGTCGACGTGTGCATATTTCCTTGATCAATTGAACACTGTGGTTACCTGTACCTTTTTCATGATATTGTCGCAATGCTTCCCACATACCTTTTGCAATACGGTGTTTCCTGATATGAACCAGTTGATCATTCTCAACAGTCAATGCGATAGTGGCCATGGCTTGTTTGTTATTTTTCTTCCATGTGTCAGACTTCATGTCATCGCTTGGTTCAACTTCTTCAATAACAGACCAGTATCCTTCTTTTTCCAATATCATTTCGATACGAAATTTCCATACAAAATAATAATTATTATTCAACTTTTCAATATGATATTTGGTTTCCGTAGCCATGTCTCTTTATAGGTTATGAATACTTTAAATGTTCGTATAAACTAAGGAAAGACTTTTTCAGCCCGAAAATATCAGTTTATATTTGTGTCTGGGCTCATAACCTCTTGGCTTAATCTTTGGGCACCAAATTGAAACACGCAATGTGATATAAAAATATAGTGAGTTTTTATTCTGTACCTTTTGTACATGAAGACAGCAGAGCGGGGAGTGAGAGAGAAAAAGTAACTGAACTAAGGATTACAACACGTATAGGTGGTGCTGTTTCTTCAAAAGAAAACTCTCTATGTTATCGACTGTATTAATTTAAATGTAACAACTTAAAGAATAACCAATTATACTCAACAGTACTACATTGTAAAATCGTCGAGAACGAGACCTGAGATATAATTACCCATAAGTCTTCTTCCACTTTCTTTTTTATGGCACTACACACTGATTTGTCAATCAACATTGAAATGATGTCAATCCATTTCGATTTGATGGTTTCAATGACAATCAATGAATCATTTCTCACTAGAAACTGGATCTGCTAAAATCCGACTATATGCATATGTGGTATAGGTACATCATTGTCATAACAGCGATATCCATAATCTCACAGTCGATAATCATCTATGTATTATCCATATATGTAATACTACTATATTGCTAGTCACGTATCTTCCCAATAAGCGGCATGAGCGTTGAGGAAGCAAGATAGAAAATACGGTACGCATGCGCATGTGTGTCAAAGTACATGAACTGTACATGCGCAAACGTTCAACGTTGAACGCATACGTCTATTAACTATGCGTACAGGCATATGTTTGCCTTTTACTTTTACACTTGTAGCACGATCGCACTATTATTATTATTTTTTTATTACTTTTTATAATTTTTTATAACAAATAAAAGTAATAAAATCACAGTATTCTATACTTTGACAGAAGTATCAAGAATTACACGATTTTATTAGGGTTAAGCTGGCTCAACGCGAGCATGCGCATTTGCGTCAAAGTACACGAATTGTGGGAGTGAGAGGTTGATATATGTCTGTCCCGTGATGATTTCGTCAGCTTTTCAGCAGTGTTGGCAATATAGTAGTATTACATATATGGTATTATCGATCTAATAAATCTAAGTGCGCCATTGTGTCGAAAATGTGAAAAGTACATTTCCTCACCCCTTATCCTCACCTTACGCATCTACAAGGTTGACGACGACGTTTCTTAAATATACATATATCAATTCGAATTTTGCAATATCTCCACTCATAGAACACGTAGAAGAAAAATAAAAACACTTTTATTATATAATTTAAGCCCAATTTAAGCTATTCATTGAACCTACTCTGAACTTAATCAATTTAGCTTTTATTAAGATTCGATAATTTAGGAATCTTTCAACTCGTCGATTCGCATCAAGAGACGCGGTAGCGTTTCGCACCAAGTATACGCGCTGCGAGACCGATTGCCTCTTTTACACGAGACGAAGTTTTGAGAGACCCTTCGATTATCAGATCTCAGTAACAGCTGATCCGATCGACTTCTAAGTAAGCTTAATGGATAGCTTGGGATCAATTTGCATAAGAAAAGTGTTTTCATTTTTCTTCTACGTATTCTACGAGCGTAGATATTGTGATACAAAGTTTGAAATGTAGCAATTTTTTATTAAGATACTCCGTTTTCTCCTTTCACGTCCTCCGAATGGCTAGGAGGGCGTGGAAGGGGTGAGGAAATGTACTGTTTACTGTTTCGACACAAGCGGCACTCGCAAGCAGTATCATGTGTTAAAGTGTACAAAATTGTAATGTGCTATCACAGACATATTAACATAAACTGCTTATAAGGCGATGAAACCCTAAGTGGGAGCATCCTCCTGAGGGAAAGAGATAACATGAATAGTAGGATGTCTGTCTTTCTTTGGTGGACGTGACCTATAGCGTAACCTGCGCGCAGTATGCACGGTTTCATAACCTCAAAACTTACAAGTGTATTGTGTGCATTGTGCGTTGTTAAAAGCTCACAACGAAAATTGATCCGCAAAATAAGAACTGTGTAAAAAATTTAACAATGCATTTGCATTTTTTTTCTCTTTTTCTCTTTTTTAGATATATTAGTCTATAGATACACTAGTGGAAACGATATAGAATACTTATCTGGAAAAAATTGAATGAGAGTGAAATCTACTGTGTTATTATTTAGCTGCAGCAGAACTCACTTATAATAGGTGGGAAGTAGCCACCTTATTTCAAATCAATATTTAACTGATGTTGATATCGATAGAATGATTGCAAATTTTATTAATAATTGGATTTCTTCATCCTCGGACAAAATATACAAAAATTCTATTAACATTTTACTTACAGAATTAAATTTACTTTCTCTTTTTTTCTTTTATAGATATACTCATGAATTATAAATATAGTCATGGAAATCGTACCAGTTTGCGAGAGACCGCTATTTTGTAGGAGTGGTAGAGAGGAATGGTAGAGACTAACTTTATTGAGAATGCTTGGTATAATTGCCATGTTCTTCAAGTTATTGTACTAGTCATGGAAATGATATAGGAATCAGAAGAATACAGTCTGTATTCGAATGATGGAAGACAAGAGTTTGCATTCCGAATTCTTCAAATGCTCGTTCTTGGCGGAACATTATGTTAGTCAATCCGCGTTTACAATAACGTGTGATCGATAATATACAAGCCTGCAAAAATTTGTAGTTTGAAAAAAACAAAGTAATTTCTTGTAGTTTTTTTGTGTGCTGAATCCGAGTTTGCAAGAAAAAATGTTCTATCACGTCACGTGATTTTAAAAAAATTCGGACTGAAACTCTCGAAAAACGCATTTTAGGGCATTTTTAAAACTTCGTAAACTGACAAACCCAATGTGCAAAAGACTTTGTAAAGGTCAAATTAATGCTCGAACATTATACTTTAACATGAAAGTATCGTATCTTTTACCGTCAGCATCATCAAACCTCTAGCGCACGTTTTAAGGATAAGTGTACGCTCACAGTATAGTATGACAATTGCTTTATTGTAAGTCGTTGCAAAACCATTGCACATTGTAAAAATTTTAATAGTGGATTTAATACATGGAATGGAAGATGCTTCGTAATAAAAATGTTTATTTTAAAAAGTTAATTTTTTATAAAATCATTATTTTTAAAGAATTGTTTAAACTAATTAAATAAATATTTTTATTACAAAGAGCACCTTCCATGTATTAAATTCACTATTAAATTTTTTTCTATCTGCAATGGTTTTGCAACGGCCCACAATAAAGCAATCGTCATACTATACTGTGAGCGTACACTCACTCTTAAAACGCGCCAGAGGTTTGATGATGTCGACGGCAAAAGATACGATACTTTCATGTTAAAGTACAATATTCGATCATTAATTTGAGCCCTTTGCGAAGTCTTTTGCACATCAGGTTCATCAGTTACAAAGTTTTAAAAATGCTCTAAAACATGTTTTTGGAGAGCTTCAGTCCCAATTTTTTTGAAATCACGTGACGTGATAAAATATTTTTTCTTACGAATTCGGATTCAGCACACAAAAAAACTACAAGAAATTACTATGTTTTTCAGACAGAAAAAACCACAGAAAAAAGTCAAAATTTACAGACTTGTGTAATCGATCGACAGTGATGGTGAGTGACAGCAATGAACGATAATTAGGTTATTAGCGGCAACAACAGTGAAAAATAGCGACTTAAGAAACGAGGTAAACAAAGAAGTTTTTTAATTTTATAATTTATTATTAAATACTATCCGTGTATGTAAACGCTCGTAGCTGAGCTACAAGTACTTACAAAATAAAATATATTATTATACAATAAATATGAAGGTAACGTTCCTGCTGTTTTCGATAACAAGATAAAATATATTAAACAATATTAAATATACAATATTAAAAAGTAAAATATATGTCTAAATATGTTAATGTTTTTCTTTGACTTCCCAAAGCTTTGTGAATTTATATTTAAAAGCATATCCAACTCCAATCAAAAAATAAATTTCACGAAATAGATTAAATTTGGATTTTTTTCAGTTATTCTTATTCTCTTTTAATATGTTTGTTTTACGAATCTTCTCTTTTTTTAACTTGTTAGGCTTGCTGAACCACACGTCGTTTATCCGCACCTTAAGATATTTAATACTACAAAATATGTGAAATTACAGCAAATGACTTTTAAAAAAAAAGGTACAAAAAGCATCAAGTATACGCATCGCGAAAGAACGCGTTCAAAAAAGAATTCTTGTAAAAGACTACTCAAATCTTCTCTAAAAAAGTAATGATGTCAAAAAATTATGCCAAATATAATAAATACAAATAATAATAAATATTTTAATACAAATAATTCAATACAAATAAATATTTTATACTAAACACTTGGCGCTGCTAAACAATGGCAACTTTTTTAAGCGGCAGGCCGCCATGTTCTTTTTCCGAGTCATTAACAAATTAGTACTCTGGAATTACAAGCAACTATTTTTCATTGTCCAGGCTTGTATAAATTTCAAATCAAACTTCAATAAACGACTTTTATATTTTGTGCACTAAGAATAACATATCACTTATGTACTTTCACTTAGAGTCAAATTTTAATCAATTTTACTTATATACACCTTATGTATGTATGTTCATTTTGAATTTGCACCTTGAATAACATATCAGTTATTTTTCGTGGTAATATATTATTAAATTTATTATATTATTTATTTTATTAATTTATTTAGATAATATACACTTTATGTATGTTCACTTTGAACTGGCACCTTGTATAATATATCAGTTACTTTTCATGGTGATATATTATTAGATAATCATTTAATATATCACTTACTTTTCATGGTAATATATTATTAGATAATCATTTAAATTTGTAAAAATTCAAATTCTTGAGGGTCTATTTTTGAACATGACTTGACCTTTTCATTTATAATTTTTTGGGATTCTATTATTTTGAAGAATTACATATTATTGACACTGTCATTTAGCCCGTTCGTTTAAGTCCTTTATTTTGAGACTTGTTATCAAAAACAGCACGAACATTACCCTTATATTTATTGAATTATTTGTATTAAAATATTTATTATTATTTGTATTTATTATATTTGGCATAATTTTTTGATATCATTACTTTTTTAGAGTAGATTTGAGTAATCTTTTACAAGAATTCTTTTTTGAATGCGTTCTTTTACGATGTATACTTGGCGCTTTTTTGTACCTTTTTTTTAAAAAGATAATTTATTGTGATAAAAATACACGGAGCGGTCTCGCACTACGCGTACACTTGGCGCGAGACACTACTATGTCTCTTGATAAAATTGTGTGTAAAGTTACATAAGCAAAAATTTATATAAATTAATATAATGTATAAGTAAATAATGTAAATGATAAATCAATTTAACATGTGTTCGTACATTTCTAGCTGTGTTAAGATTTTATTTGTCCGTAAGAAACGGTACATTAATGTGTTAGGAGTGTGAAATGTACATAGAAATTCATATAAATAATCATCTGACATAAAGACTCAGACCGAAAATGGCACGTTATTTACTTATCACTTATACATTGTGTTTATGTAAATTTTTGTTAATCAATAAGAAAGAAGAATTATTGTACTTGTTATAATTAATACTTAGATTAGTTGAATTAGTTTGAAACAAACCTTGTTTGAAAGTTGTACAGCTTCTCGTAAAGCGTGTGGCATGTTCTCTGGTAGTAAGGATGATTTATTGTAAGGAATGGGTATCCAATTAAATCTCTGCAATATAATTAATGTAAAAAATTTTTTAATCTCAGCTAATAAAAATATAATTTTTTAAATATTAATGAAAAGAATATCTTTCTTACCACATAAATTCGCAAAAATAAGATTATCACTCACCTTATTAAACTTAATGAGGACACACGGCTGTAATGGTTCTATATATCCGTATGGAGGCTGTCCGCAAACACCAAGACTTTCAATATCGAAAAAACAAGGTTTTACATTGGATATAATCGATACTTCTGGACGAACTTCATATGAACTGCATTCCGTAACCGTTTTATAATTCTCTTTATTTTTATTATACTCTAAAATAAAAACGTTGCTAAATATATTTCCTTTTCTAATAACAAGATATGTATGCTTGTTAAAATCAAAATAAACAAAAACAGAAAGCCGAGAACGAGAGCAGTAAGTAAAGATAATATGATATAAAATAATATAAATAAACAATACACAAATATTCTAATAATGTTCGTGAGTTTTTTAAAGAAATAATATATAAAAAATTAAAACAACACATAAGCTTTTCAAAAGCCAAAAATTATGTACAATAAAAACAATACAAAAAATTATAAATAAAAGCAATCATATATTAAAACATATATGTATGTATACATATCACACATCATACGCGTTTCGATTCACAGAGTCTTCTTCAGTGACATATAATAATAGTTATCCCACTAAGCAGGTGGTTTTTGAACTGTTATCTCATTGTTATGAGAGTGCCATAGTCATATTTCTTGATAATGATATCACATACTCCTCCGGATATTTCTGTGAAGTGATGACCGTCATAATCAAAAATCACTATCCAAAAAAAAAAACACTCTGATTTATCTAAAGTGAACTAACAGAGGTCAAATGTTATCCATAAAAAACTCTTTTTAATTAAGAAATTGAGAATAATCTAGTGTAAAAAAAAAACAATATAATGTGTATCTAACAAATACCTCTTTTATTCTTCATAATTAAAGTTAAAATGTGGAAGTGATGGATCTTAAATATGTCACTATTGCTTGGATTGAGACAAACTGTGAATACGAGTCGAAAACGGTCACCACTACACTGTTTTTAATATGTATATATCATAATATATAGAGGATATTGTAAATTAACTGGGTGTACAGATTAATAATGTCACAATTTTAGCTTATTACTGAATACATATAATTTGTTAATATGGATTACAATGGATTACAAAACTCAATATTGCTTAACAAAAAGAAAACTCTTTCTCTCACTTTTAATGTCTCCGTAACGACATCTGTAACAGACTACTAACCGCGCTGCGGTCAGAAAAACAAAACTGACAAGACTCTTATAGCGCGGTCGTTCAAATTTGCAACAGATATAAAAACTATTTAAATCAAATTCACCGTTGACTTCTAACACACCCTTCTCAAAGGTAAATTTGATCTTTAAATCAGACAAAAAACTTTAGATTATTGTACCTCAGATAAACCTAACAATCTTATTAGCTTCACAAACTGACTACTTCCTAATGGTTTGATTAATGCATCAGCAATCTGATCATTCGTATTTATGTATACAACCTTTATTATATGTTCTTTAACCTTTTCTCGTATAAAATGCTTAATATCAATATGTTTAAGTCGTTTGTGAAACTCTGGATTTTTGCTGGCTCGAATAGCAGACTGATTATCTTCGTATATTTTTATACAAACCAATTCATTTTGTATCATAAAATCCCTGAACAGGAATCTAAGCCAACATGCTTCACTGTTGCTAAACTTAAAGCCATATATTCCGCCTCTGTTGAGTATAATGCCACGGTTGGTTGTTTTTTACTCATCCACGATACAGAATAATTTAGTACCTTGAACACGTATCCAGCTGTCGATCGTCGATCTATATTATCACCCGCCCAATCTGAGTCAACATAGCCAACTATATAGTCTTCTTTTATTTTTTCGCGTTTAAAAATTAACTTAAATTTATAGTTCCTTTAATATATTTTAAAATTTTTTTAAGTGCTCGCCACAAATCTTCGCTTGCTCATGACTGATATCTACTTAGAATGCTAATTAAGTTATATAAGTCCGGTCGAGTACACAACATTACATACATTAGAGTACTGATTAAATGTCTACATCTATGTTCTAATTCTTTCGACTCAGATGTTTCTCTCATAAGTGTTTCATGCTTAAAATTTATTTCCATAAGCGTCGATATTGCTGTACACATACTCATATTATACTCAGCAATAACATTCTTTAGATATTTGGATTGATTTAAGACGATTTCACCCTTTTTAACATTTTGTTTGATAGTTATACCTAAATAATGTTTTACATTTCCTGGGTCTTTTATTTTAAAATAATGATTTAGAACTTCTTTTATTTTCTGTACTTCTTGTTCATTTGTTCCAGCTAACAATAAATCGTCTACATATAAAAGTATAAACATTTTACTTTCTTTTTTAATTTTTACGTACAAACAATAATCATTTTCTGATTTAACAAAACCTTGCTTAATCATTACTTCACGAAATTTGTTATTCCATTCCTTTGGAGATTCCTTTAACCTGTACAATGTTTTGTTGAGCTTACATACTTCGTTTGTTTTCCGACTTTAAAGTTAATCCTTCCGGTAGAAGCATATATAAGTCACTATCAATTTTACTGTATAAAAACGCATTGCAAACGTCCATTTGTACTATGTCGTATGTTTAAATTATTGCACACTGCTAGAGAAACTCTGACCGTTGGTAATTTAGCGACTGGACTATAATTATTCGAAAAGGATACATTTTTTTGCTTAAAACTTCTCGCTACTAATCGGGCTTTATACTTGACAATATCTCCTCTTTCATTTCGCTTCTTCTTAAATACCCATTTACTGTCAATAGATTCGCAATTTTCTGGTCTCTTTATCACAGTCTACGTGTCGTTTCCTTTTAATGCTTCTATTTCTTCTTTTATCGTCTTTTTCCACATCTCTGATTCGTTGCTCGTCACAGCTTCATGGTAAGTTAATGGTTCATCTTCTTCTATTAAAGACTTCTTCTATTAAGATTCCACTCATAATCTTTATAAGCTTTAGGTTTCTTCAGTGCTTCTGTTTCTTAGTCTATATCTTTGAGGTGTCTCCTCACTTTTTCACATGAGACGTAGTCGTCATTTAAACTGTTTTCACCTGTTTGTTCATGATCATTTAGTACACTTTCATCTTCATCTTCCTCAATCCTTCCTATTGAATCATTGTCATTATCTTAACTGTTTCCTTCTTCATCTTCTTCATCTTAATGTACAGCTGTATCTATTTTCTTTGTAGTTTTGTTTTTGTCTTAAAGAAATATTATATCTTTTAAAATTTCAACCTTCTTACTTCGATGAAAATATATTCTATACCTTTTCACTTCTTCATTGCCGACAAAGATTCCCTCTTTACTCTTGACATCTAGCTTCAGTCTTTGTTTCTTAGATATGTGTGTTGCTACCTTTAATCCAAATATTCTGAATATCAACTCATATCAACCTTTTTCTTATGCCATATTTCAAACGGGGATGTTGTATTTCCTGAATTTGAACCTGTTCTGTTTAAAATAAATACCGCCGTGTTTACAGTCTCAGCCTAAAAAATTTTTGACATGTTCGCACTGTGTATCATTGTTCTTGCAGCTTCTACTATCGTCTTCATTTCGCGTTCTGTTTGTCCATTTTGCTGAGGAGTATAAACTACTGAACGTTAATGACTTATGCCATTTTCTTCCAACATTTGCTGTTACTTCTTGATTTATATACTCTAGCCCATTATCAGTGCGTCTTCACTTTATTTCCCGTTACTCTTTCAGCCATTTTTATAAACGATGCAATCTTCAGTTTAACTTCTGACTTATGTTGAATAAAATACACATAGGGGATGGGGGTGTCTTATTAACACCGACATTTGAAATCAAATTGATTTTAAGTTGATGGTTGTGTTTGCGTTTAAAGTTCGACAGTGTCGACGCGCATCTTGTATTTAATTGTGTACTGCGATTGCGTAGATCATTGATTGGCCAAAAAAGATCCAGGCTCGACCATAAAAAGGCGAGTTGAAGTTTATTTCTTACTATTTAGTAATACACGGTCAAGAATGTATTAATTGTTTATTGTTTAAAATACACATCTTTAGTTTAAATGATCATCTTTGAATAAAAAATACCTTGCACCTCCTAGAGATGTTGTTTCCATGGGTCCACACAGATCACTGTGGATAAGTTCGCACGTCCTTGATGCTCTTGATTGACTCACTGGATATGAACATCTGTGTTGCTTTCCTCCCAAGCAGTCCTTACGCGCATCGCCCCTCAACAACAATGCCACACCTCGCGGGTCCCCGCGCGGCAACAGCGCCACGCCAAGAAGGGACGCAGCTCTCAACATTCCTCCACCACTTAAGAGAGCTGTCGCCGGTAGATGTGAATCCCCGACGCCAGTCTTATAATCGGAACGTGGCCGGCGGGAAAGGCGTTCAGAGTGGCGAAGTAGCCCACGAGTTTTTGTCACGTCGCTAGTAGAAAGTTCTGTTTCCTCTGGTTCTACTCTCTCTGGTCCTGTATCCTCCGGTTCTGTTTGAGGAGCATCTTTTGTAGCGTTTGGTTCAGTCGGTTTTAGCTGCCAATTTGGGGATAGACATTCTTCATTAAGAACTTCAGTTTCCTTCTGTGGAACCAGCGCGATTCCAAATTTAATTGAAGTGTCTGTTAATAAACCCTCCTTTAATACTGAGCGAGCAATCGTTCTCCCAACCAATTTTACAATCTTCCCTGGAAGACGTTGTTTATTTGAGACCTCTATCATTACCGCTTGCCCTGGAACAAAAATGCGAGATTTTGTCCCATGATGAGTATCGAAATGTTGCTTTATTCTCCTTTGCTGATTAGACAAAGATATTTCTAGTTTTGAAACTGGACTGAAGATCTTAAGTGGCGTTCTGAGCTTGCGTCCAAAAAATACTTCCGCAGTTGATTTGCAATCTAGCACTGCGTCGCTGGGTATAAAGTTGCAAGAGCGTATAGAAAGAAAGATCGGTTAACTCCGTTTCTAGTCTTGATGCTGAACTCATATCAATTGAATTTTTTAGTATCCTCACCATTCTTTCAGCTTGGCCGTTTGATTGAGGATGCCCTGGTGGGCTACAAAGGTGTAAAATATTAAATTGCTGCGTGAACTTTTCCGAGGTAAATTGAGTACCATTGTCCAAAACAAGTACTTCTGGTGGTCCATAGCGACTATAGAGTCTTCGTAGATATCGACATATTGCGGCTGATGTAATCATTGAAAACCATCCTGCATCGACAAACTTACAAGGGAAGTGTCACAACTGTCCGGGACCGATTTGATTCTCCTTTAAATATATTGTTATATATACAAATCTAAGAGACACATATTTTTTTATAATATATGGACGGATTTTGACTTTTAAGGGATAAAACACCTCTTTGAAAAAAAAACGGTTTTTATCTTTCAAGGCGAACATCTTGAAACTATTAAAGATAGAAAAAAATTCAAACGGAGTATTAAATGGCTTGATGAGTACTATAAAATAATGCAAAAAAATTTTTTTCTCTTTTTTCAAAAAATCTTACTGTTCAAACTTCCCGCGTACCCTAGCGTTAGCGCGAACGCATAGGGGCGCTGCTTGGCGAGGCAGGATGCGGTTGGTGTCGCGTCGGCGAGGGCGCGAAGGTCGTTTTGTTGCAAAGGGGAGAGAGGTAGCGGGAATTTGGTGAAGAAGCGTGTGGTTCGTGAGAACAACGGAAGGAAGCGAGGTTGTGGGTCGTTGAGAACGCTCTTGTTGGAATTCGGGAGAGACGTCGAATCTCGTAGTTGGAAAAGTACGGCAATCCGCTGCATCGATAAAGGAGTGATACGGGCGTGTCTTGGCATTGGTCGTGTTGTGTAGATTATTGTCGAAACCGACCAGAAGGGAGGAGACAGTAAGATTCTCACGCAAAGTGCACTAGCACGTTATCAAAACGCGACTCGGGCATTGGAAGCCACGAGGTTGGGTCTGTCGCTCGGACGAAGGAAGAAGGACGCCATTCGGGCGTGAAGGACGCCATTCGGGCGTGAAGGACGCCATTCGGGCGTGAAGGACGTGATCCTTGTATCTATCTTGGACGCCATTCGGGCGTGAAAGACGTGATCCTTGTATCTATCTTGGACGCCATTCGGGCGTAAAGGACGTGATCCTTGTATCTATTTTGGATGCCATTCGGGCGTAACTAGGCTGCCACTCGGGCAGATTCTCCACAGATTTTTTACAGATTCTGTCCGAAGAAAATTGGTGAAAATAAAGAGGAAGGATTGTGAAAGGATACAGAGACAAGGAAAAAGGCCTGGTAACCGACCGTCATTCCAATTAAGGAACGAGCCATACAGTATCAAGATAAGTCCTCATTTTTCAACACGGAGTCTCATCCTACCCTCCTTTATATGAGTCAGCGCTATGAAGAAAGCTGTTTATTACTCATTAAGATTCCTTTAATTCAATAAGTGCAAATACATAACCTTAATACCATACTATGTATACATCTCTTTCAAGTTAATTATTTTGTGACAATCTTCTCACAGATCCATCTGTGCGAGTCGTTATATATTATATTTCAAATCCTTGCCCCAACACTTACCTCTAACTTTTTTTCAAAATTTTGAATTTTTGTTTTCACCAAATTAAAGATTATTTTTTAACGAATTCATCCATGTATATTAAAGTTATGTTGCGTAATCATTTTCGAGAAATCATTACAAACCTCTCCGCGCGCCGTATACGTTATTCATACTCATATCGTACCTACTATGTGCGTAAGTGTAATAATTATCGTCGAAATAAGATATTTAAAAAAATGTTAAATTTGTAAGAAAATAAGCTTCTATTTGTGGCGATAAAAAAATTTTGAAATTTTGAAAAAAGAGTGATGAAAATATTTTAAAAATTAAAAAAATTTCTTTTGCACTGTTTTATAAAGTACTCCTAAAATCATTCAACTTTTATTATATGATATTTTTCTAGCACAGATCAGATTATAAAAAACATTAAGAATTAGGGTAGTTTTTATTATACCTTCTTAAAGTTATTAAAACTTTCTATTTATCTCTGTACATTATTTCTTTATAATATCTTAAGATTATCTTCTCTTACAACTATTTTGGTCCCAATGCTCTAACATCTTGTTTATTTATAGTTTTGGGCAATAATATCTACACGTAATTAATAATAAAATAATAATTATTAAGTGTACATAATAAAGTTTACATAATAAATTTATACTTTTTGCTACACGTAATAAATTTATACTTTTTAGTATTCACTCATTATACATTACAATAATGATATTCGACGAAAAAATGTTTTAAACATAATGACTGTTTGCACCAAGAACATCTTACTACAGCTAAATTATTGCAACTTTTGATAATACATGTTGTTGAAGTTTTGTCAAAACTGAATTGTGCTGGATTTTTAAATTCTTCTGGTCTTTCGTTCGTATACCCACTTTTAAACCACGAATATTTATATTAAATAAGTTGTGATATTGTGGGGATGACAATTGATTATGTATCAAAGAATGCTCAGCAATGTCACATTTCAAAAAAATTGTCTGACAAACTGTCATTATGTTTAAAACATTTTTTTGTCGAATATCATTATTGTAATGTATATAATGAATGAATACTAAAAAGTATAAATTTATTATGTGTAGTAAAAAGTATAAATTTATTATGTAAACACTTAATAATTATTTCATTATTAATTACGTGCAGATATTATTGCCCAAAACTATAAATAAACAAGATGTTAGAGCGTTGGGACGAAAATAGTTGTAAGAGAAAATAATCTTAAGATATTATAAGGAAATAATGTACAGAGATGAATACAAAGGTTTTAATAACTTTAAGAAGGTATAATAAAAACTACCCTAATTCTTAATGTTTTTAATAACCTGTTGTTTGAGAATGCACGCAATACCGCGACGCGGTGTGCGTTACGTGGATCAGACGATCCACTGTAGGAAATCCGAGAGGAAGGTGAGCGATAATCACAAAACTGTTTTAAGTTCAAGACAAAGAAAAAAACAAGTTATTTATTTTAAAAACAACAAAGTTCGACGTGCGGCTTTATGTTGTTGAAACGTCAGAGGTCACGTTCAAATAATGTCGTTTAACGGTTGCGAAAAGTGCCGTGTCACGAGATTGATGTCGCACTAATTAAACACACGGACAGTTAGCCTGGTCATCGGCTAGAAAGCTCCACATGGTGCAGGATTCACGCAATTCTAGAACGCGAGATTCCTACGATTTAAAACCGACCACACGCCGCCGAAACATAAGAATCACATAAAATGAGCAATTTGAAATATCCGTTGTAATGGAACAAGCGTCACGGGATTCACGATCCCGATCGAAATATCTTCGCGTAACACTGAAGAGAATGTCTTTAAATCTGGATTTTTTCCCGACGGGAAAGCCAGAAAGAATTGAGCGATCTCTACGGCAGTGAATTTATGCTGTGCGACGACCGTCCCGATTGATCACGCGAATGAAGATCCAACGCGATATAATGCGATAGAAGTCTCTCGAAAGACGTGAACTCGATATTCGGAGAAGACAACTTCGAATCACACGAACTGCAGTTTTCACGAAACACTGACTTGACTTCGAAGGAAGACACACGATGTCCAGAGACGAAACTCGCAAGGCTTTTGTGAGAACGTTTACAGAGAACAGCGATGCTTGGATATTGACGATCATCGCAAGACTAACTTTTTAAACTTAGGATCTCGAAACGGTAACGATCTTTAGGTGAAAACAATACGCGGTGATAGGTCGCTCGGGTTGCGAGACCGCGTCACCGAATTCCAGCGCGTTAGACGGAGAGCGCACGTGGAATTACGAACTTCTCGCTCTCTCACCTCTCGCGTTTCTTTCGAACGATAAACAGCGTGAGCAAGCGAGCGATCAGCTGCTCTAACGTTTGAATTCGAAACATCTGTAATGCTAGAAAAATATCATATAATAAAAGTTGAATTTTAATTTGATTTAATTTGAATTTGATTTTAGGAGAACTTTATAAAACAGTGCAAAAGAAATTTTTTTAATTTTTAAAATATTTCCATCACTCTTTTTTCAAAATTTCAAAATTTTTTTATTGCCACAAATAAAAGCTTATTTTCTTACAAATTTAACATTTTTTTAAATATTTTATTTCGACGATAATTATTACACTTACGCACATAGTAGGTACGATACGAGCACGAATAACGTATATACAGAGGGGTTTGTAATGATTTCTCGAAAATGATATTACGCAACATAACTTTAATATACATGGATGAATTCGTTAAAAAATAACCTTTAATTTGGTGAAAACAAAAATTCAAAATTTTGAAAAAAAAAGTTAAGGTAAATTTTTTGAAAAAAAAAATTAAATAACTTATATATATTTAATTTGGTGAAAACAAAAATTCAAAATTTTGAAAAAAAGTTAAAAAGGTAAGATTTTTTGAAAAAAAAAAAAAAAAAAAATTTTTGCATTATTTTATAGTACTCATCAAGCCATTTAATACCCCGTTTGAATTTTTTTTCTATCTCTAATAGTTTCAAAGATATTCGCCTTGAAAGATAAAAACCGTTTTTTTTTCAAAGGGGTGTTTTACCCCTTAAAAGTCAAAATCCGCCCATATAAAAAAATACGTGTCTCTTAGATTTGTATATATAACAATATATTTAAAGGAGAATCAAATCGGTTCCTGACAGTTGTGACACTTCCTTTGTTAAAATAGCTATCAACAATGATAAGTATCCCTTGTCCATGGATTGGTCCTGCGAAGTCAATGTGAAGACGAGACCATAGTTTTTCTGGGTGCAAGGGTTCCTTGATAGGCTTAGCCGCTGTGGAGTCACAATGTTTCCACCTCTTTACGTATCTTTCAATATCGTCGTGCATTGCGGGCCAGTAAAAATAACAGCGAGCAAGTTGTACCATACGCCGAATACCTGGGTGTGCAATGTGTAGTTGTTGCAAGACGGTAGACCGTAGACGCTCGGGAATCACTAGTTTCTCATCTGAAACTAATGTACGGTCAACAATGGTTAAGTACTCACGAAAATAGGGCATCAAGTTCTTGTCTGTAGCATCAGACTTTAGCCAGCCGTTTCTCAAATGGTCTATCACTTCAGCTAGAATGCCATCGCTGAATGTTAAACATTGAAATTTCTGTCGAGCTGTTAAAGGTAGCAGGTTTCTTGATTCATTGACGAGCTGTTGAAGCTCCGTGTCTGCTTCTTGTAGCTATGACTTCTTCGAAATCTGGATCCTCCATATCTTGACGAGCCTCTTGTATTAACTGTGAAAGAGTGTCAGCTTATTCGAACTTATCGGTATTAATATACTCTATTTCAAAATCATATCCAATTAAACGGAGAACCCAACGTTTCAAACGATTCGCTATGCGTGTATCCAGTCCTGTTGTTTTTGATGTCTTTAACGTTAAAAGTGGACGGTGATCTGTTTGTAACACAAAGCGGCCATAAATAAATTTCCGAAAACGTTCAACCGCGGTAACTAAAGCTAAAGCTTCTTTCTCGATTTGGCCGTAGTTCTGTTGAACCTTAGTAAGTGCCTTGGACATGTGGAAAACAGCCTTTACGTTGCCATCCGGTACTCATTGCAATAAAACACCACCAATGCCAATTGAGCTGGCATCTGCTGCGACGATCAAAGTTTGTCTGGGATTATAATGAGCTAGCACGAGTGGTCCCATAAGTATGCCCTTAATTTCTTCAAAAGTCTTTTGCAATTTTGATGTCCAGATAAAGAAAACATCCTTCTTGATTAGTGCTTCAAACGGTGCTTTCAGTCGATGGAGATTTGGTACAAACTTCCCGTAGTAATTAATTAGACCCAAAAACGAGCGAACTTTCTTCGTGTTTTTAGGAGCAGGCATTTCTTTGATTAGCCGAAGTCGTGCTGGATCAGGCTCGATGTCTTTTGCTGAAACAATAAATCCGAGGTATTTTACTGATGAAGTGTGAAACTTACTCTTCCGTATTTGTAGCCGAAAACCCCATTCTTGTAAACGGGTTAAAACTGCCTGCAACCGTGTGTCATGCTCCATACGATTTTTACCGTATATCAAAATATCGTCTAAATAGACAAGCACGCCTGGAATGTCTGATTGCTTGTTCCAAAGTACGCTGGAAAATTGCTGGAGCTGGCCTCAATCCGAAGATTAGACGATTATAAACAAAGAGTTTTCGATGCGTGTTAATGGTAGTTAACTTCTTGCTTTTGTCGTCCAGCTTTAAATGAAAGTAAGCGTCGGAAAGATCCAACTGTGAAAACACTGCTTCCGTGGAGCTTTGCTATAAGATCTTTCATGTTTGGGATTGGGTAGTCGTTTGCATCGAGTGCGTCATTTAGATCTGTTGAATAGTCCGCACAAATACGTATTTTTCCATTTGCTTTGGGTGTAGCGACGATAGGAGCGGCCCATTCCGAGGAGTCAACTGGAGTTAAGTTTTCGTTACTGGTGAGTCTATCCAATTCATTATTGATAGGCTCCTCAAGTGCAAGTGCAATTAGATGCCGTGGAATGTGCACAGGACAAGCATTTTCTTTTACTTGTAAATGGACTGTTACTTTAGTGCATTCTCCCATTGAATCATCAAAAAGTTCAGCAAATTGTTTCTGTAGTGAATTTATGACGATAGAACTTACTTGTTCTTGATTATTTGTGACTCCTGAGTCATAATCGACTAAACCGAGTTCGTTTATGACTTGTGCAATGATAAGTACAGTTTTCGGTTGATCAAGTACAATGGTGCTTTTGTTGTATTATTCTTGTAACCCAGTAAGGCATGAAGAATCCATTGATGCGTATGGAATAACCTGAAACATTAAGACACGAAGATGTATAAGGTTGAAACTTGAGGAGGCCGACTTGCATCCAGACTTTCTTGCCAATTGTTGTAACGTCCGCGCCTGTATCCAATTTTAATTATTATGTATTCAAAAACATTTTAATCGGTTTGTCATTAACAGTAATGTGAGCGAATTTCCGATATCGATGCCCTTTGCCTAGAATGTCCTGCAATTTGACAGTTTTACTTTTATTATATTGTAGACAAGCAAACCTTAGCGATATGCCCTATTTTTTGCATATCCTGCATTCCGCTTCCTTAAATGAACAATCATTGCGTTTGTGCTCTGTTGCACCACACCCATGACAGGATGGATACGTAGAAGAAGCTATTTTCTTTTTCTCTTGAAAGGATCCTTTTCCTTTTATAGCATTCCTCGTTGGCTGCTTAACTGCGTTAATTTCTGTAGATTGTTGTTCTTCGACGCGCATAACATTTGCTGTGCGATTTACGTGTGCGTAGTAATTTCTCTGATATCCCCGAACATGCAATTTTCTTTCTCGGTTGCTACCTTGAAAAGAACAGTCCGCTCTGTATGGTAGGCATGATCGCTGAGCGCAAAAGCCGCAAGAAGAATCTTGAGCTGGTCGATATTGAAATTGTCAAGCTCAAAAGCGTCTCCGAGAACGCTTATAAAGTATTTCTATTGCGGTTGTAGAGGAAGAAACACGATAATTGAGGGTTTCGAAGCGACGCTGAAACAAGGTTTTGTTGTCATGAAATTGTTTTTTAGGTGTTGAACGAGATCATTAAATTGCAAGTCGTGTGGTTTCTTAGGTGATAAGCGACTAAACAGATGTTGATACTCGTCATTGCCAAGCGCATTGAGAAGTAGCGCTTTACGTTCTTCCTCGGTTAGCCCTTTTGCACCTTCCATGAATGTGCCTTCATGGCACTCATACCATGTAAAGGTCTTAACCCTTTCTAGGATCATGGATGAACTTGCCGAGTCGTGTAGAAAAGTTAGAAAACTGTGATGACTTTTCTGGTGGTAGTACAAGGTTACTGTTGAGCCTACCTTGTGCTTATAGCCTCTGCTAAATGCTTCTGTGATTCGCTTATCTGTTGCAAAAGCGCCTGTTGATTTTGCGTTTATTGCTAGCGACTGAAGTAGCTGTTCCATTGCCTTTCTTTAGGTTTGAAAAACTCGCAGCGCCAATTGTTGTGTTTCGTGCTTAATACTCGTCATCGCCAAGCGCGAAATAAATACTGAACTTGAAATGAATACACTAGCAATAATATGATAGTAAACTTCTTTATTCAGGGGCTGAATATCCCCTCCGTTGTGCGCCATCTTGCCGTGGTAGAGGGGCTCCCCTGGGAGAAATCCCAGGGGTCTAAGAGCGCACACATGGAAGGAATAACCATGTTAAAAAACCCGGGTAGGTCGGACTCGTGAGGGGGGTTATCCCAGCCGAGGAGTGGGGGGCTCCGAAATAACCCCTTCGTGGAAGAAAACCACGTTAAAAAATTACATTTTTATTTTTTCATGGACGATGAGCAATTATAAAAGTACGATGTTACCGCTTCAGGGGGATCGGATCCCCAGAGGCCGGCGTAGGGGGGATATGGTCCCGGCCCCCCCTATGTCGTCATCTGGCGACGGGCGGTGCGGGGGGTGCGACGCAGGCCCCCCGCACAACAGGGCTACTGCGGAGGCCCTGTGGACCTCGGTCCTCAGGGTTGTGGAGGAACTTCTTCACCTTATGAAGGAGTGGAGGACAGGGGATGAGAATCCCTCAGGTTTTCCCGGGGCATACCGAACGTATGCCTCGGTGGCTAGAGGAGGGGGGAGATCAGTACCCACAAAGACGGTGGGTACTCAGACCCCCCCGGAGGATAAGGGTGCCCCCCCCCCCCAGATGCTACAAGTGTCTGGGGCGGGGACACATTCGACGGTGGTGTCCTTCCACCACCGACCGGGGCAACTGTTGCCTCCGGTGCGGGGTGGAAGGGCACCACATTGGGGCGTGTGCGGCTAAGGCCGCACACTGCCCCAGATGTCATGAGGAGGGGCTTCCCGCCTCCCACCGGATCGGTGGGGGCGGGTGCCCAGTGATTCCTCCCCGTAATGGGGGAGGAAAGAGAAGGAAGAGGACTAGGAGGAGGGGGGGTATAACCCCTTCTGTGGCACCTGGGGAGGCGCCCCCGCTAGTCGGGATGTCCCCTTCCCGGGTGGAGGTAATGGTGGTGGACTCTCACCTGCGGGAGGGTCCGCCCACTGGGACGGACTCTCCCGCAGGGGAGATGATGGAGGTTGAGGTCGCCACCGACTCGGCGGAGAGTGTGTCCTCTGCCGTCTCGGTGGCGACTGTTGTGGAAAACGTCCCCGAGTTGGCGCGGAGTGCGTTTCGCGCTGACTCGATGATGGACGTGGAGGAAGCAGCTCCCCCCGTGGAACCCTTAATTGGGCCCTCCATGGGGGTGATTGATGGTGGTAAGGAGGGGGGAGACCTCTCCTTCCCTCTTTCTTTAACGAAGGCGGGGGACCCCAAGCTGTCCCACCTCGCCCCCGTGGTCAGCCTTCGCGGGCTGACTGACGCGGAGGTGAGGGCGGCGGCAGCTTGGAAAGCCGTCCCCCCTGCCGCAAAAATCGCGGCAAAGGGAGGGGTAATCAAAGGGGAAACCAAGGTTCCCCCCAAGATTCTCCCCAAACCAAAGGTTCTTGAGGGGGGGGGGTCACTCCCCCCCTCAAGTCGGAAACAGAGGATGTGTCCCTCTCGGGGTTTCTGGCGGAGGGGCGTGGGCGGACGGGGGAGATGGAGCCCATCTCTTTTACCCTTGTCCATCGCCCCAATGTAGTCCCCTTGGACTATGCGGTGGACAAGGGCATCGAAATGGCCACCATCCCGCCACATAACAACACCCTGTGGGAGATGGTGGCCGACAGAATTCTTGATGGGGACCCCATGGTTGTTGGGGGTCTTGAAATGACCAAGGGTGGGGGTAAGGGAATCAGGTTCCTGGCTTACCCTCCTCCCACCCTTGGTCGCTTTAGGGACGTCGGTGAGGCCGTTGACTCCGTCAAGAGGGCGATCACGGAGCTGGCAACGGAGCACCCAGGATGGGAGCTCCGTTGCCACGTGACGGGCCACCCGGGGAGTCGACGTTCTCAGGAAGCCTCGGCGGGGGGCTCGGGGGTGGGCGCCACACAGGCGCCTCCCGGCTTCCTCGCCGAGGCGAATCGCTTCTTTGCGAAGGGGTTGGAGGAGGTGGAGGGTCGTCCCTCCACTACTGACCTCCACCCCAAACCGCAGAGAAAGAAGAAGAAGAAGGCGGCTGGGGGCACTTAAGTCCCCAGCTACCTTCTTCCTTGCCCCCCCCCCACAACATCGGGGGGCTATGTTTTTCCCCCCTCCTAACATCTGGGGGGGATTGGGGGGAAAAGTTACCGGCCGGCTGAGAGCGGGGGCTCTCAGTCGCGCCGATCCCCCCCAGGGTAGTGGAGGGGGAGCCGCTGGTCACGGCTCCCCCTCCAAATTTACGAGATGAGGCTCTCACAAGGGCCTGCCCGAGAGGGGGAGAGAAGTATGCCCTGAGGTGATTCCTCTCCCCCTCTCGCTAAGGGCCGGGATGATTGACCCGGGGTGGTTTTAGCGGGTATACCGGCAAGCCTGGATCTTTCTGGCTTGCCGGGGACTCCCGCATAACCCGTGGGGTTCCCCCGAACCTCACGGGTATCCATAAAGGATTTCCACCTCGTAAAAAAAAGGGGGGGCTGAATATGTTCAGGTTAAGTCTAATCTCTCTAAGTACGCGCACCGCCCCTCAACAACAACGCCACACCTCGTGGGTCCCCGCGTAGCAACAGCGCCACGCTAAGAAGGGGCGTAGCTCTCAACATACACATTCTTCGCTTTAAATATTACTACAACCTGGAATTTCCATGTAATCCAATTCTTTCCATTTAGCTTGATTACTGCCTGGTTTGAGTTTTCCATTTTTTTTTTGTTTTTCACAGTGACTCTTATACTATGCACTTCTAACCTTACACCCTTAACTTTCAAGACACTGGGTCCATAACTTGTTGTAAATTAACTGGGTGTACAGGTTAATAATGTTACACTTTTAGCTTATTACTGAATATAATTTGTTAATATGGATTACAAAACTCAATATTGCTTAACAAAAAGAAAACTCTTTCTCTCACTTCTAATGTCTCCGTAACGACATTTATAACAGACTACTAACCGCGCTGCGTTCAGAAAAACAAAACTGACAAGACTCTTATAGCGCGGTCGTTCAAATTTGCAAATATAAAAACTATTTAAATCAAATTCACCATTGGCTTCTAACAGAGGGCAATAACGATAAGCCAGTTATTTGTTTTCCTCGATAAATCACAATATCAGTTGTTGGGCAATGATACCGGGTTTCAGAGATGATATCGTATCAAGTGTAAATGCAATCCTGACAGTTATTTAAAAAAACTAATAAAGCTACCTGAAAATAGAAATCGTTAAGATATTTGGAAATGAAACAATTTGATAACAACGAAATGAGATAATTTAATTATACAAGGTTAATAAAATAAAACAATAAGATTAAACCAATAAGATGATTAAAACAATAAGAAAAATGTAAATAACACTGGTCGTTAGACAACTCGCTTCTCCTTGGCGCGGTCAGAGGCACCCCTTCGTCTCGAGTAACGTGTTCTCGTTCGGGTAAACCTGGCAATGGAATGTCCGCGGGACAGTAGTCGTGCTGCTGACCACCTGAGCTACTCAGGGTCACAAGATCGTCTCTTTCGTCGTGTATCCGGCACTTAGAACCGCCACAAATCAAGCGCTGCCAATGGCGGACACTACTGTCCGCCCCGAGTAAGAAAGGCGCTGGCACTGAGAACTACTGCAGATAGGGCACTGTCAATGGCGGACACTACTGCCCGCCCCGAGTAAGAAAGGCGCTGGCACTGAGAACTGCCGCAGATCGGGCACTGCCAATGGCGGACACTACTGTCCGCCCCGAGTAAGAAAGGCGTTGGCACTGAGAACTGCCGCAAATCGGGCACTGCCAATGGCGGACACTACTGTCCGCCCCGAGTAAGAAAGGCCCAAAAACCGTTCGTGACCGGTTCGTTGCTGCCTTTACTTCGTATCTTATTCTCAAGATGCTCGTGCGAAAAGAAGAACTACGTCTCTACTCGTTGCGATCACTGCGACATATATACGGCGAAGAAAAAGGAAGTCGACCGTGGCGCCGTCGGCTCCCCTTCTCCACGCCCCACTAGCGCCTCCGTGAATCCGGTACGGTGGATAAGTTTAATGTCTGGACCGTCGCGGCGTCGGTAACGTCATTGGTTTCCGAAACATTAGTAAAAGTAAATTTTATTTGGCAAGCTCCAATATGATTTGTTTAGATCTCTAAATATGTTTTGTTTAGATGTTCCGAGTCTTTTTGCAAATTAATGCTCTTCTTCTGTGATCTAATGTGAATCATTTCATATCAATCTTTTTTGATAATTGGACTTTGTATCGAGAACTTTCACATTATCCCAGTCAAATGAGTGGTTAACATTTGTTCTATGACTACCGAATGCTTTGACAAATCAAGCCTCACGTTAAATCTATGTTCCTTCAATTTTGTCGATAATTGTCTTTTAGTCTAGCCTACATAAGATGCCTCATAATCTTTACATTGAATGTTATATACTACATTATTCTTTTCCAATTTATTTGTTTTATCTTTTTGAACTGATAAATCTGTTATCTTATTTATACATCTTAATCCTAAATTTAAGTCAGATTTTTTTAAACGAGCAGATATTTCGTTACTGACATTTTTTACATATAGTAATACCACAGTATATCCAGTAGCGCAGCTCTCTGGATTTTGTGTTGGCCAAAATGGAATGCGCATGCGTGAAATAAGCGAGTTGCCCAGTAACGCCGTCTAAACTTCTGTCTCACTCACTCTTACTTATTTTGATCTCTCTCAGACCTATTTAAATGCCTATTTAAATGCCTATTTAAATGCCTCTTTAAATGTCATGTATACATTTGATGGCAGAAATTGGCGGCAATAGATTGCATCTTGGCGCAATTTATTTATTGTTCTCAGTGCTGTGAATATTTACAGTGCATGATAGTGTGAGAGTGATAGAGTGATAGTGTGAGAGTGATAAAGTGAAAGTTGAAAATTGAAACTAAATTTTATATATATAGTGAAAGTGATCTGAGTCTTTTATATCTTTATTCATGTATTTTATATTAACATTATTACACAAAAATGTGATATTAATAAATATGATTTTATTTTATTTTATAAAATAATTGCATTAATTTCCTTGTTATTTTTTTACCGTGCAATTAAATTATTATTTATATATGTATATTTTGTATAATATAATATTTTATTATTTTGATACATAATTAATAATACATAATTAATTTTTTTATAATATGTATAATTAACACGTTAGCTGCCGCCTTAATTAAAAATTGTTTATGTGTCACAGGCCATAACTCTATTTTTACAAAATAAAGTTAATAAATTTACATAAATAGTGTCAAATAACTTATTTGGTTAAAATATTTGTGCGTGCGTGCGTGCGTGCGTGCGTGCGTGTGTGTGAGCGTGGCTCGCTGGGTGTGTGGCGGGAGGCACTGAGGCCTGTACAAACGGAGCGAGGGTGAATGTACCTTGTGTATGAGTGTGTGTGCGTGGTAGCGATGCGTGCGGAGTAAATTGATATCGGTCGGTGATTCTTACTAACTACGGTGCGGACTTATATACCTACGCAGCTATGTACAACAGTGGGCTAACGGAGTCCCGATTCGGAGGGCGGTGTCCTGGGGCTACCAGGAGGATGCCGGAGCAGGTTGAAGTCGGGTGTACCCGGCACGACGGTTGCACTCCAGGTGCACTCGGATGAGGCACGGGTGCGCCCGTGTCTCTGTGCGAAAAGGGTTGACGGTCAGGGCGGAAACCGGTCTGGGTGCTCCCAGGACGGCGATTGCACTCCGGGTGCGCCCGGATGAGCCACGGGTGCGTCCGTGCCTCTGTGCGGAAGATCGGGTGCTCTCGATCTGGAGGAGTCGTGATCGCAGGTAGTAGGCCAGGTCGAGTCAGGAAGAGGATCGGGACAGCACTGGTGTCTCGGTCTAGGATCGGCGCGCTTATATACCCACTCCGAAGTGAGTAACCGGGTGGGGACGCACGTGCTCGGATCATGTCATGTATGTGACGGGGCCGCGTGATAACGCCGTGACGCGGGCATGTGCGCGGTATGCGCGTCGGCCGGGGAAGAGTTAATGGCGAGGCAGGCGGATCGCCACACTTTTTTTCAGACAGTTAAAATCATGTTTGGATAACCATTGTTTAACAATAAATTAATACACATATGAATGTTTTTTTATGGAATTTTGGATGTGAGAGCAGTATCGCTCTGTCTATCAAAATATAAATCGTATTTTTTGATTAATAGGATGTTCTGAAAAGTACGACAAAAATCTACCTGAAAATGTTTTGTTGTGGTACCAATCCAAATAAATCCTCCCTCCCTGTTGAAAATGATATTTAGATCGAGGAAGCTAATCTCATCGTTAACACAAGATTCAATAGTAAACTTAAGTCTTTCAGTTATTGAAACTGTCTTATATATACTTTACTTTATCTTAAGGAAAGGACATGATGATATCGTTCACATATCTAAAATAAAATTCAAAGCGAAAACCTAGTGAGTCCAAAACAAATTGTTCTAAATCCTGCATCACTATATCAGCCAGAATAGAAGATAATGGAGAGTCTATAGGAATGCCAAAGCATTGTTTGTAGAACTTGTAATTAAACAAAAAATATATTGAGTTCATAATAAATTTGATTATTTCCATAAATTCAAGTTTTGGTATTTTTGTTAAGCTTTAGGAAGGCTCAATGTAATCCCATCTTTTTGATAGGCTTTTTAGAACTAATTCTAATGGGATATTAGTGAACAGTGATACAACATTAAGAGAAAAGATGGTGTCAGAGCTTGCCTTCAAAACCTGAAAGTTTGTTATATAATTATCTGCTGTTATCAACGCTACTGCTCGCCTCAGGAATACCATCAGCGATAATCTTCTGCAAATACGTTCCTTATGTTATGAAGCACTGTATTAACTGATGAAACAATTATTCTAAAACTTAATTTCTCTCTATGGATTTTTGGTAATCCGTAAGCTTTAGGAAGAAGAAAATCACTTAATCTTAATCTGAATAAATCTAATTTTTTAATATATTCTTTATCAAATCATTTTTTAGTATATTGTTTAACGTCTTTTCTAAGTTAGAATCGGACTCTTTTTTACCTTAACGTAAGTATTTTTTATCTTCTAGGACCTGACCTTTTCAATTTCTGTAATGTAGAATTCCTTATCCAATGTCATCGTGACATTACCCTTATTAGCACGAGTAAAAATAATTTCAGGATGATTGTCTTTAAAATGTACGTTGACTTGAATAAGGTTTTTACATATTTGTTTTTCTGTTTGACTCATTGTACTTTTATTTTTTATAAAATCATGTATCCAAGGTATAGCCATGTTTCGTATAAATGTTAATCTTAAAGTGATATTTATATCGTTGTTTCTTTCAAAGTCTTTTATGAAACTGTGTATCGCATTTCTTTTATCAAAACTGATTGGTAAACAGAAATTACCTCCCATTTGTAATAATCTAGAAACCTCTACAGGAATGTTAAAATCAGTTAGATTGTAAAACCATTTTTTGCTTGTCTTTTCTAAAGAAAGATCTCTTCTTTAATTCCGTGTCATCTCCTTCTGTTCTGTTACAATTGTTAATACAAGTAGTTTAGTATAAAATTCGGAAGGCGAATGCACTTTTTTAAGAAACGAGTCCTTGTCGTGGTCTCCTCAACACAATTGTTATTACATTTTTCCCTAGTTCCTTAGTCAACATTTGTTTATATGAGATGTTGTCCGGTGTCATTGGCGCAGTGGCTGAGCGCATTTGCTTCTACAAGATTAGTGTTTTCAATATTTGGCGTTTCGTAAGTTTCCGAGGGTCTATGACTACTTTCATGATTTCGGCATTTCTTTGAAAAGTTATTTGCTGCTTCTGCAAATAAATGTTTCCATAAGTCCTCCGAAGAAATTCCGCTACTTATGCGGTTTCAGAAGTCACATAGTAATATTGCTATGATTTCTTGTTGCTAGATCGTTGTAGTTCTGGTTACAATAAAGGTGTCTTTTTGTTTGTCCTACATATGAAGCGTCGCAGTCTTTACATTGTAATTTGTAGACGACATTGTTATTATGCTCTCTGCTACTAAATCTTTTTGGATCCTGATGAAACAGTTGAGCCGATTTAAGTTTCTGAATCCTAATTTTTTGGATTTAATTTTCTTCAGTATTTTTTACGCTAAATTTGGCAAACTTTTGTAATGTTTTCAATATACGGCAACACCATGAAAGGCTGATTATTTGGCGATCATTTTTCTTTGAATTTTTTGTACATATTATGAGTACATTATTATTATGAACATTCGATACTAATAAACAAATTTCAATTGTTCATCGACCCGTCTGGCAAATTATCTACGTGCCACCAACTGCCAGATTTGTCAGATAGAAATACAGAAATACCGTCAACTTTCGATATATCGATATCAATATTAATTTTTGGCCCTAAATTAGATAAAATTGTGAAAAATATTAAAAATAAATACCTCAGTCAGGATTCGTACCTGGAACTCTCATTCCGTGCGTCATACCAATTCGACCACCGAGGCATGTGATAATATTTATCAATAACCTGTATCCAACCTGTGACCAAAATAATGGTGTACTAGAACGTTTCTCAGGCGGAATGAGATAGTTCCAGGTTCGAATCCTGGCTAAGGCTCGTAGCCAGCTTTACGTTCAAACGCGACTACTTCTCAAAGAAAAGTTTTTTATTCACGGAATCGCGATATCGGAGCTCGCTTTGCTCTGATTTTTCAAAAAAGATTCTGGACACGACGTTTCTGGTACATCAGCGCCAGTACCTTCGGTAATACCACTTCCGGCACCTGCGCTGCTCGCTAGCGTTATCTGTCGCTACTTGCATATACAAGTGTTTTACAGCTCGGCCATTCTGCTTGTGACTTTGCGAAGTTATATTTTAATTTATTACACAGTAGGTAACAAAATCATATTTACATTATATTTTAAATATTGGGACGAACATATTTGCAATACATTGATAAGTAAGTAATAGAGTTCAACATGACTTATTCTAACTTATAATTAGACGCTACGAATCTACCGATAGATGAACAATTTGATAAACACTATTTTTCTCTCTTTGTCAGATACTCGTATCCAAGGTTTAATCCAATTCGATGATAATATAGTATAGTATCCAATGATCTTGAATTCAGATTTAAAGCCCGGAATATCTTTAACTACGTATTGGTTACCAAGCGCTTTTTCTATAACATACAGTCTTTTATACAGGGTGTCCCAGACTTCGCGCACCATAGGTAAATGGGAGATTCCTGAGATCATTTCGAGACGAAAATTCTAATACCAAAATATCGAGGGTGCTATAGTTTTTAAATGAGAAGGGTTTATAGTTGACTAATCAAGTCGTCCGAAATTCGCGCGCTCAGGCATGGCACACTGTACAGTAGTGAAGGTGTTTTCAAGCCCCAATTCTATTCTCGAAATTGATAATTTTGCATACGTTGTTGTTATAATTGTTTCTTATTTTATTGTATTTTATTGTTTTTTTTTTTTTTCTGTCAAAGCTGTCACATGAAGTGTATCGCAAATAAGTGACAATTTCACATGACAAAAATGTAAAATTAATATCAAATGAATAATTTTTTATTTACGGCTGCTACGGCTATAAAATTCTCATTTGTAAAATGATCTCTTAAAAAATTTATGTAAATATAAACAAACAAAAATAAACAATGTACAATATACAATGTACTTCACGTATGCAATAATACTTTACACATATGTACAATAGTTATATTAAATTTTAGATTGGTTCTTTTGATGTTTATAAGACTAATAGGGAATATTTACATAAATTTTTTAAGAGATTATTTTACAAATGAGAATTTTATAGCCGTAGCAGCCGTAAATAAAAAATTATTCATTTGATATTAATTTTACATTTTTGTCATGTGAAATTGTCACTTATTTGCGATACACTTCATGTGACAGCTTTGACAGAAAAAAAAAAAATACAATAAAATACAATAAAATAAGAAACAATTATAACAACAACGTATGCAAAATTATCAATTTCGAGAATAGAATTGGGGCTTGAAAACACCTTCACTACTGTACAGTGTGCCATGCCTGAGCGCGCGAATTTCGGACGACTTGATTAGTCAACTATAAACCCTTCTCATTTAAAAACTATAGCACCCTCGATATTTTGGTATTAGAATTTTCGTCTCGAAATGATCTCAGGAATCTCCCATTTACCTATGGTGCGCGAAGTCTGGGACACCCTGTATTTTGATTTAAGTTTTGCAGTTTCTCTGTTTATTGCAAGTATCGCAAATGAGTATTATTCGCCTTCTCTATAAATTGATGGTCTTTTATATCGGGCATCGCGGTAATCTTTATTATGTTACTTGATTGAATTAGTGGCATGGGAGACAATAATTCTTTTATTTTCTCTTTCTTCCGACAGGTTAATGTCAATTTCTGCTAGCTGAACGGTAAACTGTGACAACTGTGGTAATCGGCATGATTTCTTTGTTCGAACCTGATCGTCAATTTGACCGAATTAATTTTAATTACCGAATGAGTATTGTTTATTACGTATTGCATGTGACCTAAGTGTTTATCCCAATCGTTCGGCCTGTCTATTAGTTTTAGTTAAGAAGCTTTTCAAAAATCTGTTCACCCATTCGGCCAGCCCGTTTGCTCACGGTGCTGCGACTACTTTTCAATGTTTTATAGAGCGTTTGTGAATATAATCCACAAATTCTTGTAAGGTAAATGTGGTATTTCTGTCCGAAACCATTTGCATCGAATTATCAAATGTATCAAAGATTTGCTTTAGACAGTTTATAACTTCCCTTAATCGATTTTATGGAGAATAGGTAAAGTGTGTGATAGCGATTACTATCAGTATGTATTTCTTTCTGTTTTCTTTTTAAGAGGACCAAAATGAACGGGAGGGTCCCGTTAGCGCACGGTGCGATAGCCCACTACCCGATAGCACACGACAAATTTAACGTTATTCCCGATAGCCCACAGTTCTTTAGCACACATCCTGATAGCACACCAAGTAAATCGAGTATTTTCCCGATAGCGCACGAAATAAAAAATGTATCATCCCGATAGCACACCAAGTAAATCGACTGTTTACGTGAAGAAAGTTCCACACTCATGCGACTTTCCATGCAAAGCGAGTTCCAAGCGGCGAAGGCCTTCGCCCCTCCCCCCCCCCCCCCCCCTTCGATGTGTGTGTGTGTACATTTTTTATTTTGTGCGCTATCGGAAAATACTCGATTTACTTGGTGTGCTATCGGGATGTGTGCTAAAGAGTTGTGAGCTATCGGGAATAACGTTAAATTTGTCGTGTGCTATCGGGTAGTGCGCTATCGGGAAAATGTGCATTTTTATTGTGCGCTATCGGGATGATACATTTTTATTTCGTGCGCTATCGGGAAAATACTCGATTTACTTGGTGTGCTATCGGGATGATACATTTTTTTTTTCGTGGCTGTATTTCGTCCTCAAACTGATTGATTGAAATATCTAACATAAGGCAGGTGAGACAATTCTTTACATAGTCGTACGCTTTCTTTCTCATTCCCGGAAACCATTCCGGTCCACAGTGCACCATATCGTCGTGACCAAACTAAAGATATAAGTGGAATCGTTCGATGCCCTTACAATTACTAACATTTCTAATTCGAAGCTATGATAATTTTTTTCAGTGCCATTTATTGCCTAAAGTACATTTTTTTTATGACACGGGGGAAATCCTCATGGATACCTCTCCGGTAGGAGAGAGGAGTTATGTCGGACTCTTACCAGCTAAAACCTCTGCAGTGGCTCTCTTCCTGCGTTGTCGGGAAACCCCAGGATCAAGCATATTACCTGTGTCTCCTGACGCAGTAACCATCATATCAATGATTGAATTTTTCCCTTTTATCCAGGCTTAGGACTGACAACGCAATCGTCGATGACTAGCGTAAGTAGAGGGGTGGCGACCGATAGGAGAACAGACGAATAAAATTCGATAGTTCCTCGGTAGGATTTGAAGCTGGATCTTCAGCTCATTAGAACAGTACATATCGTACCACGGTCGCAACCAATCACCGACATACGGTGTTTTCCCGGACATCCATGTGCCATCGGCTTGCTTTTACAGCAGAATCATGCCTATGCCCGCTACAGGCGTCTGTATGCAGCTCGGACTGCGCTGTGAGAGCCGTAGTAGGTGATGAGGTAAGTTCTCTAGTCAACATCTTATATAAGCCTTAACGCAATTGCCATCGAAATAAAAAGGAATGTCTTTCCTTAAGAGGTTGCAACGGTTTAGCCTTTAATATATAGTTTTGAATAAATTTTCTGAAATATCCCGTTAGACCAAAAAATCATTGTATTTCTTTTGGATTAGCCAGCTGCCTGAAGTTTCCAATGGTAAATATAGAGAAAAGGTACAACCTCACCAATGACCTAGACCTTGACATATGTTGTTGTAAAGTCAATGTGCTGAGTGACCTTCAAAAGGATTTATTTAGCGGTCACTGTTAGTTAAAAAGTTATGAATTAAAAAGTAGGTATGCAGAATCAGTCCTTTTCCAAATTTTGAATTTTTCAATAATTTTTCTTTACAAACATGTTTGGTATTAAGAGACACGGTAGTATCTTGTGCTAAGTCCGCGTAAGCACAAGACACTACCGTGTCTTATTACGCGAGTCAGTCAATTGAGAGCACTCAATATTTCTGGTTTTCATATATCCACTCAACGGATTGAGTTCTAAGTAATCTCAATCGATAAAGTGGGGTCGAATTATATAATAAAAGTGTTTTTATTTTTTGGCTACTTGCTCTATAAATCGAGTTATTACGATGCAAAATTAAAATGTGAAAAATATTAAGTAAGAAACATCGTCGTCGTCGACCGTTCCGACGTACGGTTGAGCATTCGACACAAGATCGCGCTAGTAATGCTCTGGAAGTATAGGCAAGAGGGGTTGCGGTGAGGAACGAAGAAATGTGCTAAAGTGTGGGCAAAGGGGGCCGCGGTCAGGGACGAAGAAATGTGCTATACAGAACGTTGTTTATTGGACACGTTTACAATAACGTAGTATGATCGATAATCGATCGACAGTAAGTGACATCGATAAACAAAAGTTAGGTTATTAGAGGCAACGATAGTGAAAAGTAAAGTAGTAGAATAATAATTTCTATATTATGATAAGCTGCAATAGTGAAAATTAATCTGCATTATATATATATTCTTTACATTCTTTTAGAAAACGTTGGCTGCTATAAACCCAGCTGTTGTAAATATTTCTAACAATTTTCAAGAATTAAATATTTCTTACAACAATGATTTTGAAATTATGACAGTGAACTTTACGAATATGTTAGAGATAAGAAAAAAGTAAGTCTTGAATTTGTGCAAAATTCATAAATTTTAATATTCCTGTTACAATTGTGACGATACGCCTTCCCCTCCTCGTCACGGGCCGACCAGCCGCCCAACACGTGCACTTCGGTGCCAATAATACCTCCAAACACCGCCCGCGGCCCGCGCCGCACCTGTCGACTCCGACGCGCGACTTCCCCCGCCACTACTCGGCACCTGCCGGCCGGGTATAAAAGGCGGCCGCCGCGTCGAGTCGGGACCAGTCCCTGCGGTCGAGAGCTACCGACCGCTTCCCTACACGGTGAACGGGCGTTACCGTCACAGCCGGGAGCTACCGGTGTGTAGGCTTTCCCGCTTCGGGAGCTACCGAAGGTTCTTTACCTTGTCACCTCCTACCCGAGTCGGGAGCTACCGACTCTTCCGCACGGCGAATGGGAGCTACCGTTCGCAGCCGGGAGCTACCGATGTGCAAACTTCCCCCCCTCGGGAGCTACCGAGGGATAAATCTTACCTGACCGATCCCCAGACCGGGTGTTACCAAACACCACGCCGATTACCGATCTTCGCGAATACGCGCCGCGCCGGGAGTCCGCGACCGCACCGAATCCGCCGTGTCCGTCGGCAAGCAGCTATACGCCGTGTCCGTCCGCGCCTAGTTAGTAAGCCGTGCCTAGTAATAAATCCGCGTTAGTAATAAGCCTGCGCCCGCATGTAGTGATAAGACCGCGTTAGTAATAAGACCGCGTTAGTAATAAGTCTGCGTTAGTCTGCGTTGGTAATAAGTCTGCGAGTGAGCAAGCGCGACCTGTGCGCTCACATACGCACGCACGCACGCACGCACGCACGCACGCACGCACGCACGCACGCACGCACGTCCGCACGCCCGCACGCACTCACGCCGCACTCACACGCACGCACGCACGCACGCACACGCACGCACACGCACGCACACGCACGCACGCACGCGCGCGCACGCACGCACGCACGCACGCACGCACGCACGCACGCACGCACGCACACACACCATACACACACACATTGTAAATATAAACTGTACATCACAACTTTTCATTGAATAAACCATCTGTTTGTTACCAACGATCGAGAGCAGTGTTTCACCCTTTCTCACCCTAGCCCCGGCGAGCTATTCCCACCGATCCCTGCGTGCGAAAGGCGTACCGTCACACAATATATCTTTTTTCTAGGAAAGATAAGTACAGAAGTGCAAATGTTGAACGACAAGTCTGAAATTAAAAAATCGTGGAATATTTATGAGAAGTACAGCCTTGTCGCTGATGAATATAATGATGAATATGACGACACACATATGATAGTCATGACATTCGTGGTAGCGCACCAGACGATTCCACAGAAATAGATTCTAGGCCTTTCACCACTCCGAGGGTTAGTTTAAATATTTTATATTTTTAATTTTAATTTTATTTATTTGTGAATTTTGTTGCCTAAGTAACAAATTTATTATGCAGGTATTTCATAAACGCAATAAAAATGATGCCAGATCAGAGGATGACACTGAGAATGAAAACGAGAAACCTGTACAGAATAATCATTTTGTACAAAACCCAGAGAATTACAGGCTAAAGCTGAACAGCGAAAACAATCCGCAAGAGATGGTAAAAATGCACATGATATAAATAGTAAATTGCAAATTTATTTGTCTAAATTTCTTTAAAATCAATTTCATTAAGCTATTAAAACGATAAATATAATAATAGATAGATAATAGATAATGACGTGATAATAGACAAAATAAGAAACTTTTGTTTTTATTTGGCAAATGTATAAAATCATTGCTTTATAAAAATATATTATTTGTCTTTACATACGTTCACTGAAATATTGATCTATTACATTCCAGTGATATCTGAAATGTAATATTAATTGAATAGTATATTTAATACAATTTAATTAGATACTGAATATACATATATCTACTTTAATTCCGTTTCTTATTTAATCATATTTCTTGCTTGTTCACTTGTCACAGAAAAGCTTTGGTAACATTTTGGCTATCTAATAAAACTTTCATCACTGATTCGCATTACAATTTTTTTTAAGGTAAGTCCAATTCGTGAAGATTCATGCAATCATATCTTTGACAGGTTGTTTGTAATCAGAAAAAGTGTCATCACATACCCTCAATTTAGTACATGATAACAGTTATCAGTAGTCACTTATTTTGCCGATCACTTATCAACTAACTTGAAATAAGATCGATTATTTTAACATCTTTCGAACGGGAAAAGTTCGCTCAAATGTTGATTGGGCGAAATTGTGATTAATATTTCATTATTTAAAAATTGTGTCAAAAAATATCTTTGCAAAATAGTATAGTATTATTAACTCTAAAAAACTATTAAAAAATCTATTTCCAAAATAGTGTAATTTTAATCTACACACATAAGTTATTTTAATCCAAACAAAATGGTTTATTTTAAACCATAAAAAAACTATAAGTTATTTAATTATACATTCTACAAAAATAATGATATCAACAAATTGTGCTAAGTAAAAATAAAAATTCATAAAAATATTTTAATAAAAAATGTTATAAAATAATATAAAAAATAGTTTTTTTTTATATATCCGACTAAAATACTGACATCGAGAAATTATGCTATTTAAAAAAAAATTTAATATTTTTACAAAAAATTATACATAATTGTTTTAATTTAAAAAAAATTATGGTATTACAACGTTGCCCCAACTTAATAAAACTTTTGGAAATAAAATATATATTTTTAAAAATTCGAGTATATGTATTAAAAGAAAAATTATATTAAATAAAAATAGTTTGAAAGTTTAATTTAAAAAAAAAAAAACAAAAATATAAAATTAATTCTTGGTAGTGGAGCCCTCCATAAGGGAAATGGAACACACTGCCTCCACGCGTACACTTTTTAATGCGAAGTGAGGTTCTACATGGGTTTACAACTTTCTTAGCGAATTCCATCTACACCGACGTATATAGTTTCTCGATAGTGGAGCCCCTCCGTAGGAGGGCGGCGAAACACACTGCCTCCACGCGTACACTTTTTTAGTAGTAAATGTACTTTACTTTCTGTAAAGTACATTTTTTAAATATTATTAGTTATTTGTATTTTATATTATTTTACCCAAATAAAACTAAATAGATACTTTCTAAGATTTTTATCAAGAGGCTGTACGCTGTAGAGGCTTAATATTTTTCCAAAGCTAAATTTTTAAACTTAAGAAGAAAGAACTACAGGAGTAAAGTAAATTAAAAGTTACGTTGTGAATTAATAATAAAAATATTAGTTAAAAATCTTGGTTTTGTTTTTTTACAGTCAAAGTCCGAAGTATTCTTTTTAGTTTTTAACTTTGACTTGCCACGTTAGTCACTCCTAGGATTGACTAAAAACACACCAGTTAAAAACTGAAACAAAACTATTTCGGTCTTTGACCAATATGCTTGGTTGCTCCGCAACATTGACCAGTCAATGTTCTTAAGAGCACCCGCGTTTCGGACTTTGACTATATACATATACATATATAGGATATCTTGTAAGTCGAGGTCAATCACTCTGGGGTGCGTTCCAAAACAGCACCCGTGTGTATTTTGTCACACTCAACTCATTCCAAAACACATAAGATTTGTTCGCGTCGCTTGCCCCAACATGCTCCTACTCGCTCCAATACGCTCCAAACTATAGTATTACGTTACGTATACTATAGATTGGAGCGTATTGGAGTGAGTAGGAGCATATTGCGACGCGAACAAACCCATAGTGTGCACATTGAGCATACACCCGTGGTCGTTAAAACTCTACTCCATGGATCACTCGTGTGATTTTTCTCCACTCCCTTTTTTGCGGTGTGATTCGGTGGAGATTGTAGTGGAAGGCAGGAATTCTGTTCTTTTTAGTCGCATATAAGTTAGAGGCAAATATATTCTTTCTCATTCTACTTTATTGCAGTAATTCAGTAGTGGAGCTAAAAAGCACAGATCAATTGTAAAAGAGTTGAATAGTGTCAGCTGTGCCTCACTCAGAAATCTTCACATTAAACTTTCACATTAATAATGGAAAGTTTATTTGAGGTTGCCATATTTTGTGTGTATATAATAAAAAGAATATACAAATAGATGAGAAAGGAAACTTTTATATATTTGATGTTATAGGTAAAGGGTTATAAAGAAGTTCATGAATTTCCTTAGCATTTAACTAGATTAGATATTTTTTAGTATATTTGTCATTTTATATCGTATTGAAGTTGTAACATTTATGTGATAGATAATAAGTTGCAGTATCCAATATATAGCCTTCAATTCGTGTTGGTGTCCTTGTGCTACCCCGCATTCTCAATCACATTTCACATGATACAAAAATCTAATTCTTCATCACTTTCACTGCTACTGCTGTCTGATGTTACATTCTGTAATAATTGGTCAGAAGCGACTATCGCTAGTGTCAATATGCGTTTTCAGCGAACTAAATTCGACTCAGCCATTTTTGTTTGTAAACATAATGGTACACATGGGGTGTTCCAAAACTGTTGTCGGTACCATATATGTAATACTCCTATATTGCTAGTTCCGTATCTTCACAATGAGAGGATCGAGCCCCATAAAAGAGAGACGCACGAATTCCAAATATGGGCAGACGGTGAAGCCTCGTTATGCGCAGGCGCGTCTATTGAGTGAGTGTGAGCGAGAGGCTAAGCATTAGAAAATGAGACGGAAAGAACACGAAAAGAGAAAACATTACCTGGTCATGTCTGACTAACGCTGTTAGCGCATGCGCACAAAGCAGCTGAACCGTGCGCGAGAGAGAGACTATTATACGTCTGTACCGTAATGTTTGACCTGAGATCGGCACTCTTCTAGCAATATAGGAGTATTACATATATGGTCGGTACCAAGCCCACCAGCTCCACTGAGCCCGTCCACCATATCCACCACACGACGTGAGCATGAAGTGTTTTGAAACGCACTCCTGGAGATGAATAGGAACCCAAAAACAAGAAAGAAAGTTGATATAAATAGGTCTGAAAATGCATTATTTTCGAGTTATCGCTATTCTTACGTTAAAATTTGAAATTGCTTTGCTTCCGAATTTTTTTTGTCAAAATTGAAATAAGAGATGGTTTTTATAAGTTTTATAACATAATTAAAGTCAAATAAAAGTTACGGGCTGCTTTAGTACTACCCAGCACTACCAAGAAGCGAGGAGTCACTAAATACCACAGAAGTGACGAACTGTGGGGTCTCTGCCAAGGAATGCTAAGTGGGCTGTACTTCCAGGTAGTGCATCCTGGATAGTGCTAAAGCAGCCCTTTATTTGACCTGCAACTTTTATTTGACTTTAATTATGTTATAAAAACCATCTCTTGTTTCAATTTTAATAAAAAAATTCGGAAGCAAAGCAATTTCAAATTGGAAAGTAAAAATGACTCGAAAACAACGCATTTTCGGACCTACGTTCATATCAACTTTCTTTCTTGTTTTGGGTTCTCATTCACCTCCCGAGTGATTTATCTCAACTTACAGAACATCCTGTATATACATATGTGTATTTATGTGTATGTCCTCTCTCTCGTGCATATACGCGCACAAATACGATACAAATTAGGGATTAAAAGTAAGTATAAAATAAATATAGAATAAGTTTAATTAGATGTTTAATTTTTTAAATAATAAAATATTCATTTGTATTAAATTTATCTGCTTTATTATTACTCCAGATATATTCAGCAGTGCATTTTCATTCCAAGTTATTTTTAAAAAGTTCATAAAAATAATCGTTATTGTATAAACATTAATCGTTTGTAGATCTATGTTTATATGAACATTTTAAAATGTTTGTTTGATGTGCTTTTGGAATATTTTACACTAATTCAAATATATACTATGTATTACTTATTGTTAGTGCAAGTTTTTAATTTCAACATTTAAAAAAACCTTTTTATAAGTACTCTCTTTACATTAATTCGTTTTTTTGGTAATTATGCACATTACCGGCCCCATCGCCGATTGCGATGATCTTGACATATATTGTCAAGATCATCCTCCTGAGTGTATTTTTATCAAATCATTTTATCAAATGTATAATGTATAGTTAATGAACAATAAATAACACTAAAAAAATATTAAAAAATAAAATTATGTGCTAATTGGGACAAACAGCATTTTTATTTTCTTGTTTGCATATTGTTGTTTTGAAATAGAGAAACATATTTTTGTAGTTTTGTTCAAAATTCTGATCCAAAGATATTTAAAAAATAACAAAACATGAAACAACCATTTTCATTTTTCAATCATTCAATAGAATTACTTCAATATGAATTTAATTAAATTACTTCAATAGAATACTTCATATGCCTCAGTAACCGAATTGGTATGATGTCCGTCACGGAATGAGAGAATTCCAAGTTCGAATCCTGGTCGAGGTAATATTTTTTGCAATAAATTCTTTAGATTTGGTCAGTTATATATGGTTTTCAAAATATAGACCTAGTTTTACGTTGGTACGTAAATACAATGTTACAAAACTTATTACATTTATTAGATATTGCTTACTGCATATATTAGATCAGTGCTCGGAATTAGTTGCTATTTTCGAGCCGATTCCCGAGGCAACGCCTCCTATTCCCCCACTACCGCTCGACGCTCGAGCAGACGCTGCGGCCGAGCCGCCGACAGCGTGTCTCTCAGGAGCGTCTCTAAAGAAAAAGAAAGCTAGGACCTTTTATATTATTAGTAATATTTTCCTAAAGAAATAATTTCTGCTTTCGTAATAAATAATTAATCGAAATGTTATGAATATATTATGTAATGCTATTTCACATCTTATCGCGAAAAATTCTACATCATTTTTGTAAAAGAATATTTATAAAGGAATGCCTCATCGTATGAGATGAGAACGAGTACTTCAATAATTTTATGGATATCATCCTTCGTAGAATTATGCAAACGACCGAGAAGACCAGAATAAAATTTTTACATCTTATGTCATAAGATGAAGATAAAATAGAAAAAAATCGAAACATTCAATAAGTAAAAATTTTTATTCTGGTCTTCTCGGTCGTTTGCATAATTCTACGAAGGATGATATCCATAAAAATTATTGAAGTACTCGTTCTCATCTCATACGATGAGGCATTCCTTTATAAATATTCTTTTACAAAATGATGTAGAATTTTTCGCGATAAGATGTGAAATAGCATTACATAATATATTCATAACATTTCGATTAATTATTTGTTACAAAAGCAGAAATTATTTCTTTAGGAAAATATTACTAATAATATAAAAGGTCCTAGCTTTCTTTTTCTTTAGAGACGCTCCTGAGAGACACGCTGTCGGCGGCTCGGCCGCAGCGTCTGCTCGAGCGTCGAGCGGTAGTGGGGGAATAGGAGGCGTCGCCTCGGGAATCGGCTCGAAAATAGCAACTAATTCCGAGCACTGTATTAGATAAATCATCAAGTAACAAATATTCAGTTATGATGAACTAAACGTTCATCTAAACAACGTTAAACGAGAAACTAAAAACGTTTTAACTATATCAGCTCATCGATATGAAAACAGATTGCATAATTTGAATACATTCCATACAGCACGGGTAGATTCCGAGAACGTTCTGAGAATATCACAATGGTAGATTATGATATTTCTATAATATCCCAGATACATACTAAAAGCTACTAAGTATGTACTAAGATGTTCGTATGTCCCGACTATCCGCTTCGCCGGTACATACTGAGAATGTCACGTAAAATATTTCTAATATATTACAAGAATACCTACAGTACATTACGAAATCATACGTACGTACTCTTGGAATATTTATGGAATACATTTAGGTACACTTGTGATTGAAAAGGTTGTCTGGTTTTTTTTTTGTAAGTTTAGTAACCTATCTGTCTTGTTCAATGAGAGAATACTTTAATTTAAAGAAAAATTCTTCCATTGGGCAACACAGATGTTCTTAAACTCACAAAAAAACCAGATAACCTTTTTGATCATGAGTGTACATATACTGAACTCTCTTTTATCAATAAAAGTATTTCTAAAAGTAGCTTACAGTTAATAAGGACATTTATAAACTATTTGTTACAGTACTTTTATTGATAATAGAAAGTTCAGATAATATATATAACCTATATTAAAGTATTTATTATGTTAATTGTTTTTAATATAACAATTACTGAACAGTGGAATCATATTATTTTTTATAATTTTAGAATGTAATAAAATACGCTTCTCTATTGTTTTTATTTATTTTCTTATTGCAATACAAAATCAAAAAATAAAACTTTCATTTACAAATACAAGAGAATTAATATTCTACTTGTATTTTGTATAATAACATAAAATTCTAACCAGAATATAAACAAAATAAATAACTTTGAAAACAAAAATAAAGAAATCTTAAAAAAAACTAAATGTTAATAATTCAAATAGTTGCAAGACATTCAATCAAATTTATATAATCAATGATGTATATATAGATTATATAAAGAATAAAAATAAAAAAAAATTACATTTAATGTTATAAAGTATTATATCTCGCTATAATAAATAACCTAATTTTTTCTATTAGGTACTTGAATAAGTTTCCGCCGTTTACTGATAAATGATGTTAGCAGTACTGTGTGTATGTACTTTAAAATGGTAATATATCCATATAGAAGTACTACAATCATGATTTAATATTCAGTATTGCCATTTGATTGCAGTGTAAACAACGAATTTTTCTACTGCCTTGAAAAAAAAAAAATTATAAAAGTAAGATTCGAACCAGCAACATGCAACATTTTAGTCCGACGCCTTACTCACTACACCACGACGCTGCTTGACAAACTACACTTACCGTTCGGTACATTACCAACATAGAAATTTTTGAACGCGTTTTTCTCGCGAATGCTTGAGAGGTGGATCGTATCCTTTTACCACGATTTAGTGGAAGGGCTGAACTATAACATATATAAAATTCAGCCAAATCGGGACAAATCCTGGTGTTCCCCTTGTAAGTTATATAAATTTAAACAAAAAACGGCAGAAACTTATTCAAGTATTATCGTATATACTTAATATTATCGTGTGTGGCAAGTGTGGCATGCTCCTCTATATTCAACTTATTATCTTGAAGTTTCTTTAAGAGCTCCTTTACATGGGCTAATTATACTTTTATTGGAGCTATAATTTGTTTATCGGTTGCAGCACCATGGGCTTGTCTTATTATATCTGGAAAAATAAATATATAAGAGATGTTGATAATGTAATTGCATTTGAAATCAATCGAGCAAACAAATATCTCTTTCCACTAATAACAGGTTTCCTAACCTGTTATACCAGTCAACTTTAACAATTAATATTTCACTTCACGGTGCAGAGCAACAATTTCTACTTACATATTCGTGTTGAAAGGGCAAAAATACACAATATTGCAAAGTTGAAGCAAATCAATGAAGATGTGCTTCTCCTTCAGTATTACCGATAAAAGTAATCATACCCAATAAGTATATATCAAACCTATACACAAAGCATTATCTTCTACTCCAATACAATTTCTAATGCAAATAATAACTTACATATTATAAAATCTTGTATCTCCCTTTATCTTCACTGGTCCTTCACTACAGAATGCTACCGTGTAAATGAGATGATGCGCCAAACAGATGACGAGCGAGGCAGGCACATGACACGTGTGTCCATTACTTCTGAACTTTTTGAACTCTATTGCATTAGTTCTTTTGTCTTCTTTCATCCACAAATCACACGCTATAAACCTACCTCATACTGTGCTTGTTTTCTTGCTGAATCCACTAATATTCTATAAATGCAGCAATCAGAACCAAGTATTTCATAAAATCTGCAGTGGGTTTTACTGTTCGTATACACTTATGATATTCGAAAAATGTACGGAATATTATGGATGAGCTCAGTATATTTCAAGAATATGCTATTCCATATATTGTCAGATAATTGGATGCAGTAGATTCTATAGATATATGATTCGTGATATACTGTGAGTGATATTCTGCGAATATCACCAGTATATTATACATGTCCTGTAATGAATTCAGTATATTCGAATGATATCATGTGCTGTCTGGGCATATACACAGGGTTGGGAGTAACGCGTTACTTGTAACGGTAACGAATTCAATCGTTACTTTTATTGTTACTTTAGTTCCTTATTATCTTTTATATTTGTTCAATAAATCGCGCGCTGGTCGCGCGCATTTGATTGGATAAAAATCTTCTGATATATAGCGTTGGAAGACAATGTCACATGAGAAAGCACTGTAAGCATTTATCGATGTTTCGTATCTGAACCGTGTTTTAAAATCAACAAACCAAGTCGGCGCATAGGGCAACATCATTAGATTGTTTGTTGTGATAAAGATTATCATATGTCTCAGTAATCGAATTGGTATGATGCCCGTCACGGAATGAGAGAGTTCGAATCCTAGATGAGGTAATATTTTTTGCAACAAATTCTTTAGATTTGGTCAGTTGAATTGAATAATAACTTTTTCGGTTTAATATTTATGTTCGAATAAAAAATATATATCGCTCGTTTTACAATAAAAAATTGAAATTGGGATCAAACGATCAGGCCAATGTGAAATAACGAGCATCTGTGGATGATAATAGATTATATAAAAAAACTTTAATAACTCATTGTGTGGTTAGATATATACATTAAACGATTCACTCTAATAAAACGTTCAGATGTTTCGACCTCACGGGATCTTCTTCAGCGAAACATATGATAACTGCACATCAAATGACTATCTAGGTCGTTTCCTATCTACTAACTCCATATAATCTCACGCTTGTGATTTAATACATCTCAATATAACTATTTTTTAGAAACCGCGTTACGTATTGACACCGAAACCAATAAATAAATAAATAAATATAATATAAATCTGTCAGAGCATAAAAAAACTATTGTGACTATTCTTCTTCGTTAGCTGGCGAGAGAATGTTGGTCCATATCCTAGAGGTGTCATTCCAGATGATGATCACAAGGAGTCATCTTCTATCCGTATTTTCAAGGAAGTGTCTCTGATCTTAACGTCACGCGATGTTCATTCTACAATATTCTATTTAACAATCCAAGCAAAGTTTTTTTCGCGTAAGAATTGTGTGTTATACGCGGTGTTACGCCAGTTATTAAAGTTTTTTTATATAATATATTATCATCCACAGATGCTCGTTATTTCACATTGGCCTGATCGTTTGATCCCAATTTCAATTTTTTATGTTCGAATATTATATCACATTAAGGACGCCTACAATTTGTTTGATGCAATTTCGAATTAGCAATTAGATTTTCAGAGATGTAAGTGTCCCACGAATATTAAAAGATACTTGTGGATGTGTATTTGTGTTTAAAGTCTTTCGCAATAATTATATTTTATAATATTCTTATAATCTACCATGTTACTTTAGCATTTCAAAAAAGTAATGAATCGTTACTTTCTAAGTGACGGTAACGGTAACGCGTTACTTTTTAAAATTAGTAACGAGTAACTGTAACGAGTTACTTTTTCCAAAAAATAACGGTAATGGTAACGCCTTACTTTTTAGAGTAATTTAGAGTAACATTCCCAACCTTGCATGTACATATGAAATACAAAAATAGGAGAATACACACGTACACTTTTCAATGCGAAGTGAGGTGGATGTTAATTTTAAGACAGATTATCAGAATGTTATCTGTACGAAAATCTATCATATACTAGTTTATTTTCGGATTCCGTTTCAAAGTTCTTCAAATTTTTTTTGTTTATAACTTTTTAACGAGTAGTGACCGAGGGCTAAAATCTTCCGAAGGTCACTCAGGAGGATGACCTTGACAACATATGTCCAGGTTGGTGTGTGTGTGTTCCAATTCACTATTTTTCAAATCTTTTTTTGTTAATAACTTTTTAATAAAAAACGAGCGACGGCTAAAACCTTTTGAAGGTCACTCAGGAGGATGACCTTGACAACATATATCAAGGTCAAGGTCATTGAAGGGTGGTCTGTGAAATATATTTACCTTATTTACCGAATATTTACCTTATTTTTATTACAGGATAATAAATTAGTAAAAACTACAGAAATTTAATTTGTCTACCATATCAAAAACTAAAGTTCTAATAGCTGGACAGCTGTATGAGGTAATAAATGCTATATTTCATTAGCTTGTATCATAGATTATTATACAAATATGTATAGAAAAGAAATATCTTAAATTGAAATTGATGATGAGCAAATGATAAAAAAGTAATAACCTATGGGTGCCAAAAATATTATACTTTTTTCACAAAAAATTAATTGAAATAAATATTAACAAAAATTGATATAAACACCGCAGTAAACAAAATTGAAAATTGCATCAAAGATTAATGGAAGATATCATCTGTTCATATTGTTTTGGCCAAACTTAGAACATATTGAGGTAATTTTTTAGAATAGCTACATCAGAACAAAACTCAATAAAATTGGGCTCAATCGACGCGTTTTTGCATAAAACTAAAGAATCTGGCCGAAAAAAGCGTCGCTTTGCTCTGCGAATCGAGATATTAATTGTTAAAGTTCACGACTCGATAGGTTAAGAAACCTAAGTAATACTGAAGAATAGGGGCTTCCTCACCGTTTTCGTTGAAACTTCACTATTTTGCGTATTTTGGTGCGTAAAACACGAATATGTAAGTTAAAATCGTCGCTCTATATTCGAACAAAAGTTATAACGTGTTAAAAAGTTTTGGGATTAAAAAGTTTGGGACAGTTTTGGGATTAGGATATCTGTTATACCGACGATGCTAGACTGAGCATGCGCAGTGACGTAACGCAGGTCAGCTGAGCATGCCAGCGTCAAAGTGCGCGAAATTGAAAAAGAATACAAGTTAAGTCAAATGCGCAGGAGGTCCCGGGGGCGAAGCCCCCTGGTCGGGGTCCAGGGAGCAAAGCCCAAAATTTTGTGCACTAGTAACAAATTAATTATTATAAAATTTAAAAATAGTAAAGTGCACAAAATTTAAATGACTTGTCAAATAAATCTTCGCCTTACTAAATCGTTGAGTCTACGATATACTAAAAATGATAGAAATCGAAAAGATTAACACAGACCCCTGACGCAAGGTGAGGGGACGCGTAGTGAGTCGCGAGTAGAAGCGTCCTACCTCGCGTAGAAATCTCACCGATCTATTCGGTATATATCAATTGAACGACGTATCGATTTCAACGACACAGTAATTCAGAGACAAGAGATATTCGCGATAAATCGTACCGGCGGCAAATTTTTTTTTTGTAACCGAACTCGTTTCGTGATAGTGGGGAGGGTCTTCGCTCCCCAACCCCCCAACCAGAGGGCTTCGCTCCCTGGACCCCCCGCACATTTGACTTAACTTGTATTTTTTTTCACATTTTCAATTTCGTGCACTTTATGACGCTGGCATGCTCAGCTGACTTGCGTTACGTCACTGCGCATGGTCAGTCTAGCATCGTCGGAATAAAAAGCGACGATTTTAACTTACATATTCGTGTTTTACGAACCAAAATACGCAAAATAGTGAAGTTTCAACGAAAACGGTGAGGAAACTATTCTTGGTAATACTGAAGGAGACGGGCTTCCTCACCGATTTCGTTGAAACTTCACTATATTGCGTATTTTGGTCCGCAAAACACGAATATGTAAGTTAAAATCGTCGCTCTTTATTAGTTAATAAGTTATAACTTATTGAAAATTGACAGTTTCGGGGTTAGGATGTCTGTTATACCGACGACGTCCAGACTGTCTGAGCATGCGCAGTGACGTAACGCAGGTCAGCTGACCATGCTAGCGCCACGAAGTGCGCGAAATTCAAAAAGGATACAAGTAAAGTCAAACGCGCAGGGGGTCCCGGGGGCTTTGCGCGACTTTCCACGCGTATACTTTACAACGCAAAGCGAGGTTCCACATGGGTTTGCGCGACTTTCCACGCGTATATTTTTCAACGCAAAGCGAGGTTCCACATGGGTTCGCGACTTTCCACGCGTATACTATTCTACTGCGTTTGCCGCCTCCCCCCCCCGAAGCGGGGGGGAGGGATGGGGGTTGAGGCGGTGAGAGAGTCGAGTTCCACATCGTTGGCCACGCCTCCAAGCAGCGAGTTGGTTATAATTTAAATTTATTTGACAAGTTAATAAGTTAATTCTAATTTTGTATTAATTAACTTATTAACTTGTCAAATAAATTTAAATTATAACCAACTCGCTGCTTGGAGGCGTGGCCAACGATGTGGAACTCGACTCTCTCACCGCCTCAACCCCCATCCCTCCCCCCCGCTTCGCGGGGGGGAGGCGGCGAACGCAGTAGAATAGTATACGCGTGGAAAGTCGCGAACCCATGTGGAACCTCGCTTTGCGTTGAAAAATATACGCGTGGAAAGTCGCGCAAAGCCCCCGGGACCCCCTGCGCGTTTGACTTTACTTGTATCCTTTTTGAATTTCGCGCACTTCGTGGCGCTAGCATGGTCAGCTGACCTGCGTTACGTCACTGCGCATGCTCAGACAGTCTGGACGTCGTCGGTATAACAGACATCCTAACCCCGAAACTGTCAATTTTCAATAAGTTATAACTTATAAACTAATAAAGAGCGACGATTTTAACTTACATATTCGTTTTTTGCGGACCAAAATACGCAATATAGTGAAGTTTCAACGAAATCGGTGAGGAAGCCCGTCTCCTTCAGTATTACCCTATTCTTCAGTATTACCGAAACCTGTCATACCGACAAAATGAGAATGCATCGCAGTCACAGGCGCATGCGTTTAGTCCACTACACTTGGATTATAGCACGAAATTTGAACTCGACGATAAATGACAACTTCGTTTTGCGTAGAAAATTGTAAACCCATGTAAAACCTAACTTCGCGTCAAAAATTGTAAATCAATGTGAAACCTCACTTTGCATTAAAAAGTATACGCGTGGAGACAGTGTGTTTCGCCGCCCCCCTACGGGGGAGCTTCACTACCGAGAAACTAGACATATAAGTGTGGGTGGAACCTTTGACTATAGAAACCTTTGACTATAGAACCCGGACTGCTAGTAGCAGGAAAAAGTTGTAATAAACATGTGCAATAGCGCCACCATGGCCTTATACCAAGAAATAAAGTGTCATGACGTCACAGACGTAACCTGTCAACGCCGTGATCCAAAGCCGTGATCAAAACAGCGAGCGAGCTGAGACGCTGAGACTTCTTTTGTGTAATTTTTTAGAGATAAAGAGAATATGGGACGATATTGTTTTATAGAAAAGTGTAGAACAACAAAGTACAAGCGCCAACACGAGGAAAACAACACGCGTTTGCGATTTTTTGGGTATGTTTCAGCTCATGTTTTTTTAACTTAAAATACTTCATAAAATTTTGGTTTGCGAGTGTTTTTATTTTCATTTGTACGTATTTTCTTATCTCAACGCCAGATATTGTAATGAGTAGATGAAATGACTTAACGTAATGTTGTTTTTATTGTGAGAAAGTAATGTATATATATATATATATATATATATATATATATATATAAAAACATGTGGGATTTGACAGTCGGTAAATACCGACTGGCTCGCGGATCGGAAGCAGCACCGTCTTCCGACGAACGCGCTGCTTGTGTGTGTGTGTGGCGCGCGACCAACGGTAACGGCCGACAAGTCTGCACTCGTTAGCAACTTTGTGTCCGAATCCTTAATAGATACTCATTCCGGTTAAAATAACAATAAATAGTAGCGTATCATCCTTTATGATCCTACATTTTGTATTCCAAGAGCTGATGACACAAATTTGGGTAGGTGTTTTAGGCAACTTGAAATTATAAAAATAAGTAAATTTGAATGTGTGCGATTACGGAATGAAGATTCTGGCAAAAAGTTTGCGGTTATTTTGCAACTGCGCAGTCTAGTACATTTAAAAAGAAAAAGCCTCAAAAAATATACTTTTGGCAAAATAAAATTTAGTTATTTTTTAACTTTAGCACCTATAGAAATAAAAAATCAAAATGCCAGACGTTTTGAATGGTTCTGAAATATAGCCAGATTGCCCCAAAGATGATTTTTTAATAAACGCAAAAAATATACTTTAGGCAATCTGAAATTTTTATAGGACGTTTATTAATTAAAATAAAAATATTTATTAAGAAGCCAGACAAATATCACGGTTTTAAATATTTGACATACGCGTTTAAAGTTTTTGCATGAGAGCGACGAAAAAGTCTTACGCGTGGGCATACGTTTGAGAGAGAAAGTTTATCAGCAGTCCCTCGCAGTATCGGGAGCCCTTCGCTTGCCGAATTCTGATTGGTTGATGAGGGGTCACGTGACTTGTGAGTTTAGTGTCGTGGCGAGTTGTTTACTACGGCGTATTTTGAAGCAGTTATTTCAATTAAATCAAAATTAATATTTATAATAATAACAGTAAAAAACTAACTAACTTGATTAAAATAATGTTATAACAAGATGTAAAACTATATGTGTGTGTGTGTGTGTGTGATATAGTATAGTTAATATATACATTAGTTTCAAATAATATGAAAATATACACTGATAGAAGGATTTATTAACAGTTAACAAATATTTATTAGCAGTTAATAAATATTGTTTTGAGTCTCAACCACTGCGGAGTAACAATCGGCTGTAATGTCTGTATTCACACTATAACCTAACCACTCCGATTGTTTATCAATATGTCATTGCAGTATTTTAAGTATTTAAAAATAAAATATTTATTTCTATAAGCATTAAAGCTTAACAACAACTTTATTATTATTAGTTTAAACAAAAAGAAGTTAGAAAATACGTCGATTTCCGATTGATACGGTCTCTTCGTTTTCGCTAGAGGCCCAAACAAATATTTATTTTTAACTGTTTATAAATATCTATTAACAGTTAATAAATCTTATTAACTCTTAATAAATGTCATTAACTGTTAATAAATCCTTCTATCAGTGTACACATGTTTTTATTATAGAAAATAATTAAGTAAGGAAAATCAATTTCGAAAAAAATATTAGTTTAACAATTATTAAAAAATTATTTAGTTTATTATAAAACACACTCTCTTAAAAAACTTATAATTTTTTATTTTTGAAAATTAATCTTCTCCACTGCTTTCTGATGATTCACTTTCAGTGAACTCAGCCTCAATTTCCGCTTCCCGATCTTCATCATTATTTTGTTCGTTATCTGGAAGAAAAATATGTCAATTTATGTTCAATGAATAATCAAATACAAATACAAAATACACGCAAATATTTACCTGTATTATTTTCCACTTCTACGTCACGTTCTTTTAGTGTGTCTAATACAGAAGACGGCACACAATCTCCTTCAAACCAATAAAATTCGTATTTTTCGTTCAATAAATTCCATCCATTTCTTTGTGGCGATAAGCTACTTGGATACCTTAAATGCGCATTCCGCCAAATGCTCGTTATGTACTGCGTGCGTAGAAGCTGCTGATGTAGCTCCGCTTTACACGGAGGCAAATTGGACGCATCATAGTTTTTTTAAATTTTTTTAAACGGCTCATTAATGTCGTCAGCTTTGTAGGTTGTACAAAATTTATTGAATCTCGCAGTATTGATGTCGTTAACATTTTTAAAGCCATAGATTTCACAGACATATTTTTCCAAAGTCAAGAAAGCTTTGTATCGAGAGCCTGTCACATGGGCAGATCCAAGATCTGTCAAAGTTCTTTGATATTCTTCATTACATTTTAAAGTTTGAAACGGCCTCTTTTTCCCTTTTTTGAAATTTTCCACCTGAAGATGCTTGCTCATCCAGAAACGCTACTCCAAAATACGCCGTAGTAAACAACTGGCCACGACACTAAACTCAAAAGTCACGTGACCCCTCATCAACCAATCAGAATTCGGCAAGCGAAGGGCTCCCGGTACTGCGAGGGACTGCTGATAAACTTTCTCTCTCAAACGTATGCCCACGCGTAAGACTTTTTCGTCGCTCTCATGCAAAAACTTTAAACGCGTATGTCAAATATTTAAAACCGTGATATTTGTCTGGCTTCTTAATAAATATTTTTTACTTTAATTAATAAACGTCCTATAAAAATTTCAGATTGCCTAAAGTATATTTTTTGCGTTTATTAAAAAATCATCTTTGGGGCAATCTGGCTATATTTCAGAACCATTCAAAACGTCTGGCATTTTGATTTTTTATTTCTATAGGTGCTAAAGTTAAAAAATAACTAAATTTTATTTTGCCAAAAGTATATTTTTTGAGGCTTTTTCTTTTTAAATGTACTAGACTGCGCAGTTGCAAAATAACCGCAAACTTTTTGCCAGAATCTTCATTCCGTAATCGCACACATTCAAATTTACTTATTTTTATAATTTCAAGTTGCCTAAAACACCTACCCAAATTTGTGTCATCAGCTCTTGGACTATTGGGGGCTCGTCCGGGATGTGAGCATTATCGAGACACACAGAGACGAAACGACGTTAACAAGTAAGGTTATATAAAGGAAGAGATCGTCGAAGCAATCGTGGTGGAAGATTCTAGAAGAGGCAGAATAAGTGCGACGAAATGGAAAGATTAGAGCAGATCAAAGTCATAGCGAATAATCTTAAAACGAGTTCAGCGAAAGCTGTGAAGGCTTTGCACAAGGTAATCTTTGAACAAGAACGGTGACAGGAATAATAGGAAAAGACTTCGTGAATTCAAAGGTTTCCCGTTTGCAATCGAATCCGACGATTATAGAGCTAAGGTAACGTACGTTGAAGCGCATCTTACATGGGAAGATCTAATTGCGGTGTGCAATATTTTGTCAGTTGACTATACGGGAACGAAGAAAGAATTAGCCCAGCGGTTGTGCAGCTGCCTAGTGGACCTAGATGCACTTAACGACACAAGCAAACCCAACGGAGAGGAAGATGACGATAACCTAAGCGAAGACGAAGAGGACGAACGACGAAATAACAAAGACGGCAAACGCGGTAAAGATGATGAAGACGACGACGACGAAGATAGTAAGGACGACGAAAACAACGAAGACAACGAAGATAAGGAGCAAATACGTAGAGTATCGCATGCCAAGTTTACTATGACGTTCCGAGATGTAGAAGATTCTATCAGGCATTTTGACGGAGATGAAAAATATCCAGTTAAACAATGGATAGAGGATATGGAAGAATCAGCGGAGCTGTACGGCTGGTCCGATATCCAGAAATTAGTGTTTGCTAAAAAATCACTAAGAGGTCTAGCAAAACTATTTATCCAAGGAGAAAGAGGCATAACGACGTGGGGAAAACTGAAGAAGGCACTTAAGAGCGAGTTCGGTGATACACTAAACAGCGCTGAACTGCATCAACTGTTGAGCAAGAGAAAGATCAAGAAGAGCGAATCCGTCCAAGCGTATTTTCTGGCTATGAAAGAAATAGCTATTAGAGGCGAGATAGAAGATGAAGCACTGTTCTACTATGTTATCGAAGGTGTAGATGATAGGTCGACCAATAAAAGTGTTCTGCACGGCGCGAAAACAGTGAAGCAATTCAAAGAAAAGTTAAAGATATATGACAGGATGAGAGGAGCAACATGATGTTCGCTGTTACAATTGCGGTACGATAGGACATAAGTCAACGGATTGCACTTCTAAATATAAAGGTGCGAAGTGCTTCAATTGCAAAGAATTTGGTCATAAAGCCTCCGAATGTACAAAAGAAAAGGCTAAGAGGAGGAAGGAAGAAGAAGAGCCAAAGAAGACTGAACCTGTGAGTAATCTAAACGCGCCTAAAGGCATGTACAAAGTAATTGAAATTAATGATACGGAGTTTAATGCGCTGATTGATACGGGCAGTTCAATATAATCAGTAAGAGTACGCACAATAAAATTGGATGTCCCACGCTGTCCAAATCCAATTTGTATTTCTCAGGTTTCGGTGGAAATAAAGTACTGCCTGTAGGATACTTTGAAGGTGCTATCTCAATGGAAGGCGGCAGCTTCCAGGTGACAATATACGTAGTGACAGATGACGTCATGTCCATGGAAGCCGTAGTAGGAAACGATTTGTTGTCACAAGCGGAAGTAAGAATCAATCGGGAAGGCGTTTCAGTTAAGAAGACGGAAGAAAATATTATCTCACCGACTTATATGATCAACGTAAACGCTCCTACAGTGGGCAATGTAGATGAAAAGAAAAGGAAGGAAGTAGAAGATGCTTTAGAACGTTATGAACCAGCAAAAACAAAGGACGTGAATATACAAATGACAATCACTGTTACTGAAACCAAGAAAGTGTTCGCAAAACCCAGACGCTTGCCGTTTTCGGAAAGAAAGATAGTGGGGACCCAAGTCGAGCAATGGATCGAGGAAGGCATAGTCGAGCCTTGTTCGTCGGAGTATGCTAGCCAAGTAGTGGTAGTAAAAAAGAAAGACGGGACCAAGAGTGTGCATAGACTACCGAGCAATAAATAAAATGATTGTTAAAGACAGATACCCTCTCCCGTTAATGGAAGACATTCTGGATCAATTGCAGGATGCTCGAGTTTTCAGCACACTGGATCTGCGGAATGGGTTCTTCCACGTGGACGTAAATGAAGACAGTCGGAAATACACATCTTTTGTGACGAGTAACGGACAATATCAATTCCGAAAGATACCATTCGGATTGTGCAATTCACCCGCTGTGTTCCAACGGTTCGTGAATGAGGTTTTCAAGGATCTGGCGACAAGAGGTATAGCATTGCCGTACATGGACGATTTGATAATACCGTCAGCAACTGAAGATGAGGCGATTGCCAGACTCAAAACGGTTCTAGAGCGAGCGCGAGAATACGGCTTGGAGATTAACAAGAAGAAGTGTCAACTGCTACAAAGGCGTGTGGGATTTTTAGGTCACGTGATCGAGGATGGAAAGCTATATCCTTCCCCAGAAAAGACAAAGGCTGTAACTAAATTCCCTGAACCAAAGACAATAAAACAAGTGCAAAGTTATCTGGGACTTACCGGCTATTTCAGAAAGTTCATTCCCGAATATTCAAGGATCGCCAAACCCTTAAGTGATCTGTTAAAGAAGGGAGCATCTTTCCAATTCGGGATAAACGAGAAGGATGCATTTGATCAGTTGAAAAGGCACTTATCTCAGGAACCGGTCTTTAGTATCTTTAACCAAGATTATGAAACTGAAGTTCATACGGACGCAAGTCAGGAAGGCTATGGAGCTGTTTTGCTCCAGAAGTCTCCAGTTGACGACCAATTGCACCCAGTGCACTTTATGAGTCGAAAGACGACCGCGGCCGAACGAGGATATTCGAGTTCGAGGTCTTGGTAATAATAACAGCCCTAAAGAAGTTTCGCCGTCTACCTACTAGGTAAATCCATCAAAATAGTTACTGATTGTTCTGCTTTTCAGCAAACGATGCGTAAGAGGGATCTCACCCCCCGGATGGCGAGATGGGCGCTACTCCTGGAAGATTTCTCTTACGAGATCGAGCATAGACCAGGAACTAGAATGCGGCATGTGGATGCGCTCAGTCGCAATCCGGTGATGACCATAAACACCGACAGCATTCGGATGAAGATTAAAAGAGCTCAAGACAAAGATGACGAAATACAACGGATCAAAAGTTCTTTTAAGAACACGTCACCTGAAGATTACAGATTGCACAACGAGTTGTTGTACAAATACCTAGACGGGTGTGAATTACTCGTAGTCCCGAGGTCCATGCAAGATGAAGTTATAAGGAGCGCACACGAGAACGGTCACTTTGCAGTGAAACGTACCGAGGAAAACATCAAGAGAGAATTTTACATTCCCAACCTGCGGGTTAAGATCGAAAGATACATCGCCAATTGTTTGAAGTGTATCCTGGTGAATAAGAAGACAGGGAAACAAGAAGGTTTCCTGCACCCGTTGATCAAGGAAGATATACCATTATGCACTTACCACATCGATCATATGGGACCGTTGGAGTCGACAAATAAGAATTACAAGTATATATTGGCCGTGATCGACGCTTTCACCAAATTTGTTTGGCTGTATCCCACGAAGACAACCACTGCTAAAGAAGTTATCCAGAAATTGGAACTACAGAAAAGCGTGTTCGGAAACCCCAGCTGCATCATCTCAGATCGGGGAACCGCCTTCATCTCAACTGAATTTGAAGAATACTGCCGTCAAGAGATTATTCGCCACGCGAAGATCACTACCGGTCTGCCTCGAGCTAACGGCCAGATTGAACGCATAAATCGCACAATTATACCAGTTTTGGCCAAGCTAACCATTGAAGAGCCAACGAGGTGGTACAAGTACGTATCAAAATTGCAACAGACGTTAAACTCAACGTATCAGCGTAGCATCGCTACTACCCCCTTCGAGCTTCTACTAGGGACTAAAATGCGAACTAGCGAAGACTATCGGATGAAGGAAATCATAGAATAGGAAATGATATACGATTTTGAAGATAATCGGAATCAGCTGCGGGACAACGCTAAGAGACAAATTGAAAGTATTCAGGAGGAAAATAAAAGACGTTACAACCTGAGACGAAGAAATCCACATAAGTACCATATTGACGATCTAGTAGCGATCAAGAGGACTCAATTTGGACCAGGTCTTAAGCTAAAGCCAAATTACCTAGGACCTTACCGTGTGACCCGGGTCAAACCAAACGATACCTATGATGTCGTAAAAGAAGGGTCTCACGAAGGGCCCATAAAAACCTCTACCTGCGCAGAGTTCATGAAGAGATGGCCAGAGACTCCGGAGGATTCAGTGTCATCCGGGACGGATGACGATTCAGGACGGCCGAGATGTGGGATTTGACAGTCGGTAAATACCGACTGGCTCGCGGATCGGAAGCAGCACCGTCTTCCGACGAACGCGCTGCTTGTGTGTGTGTGTGGCGCGCGACCAACGGTAACGGCGGACAAGTCTGCACTCGTTAGCAACTTTGTGTCCGAATCCTTAATAGATACTCATTCCGGTTAAAATAACAATAAATAGTAGCGTATCGTTCTTTATGATCCTACACATATATATTTATTTAATTTATAGACTTGTGTTGCGACTGTAGGTTTCCCAGTAATCCAGCTCTGAAAGAGAAGTGGATCGAGGCTATAGCCACTCAGAACAGGCAAGAAAGTGTACGAAATTTGCCGTATCTGCGTACTGCATTTTACAAGCGATTGTTTAGAAAGCATTGGCTATTCGCAGGTTCGGTTGAAACTAAATGCAGTGCCGACTATGTTTCCACGTGCTCAAAACCAAAGGTAATATAATTTATAGTAATTTATGTTCGAGTTTTCATTAACCAATATTTAAATCTTGAAGAGTTTTATTGTGACGCTCTAATGTGGGACATAAAAATTGAATGCGAGTAGTATTAATTTGTAAATATTTTACAATCAATTAAAATGTATAATTTTAAACAGCATGATGCAGTTACTACCAGCTTCGAGTGATGAATTTTCAAATGCAGATGTCATTGACGATTGCATCCCACAGTCGACGAAGCATCCAGAAAGTGAAAATTTTATAACCACAGAAACAGATTCAAATAATGAATCCTCAAATCCAGAAGTGATTGCTGATCAATGGATCGCAGTCGATGAAACATCAATGCATCCCGAGTCTGTGAATGATTCACAACGGATGAGGTAGAGGGATTCATAATTAAAACAAAAATGAAAAATATATAAATTCAATATTATATACCTCTTTTATCTTTCTTCCTAATATTTTTTTTATGGGGACCTTGAAATGAATAACAATGTTTTTTTGCAGTTCAATAACTGAAAAGAAAGCAGAGACAACCCTATCATGTAATGTATTGAGCACTCCGAAAAAGATTTACAGATATCCTGGAGATATTAAAGATGAAACTGTCGATCAAATGACCCCAAAAACGAAAAGTCATTGCATTCGATTACTGAAGTCTGCTTGCAAGGCAAAAGATAAATGTATGAAAAAATTGATGGTTAAAAAATTTCGTCATAAAAAGAAAATAGCAAGCTTAGTAAAGCTATTAGCTGAATTGCGACAAAAATGTGACCTCTCAGAGAATGGTTCGGAAATTATAAAGGTAGGAATTATTCCCAGGGAGTATCATTCCCAGGGAGAAATACAGGTCGAATAAAAGTCTAATAGACATCTAATAGACTTCTTAGACATCTATTAGATGTCTGTTAGACGTTTACGGTTTAAAATTGGAGGGTTAATCATAATGTTACAAAATTAATCATATTGTAACAAGATTAAATAAGGAATTGTATAATTTCGAATTGTTCATATATCCTTGTATATCTGCATATTAATAATAATCATGATAATTTTGAAGTATACTTACGTCAGTAATTGTGTATGTTGAATAATTAATTAATAAAATTGTATTAATAACACCCTTTCCTGTTTGTAATATCAAACTCTTCCCTGTTTATAACATTAACTTAGGCAACAACACAGGAAGACACGATACTTGCGGAGCTGCAGAAAGGAAAAGTCAATGGACAATATTCGCCGGAACTTCGTGCTTTCGCTTTAACAATAAATTTTTATAGCCCGAAAGCATATAAGTATATAAGGCACGTTTTCAAGAACAACTTACCGGCTCCATCAACAATTCGGGCTTGGTATGGGAGCACAAATTGTTCGCCAGGCTTCACTAATGAAGCCATTGACATTTTGAAAAAGAAGGTGGACCAGACTACAAAGCAACTATACGGTTGTTTAATGACGAAATGTCCATACGCCAGCAAGTCGAATGGAGTAAATTCAAAAATAAGTTCATCGGATATGTCGATTGTGGATTTCCAGATAAACAAGAAAATCTGCCGGTAGCGAAATATGCTTTGGTGTATATGCTAACGTGCCTTAATGAAAGATGGAAAATTCTGGTAGCGTATTTTTTCGTAAATTCGCTGACTTCCCAAGAAAGAACGGAAATTACGAAAAAGTCTTGGAATTTGTAGCAACATCCGGAGTAAAAGTTATTGCCATGACTTTCGATGGACTTGCTTCAAATATTACCATGTGCAACGCTCTTAAAGCGGATGTTTATAATGAAAAGCCCTTTTTCTTGCATCCAACAGACAATCATTATGTTTAATATTGGATGCTGCTCACATGTTAAAATTACTCAGAAATGCGTTAGCTTCAAAACGTGTTTTATACGATAGTGACGACAATTCCATAAAATTTAAATGTTTGGAGAAATTAGATGAGCTGCAAGAATATGGGAATTTCCATTTGGTCAATAAACTTACCAAGAAGCACATACTTTGGTTCAAGAACAAAATGAACGTCAAATTAGCTGCCCAAACTTTAAGTGAAAGCTGTGCAGCTGCCTTAGAACAGCTATCAGAAGATGGCAATGCTATTTTGTTGGATGCACTACTACTGTGAAGTTCTGTCGAATAGTGAATATTACTTTCGACTGTTTAAATTCCAGAAGTTTGTACTCGTATGGTTTTAAAAAGCCAGTAAAACGAGATACAGCGGCAGAAATGTTTAAATTTTTTGATAAGGCAATCGATTACTTTTCTGCGCTGAAATTGGAGCCTGCCGGACAATTCGTAATCAAAAGTAAAATAAGAACCGGGCTTTATAATAGACTTACAAAACTTGAGAAGATTGTATATGCAATACGTCAAAACAGGATATTTGGAATACATTTTATCATACAAAATGTCACAAGATCATTTAGAAATATTGTTTTCTTGTTTCCGCGCTATGGGGGGTTATAACAATAATCCTAATTGTAAACAATTCACGTCGTCGTATAAACGACTATTATATCATAACGAGGTGAAATCATCAGCGCAGGCAAGTTGTATGCCGCTCGACACTACTAGCATCTTAACTGTCTCATCAGCTAAAAAAGTTTCGACAGCATGCGATGATAGCATCGAAGCGAACCAGCCTTTTAATCTCAAAAATGTGGATGATTACCCAGATAGCACAACTGATCCTTTTGATTTCAAAAAGAATTCACTTTCTTGAGTTCTTTTCGAATTCGCGTAATCTGTTCGAAATGAACTAAAAAAGAATTCCTTTTCATTGCGAATTCTTATGGACTCGAAAAGGAATCCTTTTTGAATCTAAAAAAGAACTCACAAATGGTGACATAAAAGTGAAGTCTTTTGGAATGCTGAAAATACTTTTAGAACAGAAATGGGATGGAAAAAGAATTCATTTTGTAAATCGGGGACCAAAAAAGAATTCTTTTCGAATTCTCTGTGCTATCTGGGTATTTATCACTTCATTCTATAGCAGGTTCAGGTGCAAATCATGCCGCGTTATACATTGCCGGTTTCGTAGAAATGCGAGTTTTACAAAAATTAACATGCGAAACCTGCTTCATATTGCTAAACGAATGCGATGAAGCACATTCAGATTTCATTGCGAGGAAGTCTTGTGGTGGTCTACGCTTTCCCAGAACAGATACATTCACAATCGCTACATTCGTGGAGAAAATATATAATATATATAGAATACAAAATGAACTGCAATCAAAAAATGCGTATAATAAAATGATTGTCACTGTTTTGCGACACTTAAATCTAAATAATATTTTTAAAAATTTCGACTCTCATATCAAAGATCTTGATTTCCTTCAAAATCATAAATATGAATTAATTAAATTAATAATAAAATTATATTTGGATGTTAAATTATATTATTACGGAAAAACTGCCACTCTTCGCTTGCATGATAATTTTGTTCGTCATGCTAATACTAAAATTACTATTTTTAAAGATCAGTAATAATTATACACAGTTTTTATTATATAGTTATATAAGTAATATATAAAGGGTGTCTCAAAATGATCTGACATTTTAAATTGCGCGCCATTTTTTTTGCAGCCTAACCTTTAATAACTGGCATCAGGAAGTATTGAGGTTTAAGCGGGAAACACAGGCTTTTGCATAATGCATAATACATATGCATAAGAAATTCGATTGGTCGAATTCCTTATGCACATGCTAACGGACCAATCAAATTTCTTATGCATATGCGTTATGCGTTATGCAATGGTCTGTGCTCCCCGCCTTAGTCATGGAGAAGTACACGATCGAGCAACGCATAGAAATTGTGAAAATCCACTACAAATATGGTGAACATTTTGCAGAAACGGTTCGAAAAGTCCGCACGTCTTGTGGTCATCATAACGCACCATCTCGTAATGCTGCGACCGACCACTACGAGAACGGCCACTACTTTTCGCAGTTAAAAGTGACCCACTAACCTCAAATTTTTTTATTAAATTCACCACAGCATTACGAGATGGTGCGTTATGATGACCACAAGACGTGCGGACTTTTCGAACCGTTTCTGCAAAATGTTCACCATATTTGTAGTGGATTTTCACAATTTCTATGCGTTGCTCGATCGTGTACTTCTCCATGACTAAACCTCAATACTTCCTGATGCCAGTTATTAAAGGTTAGTACGTTACGTCCGCTGCAAAAAAAATGGCGCGCAATTTAAAATGTCAGATCATTTTGAGACACCCTGTATAATTAATATTGTTTTAGCTATACATAAAAGTGCAGTATTAATATTTTAACATAAACTGTGATATTACATTTACTTCAAAAGCTTTTTCTTTTGTTCACTACATCTTTCCCATTCGAAGTTCTCATATTACACGTTTGAATTTACCGCTTTTTGGTCAAAAGGCGGAGCTAAAACCTAACCCAGGTTTATTACATCTCTTTAGCGTTGCGAAGATAGGCAAAGGGGCGGAGACTAGCAGTCCAGGTTTCTATAGTCAAAGATTGTGGCGCTGCGGTATCGCTAGGGAAATTTTATCCCACTAATGAGTTGACACCATAGAACTTATATACAGGGTGGCCCACATAACTCTTAACAGCTGAATATTTCGAAAACCATTTGTCAAATCAAAAAGTTGTTCATGAGAAAGTTTTATGTATTCGAGGGGCCTTTCTAACAACATAAATATGAAGTTACTCCCTGCCCCCCTTTAAGGGGCACCTCACAATTTCAAACGGGACCCCCTATAAAATGTTAGATGGTTGGGTTCTACGGGAAAAAACAAGTAAATTTTGTTAAAAACACTTTTTTGTCAGATGTTTCTGTTAAAAGATATGACGGTGTTAAGTTTCGAAGCTACAGGAAACGTATAAGGGTCGCGTATCCTTGTCTTTTGTCGGTGATTCAAACATAAACAAACATTCATACATTCGTTGAGGTCAATTTAACTATTTATGAAAATCTTGTCAGTTGTATGTTACTATTCAAACAGTTAGCACCGTGACAATTATAGCTATCACTATGTTTGATACGGAAGTGAATATGTTATTAGTGTTAGGTGAATGCCAAAAGAATTATCGGCGTGCAGCAGTAATGTTTTTTGAACGTTATGGGATTAAAAAATCGCACGTGTCATTTTATAATTTAGAAAAGCGGCTTCGTGAACATGGTAAATTGCGTACAACAACTCACAATAAACGTAAAAGTATTACTAATGAGAGAAACAGTGCTGATGTTCTTGGTGCAATTACATTAAATCCTCATGTTAGTCAACGTGAACTTGCCAGAGCATCGGGTATCAGTCGTTCTTCAATTCAACGAATTATGAAAAGAAATAGATATCATCCATATCACTTAATTCCATCACAAGAACTTTTGGTGATAGACTATGAACGCCGCATAACATTTTGTGAATGGATACATGGTGCTATGGAAGATAATGACTTTCTGTGCAAAATACTTTTCTCCGACGAGGCTACTTTTATGAATTCAGGGCATGTGAATAGACATAATATGCATTATTGGGCCGTTGAAAATCCTCATTGGATGCGATCAATTCCATTCCAACATCGGTGGTCTTTAACTGTTTGGTGCGGAATAATAGGAAATCTTGTGATTGGACCCTATTTTTTTGAAGAAACTGTAAGGAGTAATAGTTATTGTAACTTATTACAAAACCATTTACCTGCGCTTTTGGAAAATGTGTCACTACACATCAGAAGGAAGATGTGGTTTCAGCAAGACGGCGCGCCGCCACATTCTGCAAACACTACCAAACAGTTGTTATACGAAAAATTTGGAGACAAGTGGATAGGTCGTGGTGGACCTGTTGAATGGCCTCCTCGATCTCCCGATCTGACACCATTAGACTTCTTTTTGTGGGGATATGTGAAGGAGAAAGTTATGTTTGAACCGCCAACGACAAAAGAGAATATGAAGCAAAGGATACGCGACGCTTGCGCTTCAGTGACTTCTGAAATGTTAGAAAATGTTAGGAATAATTTGTTGCTTCGAATAAATACATGTTTACAAGTTCATGGCGGACATTTTGAACATTTAATACATTGAATAAATAAACAAACAGTGTGTTGTGATTTTGATTTCCTGTAAATACATTGAATAAATAAACAAACAGTGTGTTGTGATTTTGATTTCCTGTAAATACATTGAATAAATAAACAAACAGTGTGTTGTGATTTTGATTTCCTGTAGCTTCGAAACTTAACACCGTCATATCTTTTAACAGAAACATCTGACAAAAAAGTGTTTTTAACAAAATTTACTTGTTTTTTCCCGTAGAACCCAACCATCTAACATTTTATAGGGGGTCCCGTTTGAAATTGTGAAGTTACCCCCTGCCCCCCTTAAAGGGGGGCAGGGAGTAACTTCATATTTATGTTGTTAGAAAGGCCCCTCGAATACATAAAACTTTCTCATGAACAACTTTTTGATTTGACAAATGGTTTCCGAAATATTCAGCTGTTAAGAGTTATGTGGGCCACCCTGTATATATGGAACAGGAACTGCCTATCTCCGCAATGAGGCGTGTGAGAGCAACATCTAAAGAACAGAGATATATTTCTGTCCTTTGCGCGTCCTATTCGACACGATGCGCATGTCCGTTAATTAGCCGCCAGTATAGAGTACAAGATTCATAAAGTGCATGTCGCAAGTTCAAAACCCGTTTACATCTTTTTTTTCTTATTTTTTTTTATTTTATATAATAATTTTGTTGTCCGCTCTAATTTATAAGTTGTAAATATATGACGCAAAAAATAAAATAAACGTAAAATAAGTTTTTTCTGTCTTTTATTCGTGATAAAAATGTATTAGTTTTGTGTATTTGTGACGTACATACTTTTTTTCTTCATTATAACTAGACATTTTTGCCTCGTGATATAATCGAATCTTAATATATATGTGTATAATACATTTAATTAATTGTATTTTATGGTTATGAAAGATTTCTTGGTTTCGAATGTGTTCAACCATTTCATCTTGAACAAAGCAACGAGAAAGAATATTATTCATCACTTTTTCTGTGATGCTTCATTGCTATTGAAACATCTGAAACATACATTATACATAATTCACACATAAATTCATAACTACAACTTAACCTCAATATTTTTATTAATCAAAATATGTACTAATATTTATAGAAAAGTTAAAACAAAACCGTTTAAAATGATACGTTGTTAAGACATACCTTTTCTTTCTTTTAATAGTGAAAACTGTCGGTATGCTTCCAGTTTTCAACAGTTTATTTCTCGATGTGGAAAGGTAATCATCAGCAGAGAAATGGTTTGAACATAAATAAAAAGAAGCCTTCACCTCAGTTTTGTTTAATCGACAAAACTCAATCCACTTTGTTCTTGTTTTCACATCCGTAGGAAATCTGTATAACAACACATATTAGTTGTTTTAAATTTTGTTGGACATATTCACTGATTTTTAATAATTGATAATTTTTTACATAATATAGTTACTCACCGGTGATAAGAGACTGACTTTTCATGATTATCACATAAAATGCAATAACGACCCATTGCAAATATATCAGTATTAATAATATTATACTAGTATTAAGAATTATGAGAACAATATAACAATAACAATATAACAATACACCATATTACGATATAATAATCCGCCTTGGCGTTAGGTTAGGTGGCAAAGAAAAGAACGAAGAATCTAAACGCTCATTGGCGAAGCGCGATCATGCGCACAACATCAGGTAGTACGCGCAAAGGACAGAAATATATCTCCGTCTTTTAGATGTTGCCTTCACTTTTGCGCTCGTATTCCTGTTCCATATATATATAAGTTCTATGGTTGACACTCAAGTTTAGAAAGTCAAGTCTAGAACTTTTTAGTTCATGGTTCATCTCCTTTGTCTTTTAATTTGCTACGCATATTGAACTCTCGGTTCTGTCTCACACCGTAATGTGACGTCCCGCCAAATTTTAAAATTCTAAAAACTCTCTTATCTTATAATTTTTGCGTTACTAGATACTTATTCACAATCTTACGTTATTGCGAATTATCTCTTCCCTTTTTTCCACTACTATACATAGATATATATATACTCCAGTATTAAAATCATTATTTTCTATAATACTTACCACTTTATTGTACTATTTTATTATTAATTACATTTTATTACATTATTTCTATTATTAATATATTTTTCTATAAATTGCTATTTCCTTATACTCTTGTTATATATATATCTAATATGCAACAAGACGTTGCTATTGGAAAGATGGAAAAATTAGAAAACGAAATAAAAAGGAAGAAAAACGTAAAATCTAAAAAACACGTAAAAACTAATTATATCAATTAAATTCACTACTAATGTCTCACCCAGTATATGCCGCGACTTCCATGCATAGGGAGTCTCATTATATATATATTTTTGTTATTGGCACAGCATACCAATCATTATAACTTTAATTAATACCATATACTATATTTACAATAAGGCACAATACGCATATACATATTGCAATGATGCGGGCAATGCACTCGAATAATCATCTTTAATAAGTGACTAAGAAAAGGTAAGGAAACCCAATAAAAACTATAAAAATTAAAATCAAATATAAAAATAAATCTTGCATACTTATCATCGAATTATATTAATATCTTCTAAATTATTTATATGTTACACTATATTTAATCATTGCTTCACTATAAAATATAATCTTACCTTTATATTCGCTTGTACTTTATCACATAGTGAGTTAATTAAAAATATAAAAATCAAATAAAAATTATAAAACGCAAAACTATTAAAAACAAGAGTTGGTAGCGTCATAACTCGTTGCGTAACCATTACTATCGCCAAAATATTATAAGGCTATTTCATAATACTCTATTTCGATTTGAATATATATAATTCGTTATTTTACATCATAAGCAATCTAACGTCGCTTCTGTTGAACGAATAAGTTATTTTAGATTTACTTAATTATCTAGAGAAGCGACTAAGAAATGTGCTTCTTACAATAACTAATTAATAATTCTTTATTACTTATGTTTGCTTCGCTTCACTAATGCTAATACTTCCGCTATAATTCCCCGTTATAACATTTATCAATCCACTATTAAATCATTATATCATGTAAAACTAATCCGAATAAATTATAAAATATTAAATCACATATAAATAACCGTTTATAAGGGTAATATGTATAAGAATTTTCAGGCCTCTAATTGTCACTATTTTCCAAATATTAATAACTATTTTCTCATTAGTTAATTTTTCATAAAACTTTAATATAATTCAAAAGGGCCTTTTAAACCAAAACCAATGCAATTCTCTGCTTTCCAGAGTTCTTCTTAATTCACGAATTATTGCCGAAAACTGTTCCTAAAGAATATTCATGTAATCCTTATAGTACGACTCTCTCTCTCTCTATATATATATATATTCTATGTCCGCACAGCTGAACGTTCCTGTGTGCACGACCGCTGTTTCATTTCTATGTGCCTCGGGCGCATCTAATGGATTATTTCTTTTATTTAACTGCTGATACCCCCTAGAAATGATCCGCGTATTACCTTTATTTGATTTCGTATAATTTTATCATAATATCCATCCCTTTTATGCGGATCTCTTAACACACCCACTTTTACTTTTATATTACAAAATATTTCAAGCTGGATTTCATATTGAACGTATTCGCTCTTGCTGTATTTAACCATCTTCGTCTTAAGCATAATGCTTATGGACGAACAACTTGGCTTACCAAATATTTTACTCAGTTATTAAACTATCCTTGTTTGGATACATATGTTCCCTATACTACATACGAACACTAAATCTTGCTTCCGTATTAAACTTACTCACTCTAACCTTATTAATCTATCTCTGTCTTATGCATATGTCTTATAGACAAAAGCTCGATTTTCTAAGCGTCTTGCTTTTTATTTAATCATTTTTGCCTTTCACATATAACCCTCTATACTCTTTTATTAAGCTTATTCGCTCGCACTTATATAATATTGTTAATGCACAATTACTATATGAAAATCTATCGAACCTCCCCTGTTCAATACTTTATTATTCATATATTATATTTTGTTAAATTTATTATTTTCGTCGCTCTCACATATATGCGTTAATATTAAGAAACCGCTTGCAACAACCTTGACGGAAAAATATCTATTTCGCTCTTTATCAAAGTAACGAGTCTCAACAATTTATGCCGCGCCAGGCTACCACGAAATAGTTGTTGAATTAAAATTTGCAGCCGCCTAAACGTCTAGCAGATAAGGCGAGGAAAATACTCGGGTTACAATTTTAGTTTATTTAATAGTTCGTCACCAGGATGATGCAAGCTAACGTGACACAGATTCGTACGTCACGATTTCCTACCCGTTACATTTTGCATTTAAGAGCGTACTCCCTACTCTATGTACACCCCCTCCGTTGAAATTGCGAGGGCCCGAAAAATCCGTCGCAACTTACTAGAGGAGCGAGAAAAGGTCGACAGAAAGATCAGAGGTTGCAAGGTGAAAAGACGCGCTCCGGCATATTAAAGAAAAAGGAACTTAGAAATTTTTCGTCAGTTTCAACTTATAAAAGAACTCATACTTATACTACTTCAATTCAGTGCGGTCGTACATTATATCAGATTATGTCAGAAGGATCAGAGGTTTTTAGTGTGAAGAAAAGGAGCTATCTCATTACCAATCATAAAAGATTTTACTCAGATCAGTCAACCATACTCAAGGACATTGTCACGAGAGGAAGGACACGAAATTAAACGTGACAAAAGGTCACTATAAAATAGACGCAGTAAGTTCCTCAACCCTTATTTTGTGTACCTTTTTCGTTGATTATTACGGCCGAACAATCATACCTTTATAATCCGTCATTTCGTATCACACATTTAAGTAATTCTCTATGTCCATCATTTAATTTACAATAATAATTATGAATTTTTAATAAATTTTTCTTTCATTAACGTTAACTATACCCTAAATTGTTATCTTTTTATTTAATCAAGGATGCTTAAATTTTTTCAGTCATTATAATAAAGTTTACCTTGTCGCTTTACTCTTATATTGCTGAACCCTTAGCATCCTCGCAGAATCTTAAAATTCGAATTATTAGAGCGTAACTGTTATAATCTTATTGAAACGGTCTGTTCGATTTTTATATTGTGTAACTCAAGTGTTCAACTATATAAACCATATTAATAAAGTTTTACATATTTATGTTTTAAGCCTATATCACTAGGCTACCTCTATTTGTCAAGAATTTTGAATCCATTATTTTTATTAAATTACAACCGCGGAATCATATCCAAGGAATCGCCGTACGCTCCTTTATTGTCAATTCAATCAATTGTGACAATTTATCAGAAATATACTTGAACGCTTGAAATTTTGCAATTTCTACAATTGTAACTTAATATTAAGAATTCTAATACGGAACATCTATGAACTATTCATTGAACTATTGATAGCTCTGCTTTTGCAATTTCATTAAAATATATAGCTATATGCTTTAAAATACATTTCAATTATTTTTCTTGTTGTTTTATGATTAACCTTCAATTTATATAAAGACATTTGACTCTGTCGTAAAATCAAGATAAAATTTCGAATGTTCATATATGTTCAGTAACTTATTAAAATCTAATCTAATCTAATTGTGCGTTTCAATATTTTATTGTGTATCAAATTTATATATCTATGACGTGAATCATAATTATATTCATATGGAAATTTTTGAATAATAATTTTAAATTTGTACACTTATATATTTCATGTAACTTTAATTGAAATAGAGATTGTTCTACCAAATTATATTTTTAACCTTTTGATTCTCCATTTAAATCACTGTTATTAATATTTTACATTGACTTCAAGTTTAAATACTCTTTAATTCATGAAACAAGACAAAACCTTGTTACAATAATTAATTCATTTGCTATTAATTAACTTGAACTATTCAAATCATTGAAATTTTACATCCAGGTTTTGAATTTGCTTTTCATTTACTTTAAGAATTTACCTTATGATTATTACAATCACCCTTTCCTCAATCCTTTTAATAATAAAATTTCTTACAGCTGAAAAGTGGCAGGAGAATGAAACAAGTTGCTAGATTCTTTCAAAAGAATTTATACACTAAATTTTTACATACCTCCATAGAGTTTTAAAAATACTACTAGTAACAATTTTCATTTTCGTTTGAATCTTTAAGGTCTACTAACCCCCCTCTTGACGCGAGTCCAATAAACTCTAGCAGAGCTAGGTTGAGGACCGCGGATCTAACACCCTTCCGGAAATCGGCGTGTACCAAAAACTCTAGCAGAGCTAGGTTGAGGGCCGTTGTTTTTCCTTCCTGATTTTTCCTTTGACCGCGGATCCCAAAAACTCTAGCAGAGCTAGGTTGAGGGCCGTGGTTCCGTTTTCTCCCTTATAATGATAAATATTGGAAGTATCTCGGATATTTCTTTCAGTTACTATAATTGGATCTTCTAAATAATTAAATTCACATTTTAAATTCATGTATTTCTATTTCCAACAAAAGCTTTCCTTTATTATTATAACTGTTCATTTGTTTTATTCGATAATTTTATTTCTATTGGTATCTCTCGTTTTCTCTTTTACTTTTGCGCTAGCAACTTGTCTCTGCCTGAAGAAATAAAATATTTTATAACTTCCCTATGTCAATTATTATTGTTAACCCTTTTATTGAATCGAATATTTCATGTGCTTATTGTTTATTGATTGAATATTTCATATGCCTATTGAACATTTTATACAGATGTCTTTAATTTGAATATTTCATGTAATTTTGTTAATACTGCTATCCTCCTTATTTAATAACGTGCTCTTGGATTTTCGAATTGCCATAAATCAGTTATTTCCAATTATTTCTTTTCGTTTTACTTTAAATAGATGGTCAGGCCAAACCAACAAAGAGTAATTAATTTATTTATTTCAACTAACTTTATTCTTTCTCGCTTGACCCTCTGTGACGACAGCTCTCGCCAATCCCCGGTAAAGCCTGTGTAAGCAGGTTGACCGAAAATCAACAAAGGAGAGCACCTCCGCAGGTACACCGAGGTAGCACCTGTGAAGGGAAAATATTGCGAACCGCGGATCAGTTTAATCGGTTTCAATTCAAGACTCATTACTCGCGATTTCTATTAAAGTAGAATTCATCTTATCTTATCTTATCTTATCTTGAACCGTGGGACGTAACAGTCACGTTTTTGTATTTTGTCTTACAAATAAAAGACCAGTAGGTATAAAGGTCCAAACTCATGGACGCGCCATTTGTCGCGCGCGTCACGCGTCATTCTAGAAGTAACTAGATTCTAGTGATGCCTGGAATTGGTGCGTTTGACGCGACTATTTCATGTTGACGCGTCGCATTTCACTGTAGTGTTACTGCATTGTAATCATATTATTTTGGAATTTAAAAAAATATTTAATGTGTCAAAGAAAGTAAATAAAGTAACATTAATTACTAATGGTCATGAACGTCAAATATCGAGATTGGCTAATAGAATGCGCAAACATTATTAATGTTCAAAATGTGAACTGTAACCGACGTAAGCAAAAACTTGCAGCATTAGTAATTTTTTTAATGAAAAGACAGAAAAAAAGTAGCCAAAAGAAACGTTTTTGGATTGCTCCTCTGTTTCAGAAACGATGTGATCACGGTTTTTATCACGCATTACTTCTAACTCTGAGACTTGAAGATTTGCGATTTCACAACTATTTCCGTATGTCTGCTACACTATTCGAGGCTTTATTAATGATTGTAGGGCCTCATTTGCAGAAATTATATGTTGTGCGGGAGCCTATAAGTCCAACGGACCGCCTAAGTTTAACTTTAAGGTAATATGTTTATAAACCTTGCACATGTAATTATGAAAAATATGTAGCTATATTTCGGAGATAATGCAAAATAACATAATAATATATAATGTATATATTTCAGATTTCTTGCATCGGGAGATTCAATGCCATCTATGACTCAATGACATTAACATTTTCTCCATTCATATCACTTTGACACACAATGTCTCCATCATCTGCACAATTTAATATTTATATACTCAATAATGTAATGCAATATTTAATAACGAAACAATCATTAATTTTCTTACCGCATTGAGGATAAGTAAAAAGTATCGGTTCTCGTCGAAAAATATCTGCGAGTATCCTTCTAAGCAGGAATGATTGCATACTGCCTCTACGTTCTCCACTTTTCGCATACACCACACGTGAAGACTTCCTACAAGAAATTTGAAATAATAACAATAATGTTTCTAAAATATGCAGTGTATTGAAATCTTGAAATATGTACAATCTTTATTTCTCTTTCATGCATAATGTGTATGTGTGTGTATGTATTCTCTCTCTCTCTCTCTCTAATTTCTCTATTTTATTTTACTTTAAATTCTTTTCTTACTTACCTGAATTTCGTTCATTCCGTCTTCTCTTTCGACTTCCATTTCGACTAATTGCGCACGAACTTTTGAATACTGCGACAAACGCGATACCGCTTTTGTAGTTGAATAAATTCAACTGCAAACGCATCAATTCCAGGCGTCACTAGAATCTAGTTACTTCTAGAATGACGCGTGACGCACGCGACAAATAACGCGTCCATGAATTTGGACTTTAAGTCTCATCAATTTCCTACAAGATTTGGGACACTAACGCTATCTCGTGCGCAAAAGGCTCAATACTAGACAACCTAATATTTTAAATGTAATATATAAAAACATTTTTTTACTTCTTCATTTTTCTTAAATATAATTTTTTTAATTTTCTTTAACCCTTTCAGGGGCACATTATTCTTCTAAACCGTTTATTTTGATATCAGTCATTCTTATAGTTTTCGAGGTCGCTGATTACGAATCTGAACTCGAAATTTGAAAATTCAAAATGGCGGATCCAATATGGCGGACAAAATTTTGCAGAATTGTTTGAGCCGTATGAAATTCATTACTCGGGGGTTTTCGAGGTCGCCGATTACGAATCTGAACTCGAAATTTGAAAATTCAAAATGGCGGATCCAACAAGGGGAACAAAATTTTTCAGAATTATAAAAACCGTAGAAAATTCCTTACTCGGGGGTTGTTGTGGTCGTTTATTGCAAATTCGAATTCAGAATTATCACAATTTGAAAGAAATGAGGTTTCAATATGATGAATACGAAAATGTAAAAATGTACCCTCATCTCTTCCTCACTCTCTCTCTCTCTCTCTCTCTGTTCTCTTTCTTAGCATGACCCAGAACTAACGACGTGGACGTGAAGAGAAAATAGTTCCATTTTTTCTGTTTTTTATTTTTTTTTATTTTTCTGTTTTATTTTTTTTATTTTTCTGTTTTATTTTTTTTTCTGTTTTATTATTTTTTTTGTATTTTCTGTTTTATTACTTTTTTTCTGGTTTATTATTTTTTTGTTTTTGTTTGTTTTTTTTTAATTTTTACAGTTTTACTATCCTTTTGTATTTTAAATGTTCTATTATTTGTTTGCTTAGTTATCTATTACTTATTCGTATATAATCGTATAATAATCAAAGATAATTGAGAGGCTGGGACATACCTTCCGCTAAATCGTCTTTTTATTAATTATAATTTTTAAATGAAATTATATAAATAATAAAATATAAAAATTTCTATTATTAATATATTTTATATGCAATATATAATGCATGCTTTTATAAGTTATAATATTTTAAACAATCTAAAATAATTACAATTAATAGTTTTCCACATTGCTGTGCTTGATACAAATGCATACTTATTGCGTATATTTACAGATCACTTTGACATTACCCTTTCAGGCCACACAATCGGTGAGATACGATTGCGAGCCTTGGATAACATTATTTCCAAGTACGATTTAGGTTTTGTATGTGACTGCGATGCTGTCAAGAAAGAGATAATCCAAAGATTATTTAACTGAATATAGTATATTTTTATATTAAAACAATAGATATATAATTACATAATTTTTTGCCACAGAGTATGTACAAAAAGTGGATTTTTAACAAAGTTCAGAATTTTTTTCTCGAATTTGAACCTGCGAAAAATTCTGAACAAATTACATATGATTCAGGACGGATTATTCATTAGGAGTGAATTTTTTCAACAACCAGATCCATCACATATTAGCACAGCCGAATTAATAGTGGAAAAACGGCTATTTTTCAACATATATTGTTTAACAACTACCACAAATAAATAAATAAATATTGTTTTAGTCTCGGAATACATTCACTGTACCCTTACGAACCATAAAATATCATATACATGCCCACTTGTGACTAAAAACATCAAAATAATTTAAAAAAACAAATTTATTTTAGGTGTAACACGGGTGTTACACCGCCCCTGAAAGGGTTAAGAGTTTATAATAATTACTTTTATATAAATTATAAATTATAAAAGTTTAATGTAATACAAATTATTATGTGTAATATTTTATGTGATTTTATGTAATATTTTATTATAATGTTTGCAAAAAGCGCAACATTATTTTGCATATGTAAATATATTATTTTATTAGGGTAGTTCTAGTGTGACAGAACCGTGAAAAACAGGTGCGAGCCTCATGAAAAGTAAAAAATATTTAATCACAATCATTATTAGTTAATTCATGTATATTAAAGGACGAGCAACGAAATATTGGTTTCATTTAAATTCAAATGTGTTGCCACAGTTTCACTAGTCATAGGGTGGTATCTCCACCCTTCACATTCAATATCACTTATTCCTCCAATATTACTCATTCCCTCAATTTTCTAGATTTTATTACAGCAAATAGACAGGGTGAAAAATTCTGAGATAAATTAACTATGTTCAAAAAGGATTAAAGAATAAAATACTAATTTTTTGTGTCATTCTATCGATTAGTTCTATCTTAAAAAGAGAAAAAATCCTAATCAGAAGGGTTTCAAAGCATTGCGCTATTACGTCCCATTTTATAAGTATTAAATTGAAAGATAAATAACTCAAAAACCTGACGATTAATCTCATCTCAATTTTGACAGAAATCCAAAAACATTATGAAGATTGAACAGTAAAATTTTGAAAAGATCTATCGAAAATGATCCAATGCTAGAATTACCTTAATTATCTAAAAAAACAAACCTTGTCCCCAAATTAAAAAAACCTTTTTTAAAATGTTTCTTAAACGTTTCTTCTAAAAAAAAAGAACATTTTTTAAAACTTGGAGTGGATTTTGACTCAAAAAATGTTTTTAAAAACTGGTTATGAAACATTTCAAACAACCATTTGTGAAACGTTTCTAAAATGAATGTGTGCTATTTCCATACAATATAAAAATTAAAATAATAATAAGTTTTTAAATATTTAAGTATTAAATTTTAATATATAATTATAATTCTATATATATATATATATATATATATGTTAAATTGAAATATAATAAATATAACAAATTTATATTATTAAATTTATTTTGTTTACATTTTTTTATTTAAGTTCTTTACTGAATTTTATATAAATTTTATTTAAAATATGAAAATAATATATAGTAAATTTCAAATATATTATCTTGTAAAATGAATATTATACAAATAAAAATTATATTAAATTGTTTTTATATTAAATTTTATCATTTTTTTGTGTATCTTAAAACTGTATTTTGTACATTCAAAACTTTATTAAGATTTTATATTAAGGATGACAAATAACTTATTATTTTTTTATTAGAGATATTTCAAAAATTATATTTACATTTATTATATTAATAGATTACAGATATTAAATAAAAATATACAATAAAAATACTAAGAATACTTTATATGTAATTTTTATACACTATTATATGTAACTTTTTAGTACATACAATCCACAAATATAAATTTAAAAAATATTTTTAAAAATTTTAAATTTATTTATGAAAAACTTTATAATTTTTATGCAATATTACAAAGAGAAAGGTTTCAGAATTATTTTAATAAACTATCAGCAATAAATTTCTGATATATTTTAGAAAGATTTCAACCATTTCAATAACCTTTGATAATATTTCAGAGAAAGGAATTTTTATAAACTTTTAGCAACCCTTCTATCAATATAAACTTTCTGGAAGTTGAAAAACAAACATTTTGCAAAGTTGTTGCAGAATAATATTTCGCAATATTTTTGAAATGTTTCAAGTGTAATAGTAAAATATCTCTAAGGTATCTAAAATATTTCTAATAGATCCTATGCTGTATAGAATTTATATAGATTTGTTTTTATCTGATATTCATACCTTGCAAAAAGTTGTTCAAGGCTTGCACATATCTTTTTGGACGACCATTTGTGCTAGAATTATCTATCCAAATAATAGGAGATTTTGTAGATAGCAAAATATTTGGTTTAAAAGCAATTCCTGTTTAGAAAAAATATGTCAATATGTTTATTATCACAAATATATGTACATCAAAATTGAAACAGTATTTTGTATTTTATTAGTTAGAAAATTTTATTGTTAAAAAAAAATTTACCTGGACTATCAAAATCTAGTTTACGAAGAAGTGGAAAATTGACTCCAAAGTAAGATCTAGTTGTCAAGCCGCTGTAAAGAAAAAATGGTTTTTCTAGTTTTGAGGCATACTGGATACTAATCCACATTTGTAGTGCAAATAAGGAACCCAATATGGTGAAGAAACACAAGTAGAAGAGCCCCAGCAAAGCTATTCACACAAACAATGAAATAATTCCAACAAATTAAATGTTCAACAAATTAAAATGTAAAAAATATGTCTAAAAATTACCCCATTCTTTCCCATTTCTACCAAGCAACTGTTTTCTATTTGGATTCCAAACAAATCGCAAAAAATTCCGAAAAGCTCCTAAATCAGGTTCAGGTATCCTATTTCGATAATATTCATCATCGTGCAGGATAACCATTTTTAAGAATTTTTTGTGTAATGACAGGTTAATGAAAACATGGAACCTATACTATGAAGTGAGCAATTAACAATTCAATATTTGCTTTATATGTTATATTCAATATATGTTCTATACATGGTTCTATATTTCAATTCTAATGTTCAATATATAAATTGATTAAGAATTTTATATATATATATATAAAAATATATATAAAATATATATAAATATATATAAAATATATAAAATATATATATAATATATATATATATATATATAATGTTCAACTACAATACATCTTGAAAGTTCAATGATAGAAAAAAGTAATGTAGGATAATCAAGACAATAGTTGTAAAACATCTTATTTAGAAAATATTAATAAACAATAAGCCACACAATTTCAGTCAGACTGGATCTTAGTGCTAAGTAATACAAAAATATAGCGCCAAATAGAAAAATTTACTTTAAGGTTCATACATATTTATTTTATTAAATTTTAAAGAAATTGTTAAGAAATACAGAAATTAATGATAAGTCTGTTAATTGTTAATGTATATGTTATGTATATTATATACAATATTTTTCTTTTCAGCTTTATTAACCTTAACACTAATATGGTATTTACTTATGAAAGAATCTCAAGTATACAATTATACCAAGAATGATCAATTCTAGCAATATGATCAAAATTAGCACAATTTTGTTTGTCAGAATCTTAAGTCGCATAACATTCAGAATTTTTCGTGTTTTATCCAATTCTTCGTCTGTTTGTGACAATCTCCGCTTTGCTCGCAAGAGACGATCTCTCTGTTCACCCAATTCAGAGATCACTTCTGTGCCAATTTGTTCACTTTCTACTGCAACAGCTTGTGATCTAGCTATAGATTGCGCTGTACGTTCCAATGCTGTATTTCCATCCATCAAGATACGTCGATGTTCAGCCTCCCAATCCATGACAAAATTTATCTCTTTTATATTATTTAATTAGTATATAACAATAATAAATGAAGAATAAAGATGTATCAAATATTATTTCTAGTTTAGTATATTTGCTCTTGTTACATCCAAAATGTCCAGACTCTAGTAATAGTAAATAGTAATAATAAATATAGATATATAACATAATATATAGTAAATATAATAGTAGATATAAAATTAAAAAGAAACATTTTCATATTAAATATTTTAAAGCAATAACAATTACCTGTTTTGAGAAATTTTTATTTCACTTTAATAAATTATCTCTCTCTCTCTCTCTCTCTCTCTCTCTATGTTTCTCATTATCTATTAATATAAAAAAGTACAACTTGACAAGATACTATTCCTGTTTTATACTACATCTATTACTTTTCACTGTCCATTATTACCACTATGAGTTATTATGAAGGTTAGAGACGGAGTGTCAACTCCTATACGACAAGACGACAAAAACATGTCCTGAAAAATTGTTAGTTTTGGAGAGGGCAGCACTTTGAGCAAAGGATTAAAGTCACTAAACATACAAAGGCCGGTATTCATAGGGTGCTTACCAGCAAGCGACACAGGCGACACAGTGCGACACAGATGGCTTCTGCACACAGGACGCGGAAATGCTTGCCGCGCGGCAAAAAGCGACGCGGTAGCCAATCAACGTACCACTTTTCCATAAGAGCTTTAAGTTTATTGGCTACTGCGTCGCTTTTTGCCGCGCGGCAAGCATTTCCGCGTCCTGTGTGCAGAAGCCAATAGGCTATGTTTACATCGTGGACTTGATACGCGGTTTGTTCTTTCCAGCTGAACTTTCTGTACTGTTGTAACGTCCCGCCAATTTTTAAAATTCTAAAAACTCTCTTATCTTATAATTTTTGCGTTACTAGATACTTATTCACAATCTTACGTTATTGCGAATTATCTCTTCCCTTTTTTCCACTACTATACATAGATATATATATACTCCAGTATTAAAATCATTATTTTCTATAATACTTACCACTTTATTGTACTATTTTATTATTAATTACATTTTATTACATTATTTCTATTATTAATATATTTTTCTATAAATTGCTATTTCCTTATACTCTGGTTATATATATATCTAATATGCAACAAGACGTTGCTATTGGGAAGATGGAAAAATTAGAAAACGAAATAAAAAGGAAGAAAAACGTAAAATCTAAAAAACACGTAAAAACTAATTATATCAATTAAATTCACTACTAATGTCTCACCCAGTATATGCCGCGACTTCCATGCATAGGGAGTCTCATTATATATATTTTTGTTATTGGCACAGCATACCAATCACTATAACTTTAATTAATACCATATACTATATTTACAATAAGACACAATACGCATATATATATTGTCATGCGGGCGATGCACTCGAATAATCATCTTTAATAAGTGATTAAGAAAAGGTAAGGAAACCCAATAAAAACTATAAAATTAAAATCAAATATAAAAATAAATCTTGCATATTTATCATCGAATTATATTAATATCTTCTAAATTATTTATATGTTACACTATATTTAATCATTGCTTCATTATAAAATATAATTTTATATTCGCTTATATTTTATCACATAGTGAGTTGATTAAAAATATAAAAATCAAATAAAAATTATAAAACGCAAAACTATTAAAAACAAGAGTTGGTAGCGTCATAACTCGTTGCGTAACCATTACTATCGCCGAAATATTATAAGGCTATTTCATAATACTCTATTTCGATTTGAATATATAATTCGTTATTTTATATCATAAGTAATCTAACGTCGCTTCTGTTGAACGAATAAGTTATTTTAGATTTACTTAATTATCTAGAGAAGCGACTAAGAAATGTGCTTCTTACAATAACTAACTAATAATTCTTTATTACTTAAGTTTGCTTCGCTTCACTAATGCTAATACTTCCGCTATAATTCCCCGTAATAACATTTATCAATCCACTATTAAATCATATCATGTAAAACTAACCCGAATAAAATTATAAAATATAAAATCAACTAAAAAGATTACAATATATATATATTCTCATACATTTATTGCATTATACCGGTGTTAGATATGAATTAATTAATAAATATATATAAACAGTTAAGTTACCTTTTAATCCATATAAATAACCGCTTATAAGGGTAATATGTATAAGAATTTTCAGGCCTCTAATTGTCACTATTTTCCAAATATTAATAACTATTTTCTCATTAGTTAATTTTTCATAAAACTTTAATATAATTCAAAAGGGCCTTTTAAACCAAAACCAATGCAATTCTCTGCTTTCCAGAGTTCTTCTTAATTCACGAATTATTGCCGAAAACTGTTCCTAAAGAATATTCATGTAATCCTTATAGTACGACTCTCTCTATATATATATATATCTATGTCCGCACAGCTGAACGTTCCTGTGTGCACGACCGCTGTTTCATTTCTATGTGCCTCGGGCGCATCTAATGGATTATTTCTTTTATTTAACTGCTGATACCCCCTAGAAATGATCCGCGTATTACCTTTATTTGATTTCGTATAATTTTATCATAATATCCATCCCTTTTATGCGGATCTCTTAACACACCCACTTTTACTTTTATATTACAAAATATTTCAAGCTGGATTTCATATTGAACGTATTCGCTCTTGCTGTATTTAACCATCTTCGTCTTAAGCATAATGCTTATGGACGAACAACTTGGCTTACCAAATATTTTACTCAGTTATTAAACTATCCTTGTTTGGATACATATGTTCCCTATACTACATACGAACACTAAATCTTGCTTCCGTATTAAACTTACTCACTCTAACCTTATTAATCTATCTCTGTCTTATGCATATGTCTTATAGACAAAAGCTCGATTTTCTAAGCGTCTTGCTTTTTATTTAATCATTTTTGCCTTTCACATATAACCCTCTATACTCTTTTATTAAGCTTATTCGCTCGCACTTATATAATATTGTTAATGCACAATTACTATATGAAAATCTATCGAACCTCCCCTGTTCAATACTTTATTATTCATATATTATATTTTGTTAAATTTATTATTTTCGTCGCTCTCACATATATGCGTTAATATTAAGAAACCGCTTGCAACAACCTTGACGGAAAAATATCTATTTCGCTCTTTATCAAAGTAACGAGTCTCAACAATTTATGCCGCGCCAGGCTACCACGAAATAGTTGTTGAATTAAAATTTGCAGCCGCCTAAACGTCTAGCAGATAAGGCGAGGAAAATACTCGGGTTACAATTTTAGTTTATTTAATAGTTCGTCACCAGGATGATGCAAGCTAACGTGACACAGATTCGTACGTCACGATTTCCTACCCGTTACATTTTGCATTTAAGAGCGTACTCCCTACTCTATGTACACCCCCTCCGTTGAAATTGCGAGGGCCCGAAAAATCCGTCGCAACTTACTAGAGGAGCGAGAAAAGGTCGACAGAAAGATCAGAGGTTGCAAGGTGAAAAGACGCGCTCCGGCATATTAAAGAAAAAGGAACTTAGAAATTTTTCGTCAGTTTCAACTTATAAAAGAACTCATACTTATACTACTTCAATTCAGTGCGGTCGTACATTATATCAGATTATGTCAGAAGGATCAGAGGTTTTTAGTGTGAAGAAAAGGAGCTATCTCATTACCAATCATAAAAGATTTTACTCAGATCAGTCAACCATACTCAAGGACATTGTCACGAGAGGAAGGACACGAAATTAAACGTGACAAAAGGTCACTATAAAATAGACGCAGTAAGTTCCTCAACCCTTATTTTGTGTACCTTTTTCGTTGATTATTATACGGCCGAACAATCATACCTTTATAATCCGTCATTTCGTATCACACATTTAAGTAATTCTCTATGTCCATCATTTAATTTACAATAATAATTATGAATTTTTAATAAATTTTTCTTTCATTAACGTTAACTATACCCTAAATTGTTATCTTTTTATTTAATCAAGGATGCTTAAATTTTTTCAGTCATTATAATAAAGTTTACCTTGTCGCTTTACTCTTATATTGCTGAACCCTTAGCATCCTCGCAGAATCTTAAAATTCGAATTATTAGAGCGTAACTGTTATAATCTTATTGAAACGGTCTGTTCGATTTTTATATTGTGTAACTCAAGTGTTCAACTATATAAACCATATTAATAAAGTTTTACATATTTATGTTTTAAGCCTATATCACTAGGCTACCTCTATTTGTCAAGAATTTTGAATCCATTATTTTTATTAAATTACAACCGCGGAATCATATCCAAGGAATCGCCGTACGCTCCTTTATTGTCAATTCAATCAATTGTGACAATTTATCAGAAATATACTTGAACGCTTGAAATTTTGCAATTTCTACAATTGTAACTTAATATTAAGAATTCTAATACGGAACATCTATGAACTATTCATTGAACTATTGATAGCTCTGCTTTTGCAATTTCATTAAAATATATAGCTATATGCTTTAAAATACATTTCAATTATTTTTCTTGTTGTTTTATGATTAACCTTCAATTTATATAAAGACATTTGACTCTGTCGTAAAATCAAGATAAAATTTCGAATGTTCATATATGTTCAGTAACTTATTAAAATCTAATCTAATCTAATTGTGCGTTTCAATATTTTATTGTGTATCAAAATTTATATATCTATGACGTGAATCATAATTATATTCATATGGAAATTTTTGAATAATAATTTTAAATTTGTACACTTATATATTTCATGTAACTTTAATTGAAATAGAGATTGTTCTACCAAATTATATTTTTAACCTTTTGATTCTCCATTTAAATCACTGTTATTAATATTTTACATTGACTTCAAGTTTAAATACTCTTTAATTCATGAAACAAGACAAAACCTTGTTACAATAATTAATTCATTTGCTATTAATTAACTTGAACTATTCAAATCATTGAAATTTTACATCCAGGTTTTGAATTTGCTTTTCATTTACTTTAAGAATTTACCTTATGATTATTACAATCACCCTTTCCTCAATCCTTTTAATAATAAAATTTCTTACAGCTGAAAAGTGGCAGGAGAATGAAACAAGTTGCTAGATTCTTTCAAAAGAATTTATACACTAAATTTTTACATACCTCCATAGAGTTTTAAAAATACTACTAGTAACAATTTTCATTTTCGTTTGAATCTTTAAGGTCTACTAACCCCCCTCTTGACGCGAGTCCAATAAACTCTAGCAGAGCTAGGTTGAGGACCGCGGATCTAACACCCTTCCGGAAATCGGCGTGTACCAAAAACTCTAGCAGAGCTAGGTTGAGGGCCGTTGTTTTTCCTTCCTGATTTTTCCTTTGACCGCGGATCCCAAAAACTCTAGCAGAGCTAGGTTGAGGGCCGTGGTTCCGTTTTCTCCCTTATAATGATAAATATTGGAAGTATCTCGGATATTTCTTTCAGTTACTATAATTGGATCTTCTAAATAATTAAATTCACATTTTAAATTCATGTATTTCTATTTCCAACAAAAGCTTTCCTTTATTATTATAACTGTTCATTTGTTTTATTCGATAATTTTATTTCTATTGGTATCTCTCGTTTTCTCTTTTACTTTTGCGCTAGCAACTTGTCTCTGCCTGAAGAAATAAAATATTTTATAACTTCCCTATGTCAATTATTATTGTTAACCCTTTTATTGAATCGAATATTTCATGTGCTTATTGTTTATTGATTGAATATTTCATATGCCTATTGAACATTTTATACAGATGTCTTTAATTTGAATATTTCATGTAATTTTGTTAATACTGCTATCCTCCTTATTTAATAACGTGCTCTTGGGTTTTCGAATTGCCATAAATCAGTTATTTCCAATTATTTCTTTTCGTTTTACTTTAAATAGATGGTCAGGCCGGACCAACAAAGAGTAATTAATTTATTTATTTCAACTAACTTTAGGCCCGGTTCCACAATTCGCGGTTAACTCGAGTAATCGAGGTTCAACTCGCTAAACTAGGTTTAAGGAAATTGGTGGCGTTCCACAACTGCCTTAATCCTTAGTTAACATTCACTTGCCTCGGTTAAAGATGAACGCCCAACTTTGGGCGTTTAACGAATTTAACCGAGGTTTACGATCGTGACATAACGCTCTTTAGAAGTTATGTATAAGATTGCCTTGTGCTTCATATGTGTTTAATTGAGAAAAAATATTGCATTTTACCAAATATACCGGAAAATGGCTTTTGCACATGTATTATCATCATCAGATGATAATACAATACAATACAATACAATACAATATTATACAATATTATACATATTTTACAATATTATACATATACAATATATACAAAATTTATGTATAATTATCTCGAAAGCATATGAAATATATATATAACCTGCTACACAATCGCTGTCAAATGGATTCTGTAAACCATCGACCGATGGTTGAATAACACTTTTCACTCTTTCGGCTATCGGATTATCAGGGACAGTCATCTTTCCGCCGCCTACACATCAATTATTAATTAATAAAAGTATTTAATAAATAATTAATAAAAGTATGTTATATATGTTTGTACATATTTATGGACATATATATTGAAATATAAATATGCTTGTATACAATACCTGTTGCAAAAACTTGTTTACGTACTTCCGCAAAATGTTTTCGGGTCTTATTTTTTAAATTATCCCAACAACTTTTTAGCGACGCCACATTTCGGTTTGCTTCTATGCATCTAGCTATTAAATTCACGACTTATGTCTAACTAACATTTCTCTTTGTCTTTATTACTGACATTGTCAGTTTGCTTGTTAAAATTAAATAAAAGTTTCTTTTGAACGATTTCAATTAATATAATTTTTTCCTCTGTGGAAAAATTCGGTAGCCACTTCTTACACGACATTACACAAATTTATTACACAAAATAATTGAACAGCTGAATTCTCACTCTCTTCTTTGCAAAATCTCAGTAACCAATAACAGTTCACATTTGAGGAGAAAGAAGTGTATATTCTGAGTTTCAGTGAATAGAGTATAAGTTTACGTAACCTAAGGTTAAAAATGACTTGTGGAACGCGATCCAATCAATAAAATGTTTTAATTCAGTTTTATACATTAAAATAGGAAATAAAAGGTATCATTTTGAATTGATTTCAATATATTACATATTTAATAGATTTTAATTGCAATAAATTACGTATGTTTTAATAAACTCCAATGCGACTAGGCTGAGGTACATATTTTAATTCATTTAAATAATGAAACTAATTATCTATTTTAATGTACTTCTATTCATTTTAATTTCTATTAATTTTAATAAAATTTAATAGGATATTTTACTATGTTGGTTAATCGATATTAATTGTCATTCTATCAACTAATTATTAAATTTATATCAATTATTAAATACTATGTACGTTTAAATCAACTCTAATGAGACTACGTTCTGGTATTTATTTCGATTGAATTGAATAATCAAACAAAATGTTTATTTTAGTTTAATTCTATTCGTTTTAATTTCTATTCACTTTAATATAATATTATAATATATTGTACTATATTATATTAATCAATTTTAATTGTCTTTCTATCAACATAAATTACATTTATTTCAATTATAAAATATTAAATACGTTTTAATCAACTCCAATGCAATTAGTCTCTGGTACATAACTCAATTCAATTTAATTATCAAACCGAATGTTTATTTTAGTTTAATTCCATTTGTCTTATTTTCTATTCACTTTAATAGAATTAAATAAGATACTATCCTATATCATTTAATCGATTTTAATTGTCATTTTTCCAAATAATAATTAAAAATCCATATCAATTGTAAATAACTAAATAATCAACTTCAATGCGACAACACCCTGGTACGTATTTCAATTTGTTTTAATAATTAAACAAATTGCATATTTTAGTTTACTTTTACTCTTTTTAATTCCCATTTACTTTAATAGAATTAAAAAAAAAACATTTTTCTATGCCATTTAATTGATTTTAATTGACATTCTATTTACTGAAAATTAAATTCGATTCAATTGTAAAATACTAAATACGTTTTAATCAACTCCAATGCGACTACGCTCTGTTACATATTCAATTCATTTTAATAATCAAGTAAATTGTATTAGACATTTTATTGTAGAAACCAACGAATTTTAATTTTGATTTTCTACCTATGACAAATTAAATTGGTATCAATTACATAATAGTGTAAAGATTTGAAATGGCATGCAAATGAAAAAACGACTTCTAAGAATGAATAATAATTTTTTTATTGCAATTCAACAGTGTTGCACAATAAACCTATGTACCGTCCAATTTTTGAATTAATGAGAACAACTTTTTCTAACACATCATTAATACTGCGTATATTTTTTTCATCACTTTCACATTCAATCAAGTACAAATGATTAATATCTTTAAATGGTAAATTATCGAAAGTTTTAATACATGATACATTCAAGTAACCCTGCTGGAAAAAATGGATTGAAATCGATTAAAAAATTTTCAATCAATTACAATGCGAAATCTTAATTCCACTTTGTAGAATTAAAGCGCATTAACATACAAAATATATAGAAGATGATTAAAAACGATAAAAAAAATCGATTAAAATAGATTGAATATCAATAAAAATGCTAAAATTTTTATGAATGTTTAATCGATTTTAATCGATTTTTTAAAATCGTTTTTAATCATTTTCTATATATTTTGTATGTTAATGCGCTTTAATTCTACAAAGTGGAATTAAGATTTCGCATTGTAATTGATTGAAAATTTTTTAATCGATTTCAATCCATTTTTTCCAGCAGGGTATACAATACCTGTTGCAAAAACTTGTTTACGTACTTCCGCAAAATGTTTTCGGGTCTTATTTTTTAAATTATCCCAACAACTTTTTAGCGACGCCACATTTCGGTTTGCTTCTATGCATCTGCTATTAAATTCACGACTTATGTCTAACTAACATTTCTCTTTGTCTTTATTACTGACATTGTCAGTTTGCTTGTTTTCAATTATACATTTCTTCTTTTCTACGATTTCAATTAATATAATTTTTTCCTCTGTGGAAAAATTCGGTAGCCACTTCTTACACGACATTACACAAATTTATTACACAAAATAATTGAACAGCTGAATTCTCACTCTCTTCTTTGCAAAATCTCAGTAACCAATAACAGTTCACATTTGAGGAGAAAGAAGTGTATATTCTGAGTTTCAGTGAATAGAGTATAAGTTTACGTAACCTAAGGTTAAAAATGACTTGTGGAACGCGATACAGATAACAGGCTTACATCAGCGTTAACGATCGTTCAGTTAAACTCGGGTTACATTGAAAATTGTGGAACCGGGCCTTATTCTTTCTCGCTTGACCCTCTGTGACGACAGCTCTCGCCAATCCCCGGTAAAGCCTGTGTAAGCAGGTTGACCGAAAATCAACAAAGGAGAGCACCTCCGCAGGTACACCGAGGTCTGTGCCGGATTAAGGCATAAGCAAAATAAGCTAAGCTTAGGGCCCCGTGTTGCGAAGGGGGCCTTGTTCTCCTAGTCAATAACTACTAAAAAAAATTAAAAGTAAAAAAGAAAAATTTAAAAAGAAAAAAAAATTTTAAAGTAAAAGAAAATAAAAAAAAATTAAAAAATACAAAAAAAAATTTTAAAATCCCCATCGATAGATTCCCACCTTGACGTGGTGATGGAGCTTACTTGACTAAGAGGAATCTTTTAATAGCGATGTTTATTATAGGTCTTTGGGGCAGGGCCCATTTACTGTCATAGCTTAGAGCCTCTGTATACCTTAGTCCGACACTGACCGAGGTAGCACCTGTGAAGGGAAAATATTGCGAACCGCGGATCAGTTTAATCGGTTTCAATTCAAGACTCATTACTCGCGATTTCTATTAACGTAGAATTCATCTTATCTTATCTTATCTTATCTTGAACCGCGGGACGTAACACTGTGACGTCCCGCCAATTTTTAAAATTCTAAAAACTCTCTTATCTTATAATTTTTGCGTTACTAAATACTTATTCACAATCTTACGTTATTGCGAATTATCTCTTCCCTTTTTTCCACTACTATACATAGATATATACAGGGTTGGGCAAAAGTCCGGAAACGGTCAAATATCTCGAAAAGGATCAACTATAGCGAAAAATTGTAAATAGCAAAGTTGTAGGGCTTAAAAAAATGTACCTAATGATGACTAAAAATTTTACTTTGAGTGGAGGACGAAGATCATATAAAAGTCAAATTGAATTTTTTAAATGGAACTGCCTACTTTTTATTGCATATTCTTATAGCTTATCTCGAGACCTTTCCAAAACACTATAAATAAATGTTTTTTCGTTAAGTATTTTTCGAGTTATAAGGGTTGAAATAATTTCTTAATTTTACATGAACTATAAAATATCTCGTAAAATATTCACTTTTCGATGACTTTACCTCAATACTTTTATGCACAGAATAATGAGAGGAATCAATTAGTGTAAAGAAAACACATAGTTGTTTTTAAGAAAAAGTATGTAATTGTTAGTTACAAATTGCATATTTTTTGTTAAAAACAACTATGTGTTTTCTTTACACTAATTGATTTCTCTCATTATTCTGTGCATAAAAGTATTGAGGTAAGGTTATCGAAAAGTGAATATTTTACGAGATATTTTATATATATTTAAGATTGTCTTAAGTTTATCTTTAGATGCTGTACGAATCAGTTTATTGTGTACGGAGTATCTGAAGATAAACTTAAGATGATCTTAATTATAAGATCCGACTATGAATACCGGTCATAATCTCTTTAGCTGTTACTGACGGCAATGTATTTTGTAAGGTTGACGATAAAATACTGTTCGGACAGTTTAAACGCACTTTGACACGCATCCTTATTGTCAGTTTTATACACGAATCTATTAAATCTATAGAAAAAATTTAAAAAATACAAAAAATACAAATCCACAGCGGCCAGCGATTTGTCGCTCCATGAAAATGTAGCGGGAGTTTAGCGGCTGACGTTTTGTCGACAACTCTATTGAGGGGAAATGTATCACAGAGTGGGGAGAGCCGCTAGCGTTTTGACGCTGCGTGAAATTGCACCTTTAGGGTTAATCACGTGACCAACATTGCTGCTGCAAATGAGCATCAGCATGAAAAGATGTCTTTAAGCTTTAAGCCGAAGTTAATCAATCACAGTCGAAGTGTTAGGATAATAATCGTCTTAGCCTTAAAATTTCGTTGTAGACACTATTTGACAACCTGAGTCAGTTTGGTTAAAGTAGCCCTTAATCTATTAAAGAAAAATTTAAGGGATTTGTTTCTAAGTTTAGGGGTTTTTGGAAAATTTTAAGATATGTGTTAGGGGAAACTTTGAAATGACCTGACAACCTGCCCTGGCGTCAAGAATAGTGTTGATCAGAGTTTTTCTTACATGTGAACACTGGATGGATTTTATTTGTACTATAATTGAATATAAATAATAATGGACGTTGATGAGGATTATGACACTGAGCAAAGCGATTACGGTGATATACCCATAATAGAGAGAGGTATGTTTTTTAGGATTGAATTACTTTACACAGTATATAAGATATATATATATATTCATACAAAAAATATATACACACACACACACATACATATATATATATATATATATACATACATATACATGTGTATCTTTACAATCCTTAATATATAAATATATATATTTACAATATATATATTCCAAGCACTAGTTAATATAAGGATCAATCATATTGAGAGTTAAATCCTAATTTGTAATTTGCTGTCACTTTTTAGATTGAAATATAATATATATAAGTATATATAAAAATGAAGTACTTATGTCTCAGACTATTCAAGTATCTAATGTTAAAGTTAAACTGCTTTACAGAGTCCCCACGTAGCGGCTTGGATGAGGATCATGAAAACTGGTCAGACGTAAGCACAGGTGAGCTAGGTATATTTTTTGATATATTTTATATCATAATGGATCTCTGTGAATAACTAGTAATGATTGCTTTCTATTTAATGACACAAGTTAATATGTTCTTAGTATGTTCTATCTTTCTTTACATTTGATGATAGAGATTGAACAGAGATTTAACGTCTGTATTGACATGGGTTATTGGCTTAGTTTACATTGACTGTTTGATACACGTATAAAGTACTATATTAATATTACATCAGTTTACAACAATGTAAATATAATGATGTATCTAGCTAAAATAATATATATCAAAAGATGTGGCTAATCAAAGTAGTAGTACACATATTTGGTACATATACAGAATATCCTAGAATAATCTTATATAAAAGTCGCTAAAAAAATTCTTAGTATTCGCATAAAGTAATTTTTCCTTTAACAAAGTTTATACTTTAAGTGATAATTTTTAAATAAGACGTATTTCAACATATTTAGCCAATAGTATACTAGATCATGTATAATATCCTACAGAACCATGAAATATCTTCTGAATCATATAGATTATTTTTTTATCTTACTAAAGATTTTATTATGCGACTATAAATAATATTTGACCACTATTTTGAATAGAACTATTTGTTACAAAAGAATTTTTCATGGATGTTATTAAAAGAATGATTAAAAATAAAATAGCATGCTTAATAAAAAAAAATTTATTTCAATATTTTGAAATAATTCTTTATAATCAGCTTTAAAAAATAATTATTTTAAAACATTAAATATAATTATTTTAAAATAAATAAGTCTTTCAAGGCTGATTTATAATAAATATTTGAATATTTTAAATGAAAAAGTATTTCAAGTATTTAGCCAATAGTAGTGTTTTGCAGTGTTTTGCATTTCTATGCAAGCATTTGCTCTGTGAATAAAACTTTCCTGTGCATGTTGAAGTATTTCTGGTATGATAGTTACAACTGCAGAAAAGCACCCAACATACATATTTGAGGCTACCATATATCTGTAAACCATGTGATTTCCATATGATAGAGCATCACTTCATAATAGGCTTATAAGACATTACTTAAACATGAAGTTAAGTTTAAGTTTTCTTTGCAATTATATATATCTTTCATAATTTTAATAACAAATATATCTGTATGCGTATCATTCAGTTAAATACATCATGTAAAAAGAAAATATAATTTAGTTAAATATGATACATCATGTAAAAGAAATATATATATATATATATACAGGGTGTTTCATTTTAATCTAGCCAGGCGAATATTTTGAACTGAAGGTCATATGAAAGTCAATTTTGTTTTTTTTAATGGAACTGCCTACTTTTTATTGCATATTCTCATAGCTTATCTCGAGACCTTTCCAAAACACTATAATAAAGTCTTTTTTTCATTAAGTATTTTCCGAGTTATAAGGCTTGAAATAATTTCTTAATTTTACATAAACTATAAAATATCTCGTAAAATATTCACCTATCGATGACCTTACCTCAATACTTTTATGCACAGAATAATAAGAGGAATTAATTGATGTAAAGAAAACACTTAGTTTTTAATAAAAAATATGTAATTGTTAGTTACAAATTGCATATTTTTTGTTCTTCAGTTTTATCTTCATGAAAAACTCAAGCCCACCATCTTGTGTCCCCCTCCGAACCCTACAACTTTTGTCTAAAACATTTTTCTCTAAACTCAACAGCGTTTAAAATATTCGCCTGGCTAGACTAAAATGAAACACCCTGTATATATATATATATATATATAGGATGTATCTGACGACCCATCCATCCCTTTTTTTTCAAAAACTAAGCATTTTAGAAAAAAATGTTTTAGACGAAAACTGTATGGTTTTGAGGGAAACATAAGATGGTGTCACTGGTTTCATTTTAGGTGGCATTAAGGTCAGGTCAAGGACATCTTCAATTTTTTAAATGGAATCTCTTATTATTCATTGCATATTCTTGTAGCTTATCTCCAGAAGTTTCCAAAATACTATAATAAAGTATTTTTTTATTAAGTATTTATTAAGTATTTTCCGAGTTATAAGGCTTGAAATAATTTCTTAATTTTACATGAACTATAAGATATCTCGTAAAATATTTATCTTTTGATGATCTCACTTCAATACTTTTATGCACAGAATAATGAGAGAAATCAATTGGTGTAAAGAAAACACATAGTTGTTTTTAACAAAAAATATACAATTTGTAACTAACAATTACATATTTTTTCTTAGTTTTCTGCTTAGTTTTTGAAAGAAAAGGGATGGACAGATGGTCAGATACACCTTGTATAATATATATGTACTCTAAAATTTTTAGTAAAAGTACTAGCAACAACTACATTTAAGAAGTATTAGCGATATACAGGGTGAGGAAAAAGTATGGAAACCCTTAAATATCTCAGAAACTACGCATTTTAAAAAGAAATGTTTCAGACAAAAGGTCGTAAGGACAAAGGTTATAAGGTTGAAAAAAGTCTATTTACTGATCTTATTATTTTGACTTTGCATGGCATTGCCAAGGTCAGGGCAAGGTTACCTTGAATTTTTTAAATGGGATTCCCTATTTTTTATTGTATATTCTTGTAGCGCTCGTCGAGACGTTTCCAAAACACTACAATAAAGCTTCTTTTGGTTAAGACTTTCCTGAGATATTTTAAAATTTGTCATGATACTTTTTAATACAAAATATAAAATATCTCGTAAAGTAAAGAAGAAAGATCCGACTATCTTAAGCAAAATTGGAGGAAGATTTTTCAAAATAAAACGAACTATGTAAATACTCAATAGAGAGCTACTCAGTATCAGTTGTTTTCACAGCTACTCAGTATCTGTTGTTTTTACGACTACCACACATCAGTTACGTATTTATTCTTTAATTATTAGAGTACATATTTTGCATTGTTTGTATTATTTTGCCAAAATGCAACACCTTACTGAACGTGAACGAATATCTCTTTTGATAAGGGGGTGCGGAAACAGACAAAGATTATACAATGATGTTAGGCAGCTCTTCAATGTAACGTTTCGGAATGAAAATACAAGTATCTCAAAATCTACAGTGTTTACAAAACAATTCGACGTTTCGAAGAAACTGGTAGCGTTAAAAACCACTCAAAAACAGGGAGACCAGTAACATCAACAAATCCCGAGAAGTCATTGGATGTTTTGCAATCCTTTGTGGAGAATCCCCATAGTTCCACCCACAGAACAGCTGAAGAACACGAAATAGATCAGAAGTCGGTTTGCAAAATATTAAAACAGATTAAATTCCATCCAAAGTTCATCTAGTACAAGAGCTGAATGAAGACGAGTTTGATCGACGTGTAGAATTGTTTTGTGAATTAATGGTGGAAAGAATAGATGCAGAACCTGATTTCCTTTACAACATAGTTTTTTCAGACGAAGCAACGTTTCAAATTAATGGTAATATTAATCGACACAATTGTAGATTTTGGTCGGATACAAATCTCATTAAAAACTAGAATTTTATACTCAATATCAGAGTAAAGTAAATGTTTGGGCAGGTATTTTAAATAATTTAGTGGTCAGTTACTGCCTTCCTTTTTTAAATAATACTTTGATAGGTCCATTTTTTATTGAAGGAAATTTAAATGCTGTAATGTATGAGGATATGTTGAGAAACCAAATAATTCCTGCAATAAGGGCCATTGTAGGTGAAGATATTGAGAACACTTGGTTCCAACAAGATGGTGCTGCGCCACACTATGGAAGAAATGTTCGTAATTATTTGAATGTAGTCTACGCTGAACGATGGAGAGAAGAGGTCCGATTGAGTGGCCAGTTCGATCGCCAGACCTCTCGACTATTTTCTATGGGGCTACATGAAGAGTAAAGTTATGTTACAAAACCACAAACTGTACAGGATCTGCGCCGTCGAATCCTTGATGAAGCTGCACTCATTCCCAGGGATTACATTAGGAACGCTACTTCAGGATTTTACAATCGACTAGCACAGTGTCAAACTGTGAATGGTGAACACTTTGAAAATTTATCATAAACTTGCTTTGAAAAGGTAGATCCTTCCTCGATCTTGCCTTAACTGGCCGGATGTTTTCTGATCTTACCTTAGATGGACAGATGTCTTCCGATCTTGCCTTACAAGGGAAGTGTCACAATTGTCCGGAACCGATTTGATTCTCCTTTAAATATGTTGTTATATATACAAATCTAAGAGACACGTATTTTTTTATATGGGCTACTTTTGACTTTTAAGGGGTAAAACACCCCTTTGAAAAAAAACGGTTTTTATCTTTCAAGGCGAATATCTTTGAAACTATTAGAGATAGAAAAAAAATTCAAACGGGGTATTAAATGGCTTGATGAGTACTATAAAATAATGCAAAAAATTTTTTTCTCTTTTGTTAAAAAAATCTTACCTCTTTAACTTTTTTTTCAAAATTTTGAATTTTTGTTTTCATCAAATTAAAGGTTATTTTTTAACGAATTCATCCATGTATATCAAGGTTATGCTGCGTAATATCATTTTCTAGAAATTATTACAAACCCCTCCATATATACGTTATTCGTGCTCGTATCATATCTACTATGTGCGTAAGTGTAATAATTATCGTCGAAATAAAATATTTAAAAAAATATTAAATTTGTACAAAATAAATTTCTATTTGTGGCGATAAAAAAAATTTGAAATTTTGAAGAAAGAGTGATGGAAATATTTTAAAAATTAAAAAAAATTTTTTTGCACTGTTTTATAAAGTACTCCTAAAATCATTCAACTTTTATTACATGATATTTTTCTAGCATTACAGATTATAAAAAACATTAAGAATTAGGGTAGTTTTTATTATACCTTCTTAAAGTTATTAAAACCTTTGTATTTATCTCCATACATTATTTTTTTATAATATCTTAAGATTATTTTCTTTTACTACTTTCGTTCCAACGCTCTAACATCTTGTTTATTTATAGTTTTGCGCAATAATATCTACACGTAATTAATAATGAAATAATTATTGAATGTTTACATAATAAATTTATACTTTTTATTATTTACTCATTATATACATTACAATAATGATATTTGACGAAAAATTGTTTTAAACATAACATTACTGTTTGACACCAAGAACATCTTACTACAGCTATATCATTGCAACCCTCGATATTACATGTTCAAGTTTTGTCAAAACTGAATTATACTGGATTTTCAAATTCTTCTGGTCTTTCGTTCGTATATCCACTTCTAAACCACGAATATTTAAATAATTGTTGTGATATCGTGGGGATGACAATTGATTATGTAACAATGTAATTATATATAATTTTATTTTTTTATTTTATATATACTGTCCATTTATCTTTAATGTACATACCTTTCATATCAGAATCGTGTTTGTCACACAATTTTGAAACGTGACATTGCTGAGCTCGCCGTATCACAATTTATTTAAATATTTGTGGTTTAAACGTGGGTATACGAACGAAGGACCAAAAGAATTTGAAAATCGAGTACAATTCAGTTTTGACAAAACTTCAACAACATGTGATATCGAAGGTTGCAATAATATAGCTGTAGTAAGATGTTCTTGGTGCAAACAGTCATTATGTTTAAAACATTTTTTCGTCGATTATCATTATTGTAATGTATATAATGAGTAAATAATAAAAAATATAAATTTATTATGTAGTAAAAAATATAAATTTATTATAATATATAAAAACATTTATTAATTACGTGTAGATATTATTGCGCAAAACTAATATATAAACTAATTAATAAACAAGATGTTAGAGCGTTGGAACGAAAATAGTTGTAAGAGAAAATAATCTTAAGATACTATAAGGAAATAATGTAGGTATTATACAGAGATGAATGTTGCGTTCCCGGGGTCTCCCAAACGTGCACGAGGAGGGCCATCGTAGGGTTTTAGCCGGTAAGGGCCGTGGCACATAAAAGAACTTAAGCAGTAAGACTTAAGACGTAAGAATTTCATCCATACGGAATTTTCGATGTTGCTTACGTTTCAAAATGGCTGCCTTACTGCTTGACCGTGATTGGTTGATTCGCTTAAGTCTTAAGTTTACTGCTTAAGTTTTTTTATGTGCCACGGCCCTAAGAGTCCGGCATAACCCGTTTCCTCCCCCGGGGGACGGGTGTCCATGAGGATTTCCCTACGTTAAAAAAGAAAGGTACAGAGATGAATACAAAGGTTTTAATAACTTTAAGAAGGTACAATAAAAACTCTACTCTAATTCTTAATATTTTTTATAATCTGTAATGCTAGAAAAATATCATGTAATAAAAGTTGAATGATTTTAGGAGTACTTTATAAAACAGTGCAAAAAAAATTTTTTTTAATTTTTAAAATATTTCCATCACTCTTTTTTCAAAATTTCAAATTTTTTTTATCGCCACAAATAAAAGCTTATTTTTGTACAAATTTAACATTTTTTTAAATATTTTATTTTGACGATAATTATTACACTTACGCACATAGTAGATACGATACGAGCACGAATAACGTATATATATGTACGGAGGGGTTTGTAATGATTTCTCGAAAATGATATTACGCAACATAACTTTAATATACATGGATGAATTCGTTAAAAAATAACCTTTAATTTGATGAAAACAAAAATTCAAAATTTTGAAAAAAAGTTAAAGGGGTAAGATTAAAAAAAAAAGAAAAAAATTTTTTTGCATTATTTTATAGTACTCATCAAGCCATTTAATACCCCGTTTGAATTTTTTTTCTATCTCTAATAGTTTCAAAGATATTCGCCTTGAAAGATAAAAACCGTTTTTTTTTCAAAGGGATGTTTTACCTCTTAAAAGTCAAAAGTAGCCCATATAAAAAAATACGTGTCTCTTAGATTTGTATATATAACAACATATTTAAAGGAGAATCAAATCGGTTCCGGACAGTTGTGGCCGGATGTTTTCCGATCTTGCATTAGATGGCCGGATGTTTTCCGATCTTGTCTTAGATAGCCGGATGTTTTCCGATCTTGCCTAAAATAGCAGGATCTTTCTCCTTTACTTTACGAGATATTTCATATTTTGTATTAAAAAGAATCATGACAAATTTTAAAATATCTCAAGAAAGTCTTAACCACAAGAAGCTTTATTGTAGTATTTTGGAAACGTCTTGACGAGGGCTACAAGAATATACAATAAAAAATAAAGAGTCCTATTTAAAAAATTCAAGGTAACCTTGTCCTGACCTTGTCCTAACCTTGGCCATGCAAAGTCAAAATGATAAGGTCAGTAAATAGACTTTTTTCAACCTTACAACCTTTGTTCTTACGACCTTTTGTCTGAAACATTTCTTTCTAAAATATGTAGTTTCCGAGATATTTAATGGTTTCCATACTTTTTCCTCATCCTGTATATCATTTAACTGTATATCATTTATCATTGTATAATATTTTATTTGAACTTTATTTGTTCTATTTATTCGTTCTACTTTAAATTTTTCAGTATCTGCACTCACAAGGTTCAGAAGTATCTCTCTCTTGATGAGCTTTAAATATTTTGTTTTCAGCCCAAAATAAAGAGACATTTTTTTATATGTGCTCATACACAGTTTTAGAGAATAAATCATCTCTTTTAAAAAAATTGATTTCTTTTTTCAAAGCGAATATCTATGAAACTATAAAAGATAGAACAAAACTGGAAATTAAATGGCTTGAAGAGTACTATAAAACAGCCAGAAAATTTTTTATTTTTTTAAATTTTCCCATCTGACATTTTTCCCAAAATTTTGAATTTTTATTTTGGCCAAATTAATTTGTTTCCTTATTTTGGATTGGAGAATAATATATTAAAAACCGATCAAGATCATAGGGAGACACTTTTAAATCTTTCTTTGTCAGATTTAATACTTAATGCAAACCATTGATTCATGTACCTGAAAAGTGTACAGTGTAAATAATATCACTAAAAATAGAAAGTGTTTAATGTATACAACATATATGTTAGGTGAAATAATAAAACAAGTAACTGTACACATTTACTAATAAGTTCATACACATGTGTGTATATATATATATATATATATATATAAATCATATGATATGTAATAGACCCTCAATGATCTATCTCAAAAAATCATAAATGAAAAGGTCAAGCCATGTTCAAAAATAGACCCTCAAGATTTTGAATTTTTACAAATTTAAATGATTATCTAATAATATATCACCATGAAAAGTAACTGATATATTATACAAGGTGCCAGTTCAAAGTGAACATACATAAAGTGTATATTATCTAAATAAATTAATAAAATAAATAATATAATAAATTTAATAATATATTACCACGAAAAATAACTGATATGTTATTCAAGGTGCAAATTCAAAATGAACATACATAAGGTGTGTATATAAGTAAAATTGATTAAAATTTGACTCTAAGTGAAAGTACATAAGTGATATGTTATTCTTAGTGCACAAAATATAAAAGTCGTTTATTGAAGTTTGATTTGAAATTTATACAAGCCTGGACAATGAAAAATAGTTGCTTGTAATTCCAGAGTACTAATTTGTTAATGACTCGGAAAAAGAACATGGCGGCCTGCTCTCAAAAAACTTCGATGCATTTCTCAGTATCCACTTAGGAATAATAATACTTACATTCCGATTCATCCGACACAACTTGCCTCTGACTATTCAATAAGTTAGTAGTACTGTTAAATATCAATCACATATGTCACCCTGCCCAGAGAGAGAGAGAGAGAGAGAGAGAGAGAGAGATAATGCAAATATTTAAATTAATCATTATCAAAACACTGTTACATTTTATACATGCACTTTAAGAAGCATGTCACTTACTTTTCAGAGTCAAATTGTGATAAATTTTGTATCTATATTTTAACGATATTTATTTCGCACTTGTATCTTGAATAATTAATATCTGATTTTTTATAGTTGTATGTTACGTCAGATAATCACTAATCTTTTAAGCGTGTAGCTTCTTTGTACTTGACATGACAACTTTTTTATTTATGAATTTTGAGTTTATTTAATATTTACCCGTTTCAAGCAATAAGACAACACTTTTTGGTCAATAAATTACTCGCTTCGTATAACAAATTCAAAATCGGAAATTGATACGAAAATTCGAAATTTTACAGAAAGGTTGGAGATTTTTAATCTAAACCATTTTCATAACTTTTTCATTTTAATTATTTATTCCATCCATCGAAAGTTTTTTGAGAGCAGGCCGCCATGTTCTTTTTCCGAGTTATTAACAAATTAGTACTCTGGAATTACAAGCAACTATTTTTCATTGTCCAGGCTTGTATAAATTTCAAATCAAACTTCAATAAACGACTTTTATATTTTGTGCACTAAGAATAACATATCACTTATGTACTTTCACTTAGAGTCAAATTTTAATCAATTTTACTTATATACACCTTATGTATGTATGTTCATTTTGAATTTGCACCTTGAATAACATATCAGTTATTTTTCATGGTAATATATTATTAAATTTATTATATTATTTATTTTATTAATTTATTTAGATAATATACACTTTATGTATGTTCACTTTGAACTGGCACCTTGTATAATATATCAGTTACTTTTCATGGTGATATATTATTAGATAATCATTTAAATTTGTAAAAATTCAAAATCTTGAGGGTCTATTTTTGAACATGGCTTGATCTTTTCATTTATGATTTTTTGAGATATCACCTACTTTTTAAAGTACAGATATATGAATCAATTGGTGCAAAAAAAAACGCAAAGTTTTAAAAAAGTTATGCTATTTGCAATATGCAATTGCGTATTTTTTTTTAAGGATAACTATATTCTTTGCACCAATAGTTTTGTCTTATTATTTTGTGCATAAAAGTATTAAGGTAAGACCTACTGAAAACTAAATATTTTACGAAATATTTTGTATTTTATATCAAAGTACTGCAAATTTGGAGCTTTATAATTCGGAAAATATTTAATGAAAAACTTAATAAAATACTTAATGAAATAACTTAATGAAATACTGAACTTAATGAAATGAAAAATACTTAATGAAATATCAATATTCATGGTATTATATATTTTTAACAGTTTTAGTATTTATATTAATATTTTATTTAAGATTATATATTGAAGATTATATCTATAATATTAATAATTATTAGACCTAATTTATTTAGAATTTTATTTGGATAAGATGGTTTAAGATTAATTTCTTATCGTTTAGTATAGAGAGATCAAAAATTGAGAAAATATTTATTATCACTTTCAATTTTATTTATTAGGTTTATTTAAAAACTTAGAATTTTTTGAAGTTAAAGGACAATGTTATAAATTTTACTTAGTAAGTAAATTGAATATTTTATTAAATATCTACATTAGAACGAAAGATTAAGCGATAAATTCAATTAACATAAATTTTATTATTATATAAATTATTATACAAATAGTAAGAAATATTTTACACTAGTGTATTTGAAAATTTTTAATAAATGGTAAATTAACTCCAGAAACCTTAATTAACGAAATAGATCCCGTATTTTTGCGATGCACCGTTTCCGAGACATTAAATTTCACGCCCAAGAGGTGGTTTTTGAAAATTTTTAATAAATGGTAAATTGACTCCATAAAAACCTTAATTAACGGCACATGTCTCATATTTTTGCAATGCACCGTTTCCAAAATATTAAATTTTTCCCCCAAGGGGTGGTTTTTGAAAATTTTTATTGAACAGTAAATTAACCCCATAAGAAATGTTAATTAACGATACAGATCCTGTATTTTTGCGATGTACCGTTTTTGAGATATTAAATTTCACCCCTAAGGAGTGGTTTTTGAAAATTTTTAATAAATGGTAAATTGACCCCATAAGAAACCTTAATTAACGGCACATGTCTCATATTTTTACAATGCACCGTTTCCCAGATATTAAATTTTACCCCCAAGGGGTGGTTTTTGAAAATTTTTATTAAGTAGTAAATTAACCCCATAAGAAATGTTAATTAACGACACAGGTACCGTATTTTTTCAATGTACCGTTTTTGAGATATTAAATTTCACCCTCAAGGGGTGATTTTTGAAAATTTCTAATAAATGGTAAATTGACCCCATAAGAAATCTTAATTAAAGGCACATGTCTCATATTTTTGCAACGCACCGTTCCCGAGATATTAAATTTCACCCTCAAAGGGTGGTTTTTGAAAATTTTTAATAAATGATAAATACACCAAAGAGGGTATGAGAGAGTGAGAGGAGGTGAAAGATGATGAAAAAGTGTGAGATAGAGCGAAAAAAATGAAAAAATACAGAAGGGGTGGGGAGGAAGGGGGCGTGGTGAGAAAGGGGAATGAGGGGAGGGGAGAGTGAGTGGAAGTTGGGGAAGGTGTGAGTGAAAGGTAAGAGAGAAGAGAAGTACATATGACTGCTGACAGAGAAGAAGAAAATTTTTCATGAAAAACATCAATTTTTGACCGTTTGTATATCCAGAACGGCTTGACCGATTTTTTTTTTTTTTGGCTTAACTTACTCGTGGCGATGCCACCTTTCAGAATATGCTACATGCATTTCAAAATTTTTTATATTTTAATAGTTCTGTACCCCCAAAAAATCGACTTTAAGGGTTCTGGATAAGAGACTTGTAGCGTCCAAAATTTGAACATGGCCGGAGACGCTACCGCGTTTCCTGATATATATATATATATATATATATATATTTCACTATTTGTTTATTATAGCAATAAAAATGGTGAAATGCATAGTGCCAGAATGTCCTATTACAAATTCTACAGATAAACATAAAAATATATTTAAAGAAGCATTAGAATAACAAAAGCATTAGTAACATACAAAAATTTACTAAATTAATTCAGTATAAAATTAATTCAATAAATGTTTAATGAATGCTGAATATATTTAAGTGATATATTTTTTATGAGATTTTATTAGTTAAATAAAAAGATCTATAAAATTATTTTCTTTTTTTTTAGTTAGTTTTAGATCTAACATATTATCATTTATTTTTTGAAGAGTGATTTGAGCTAAGATTAAAGTTATGCGACGTTATACTAGGGCTGAATCTTTCATTTCACAAGTATGTACACACACACATATATGTTCACATGTATGCACATATATTCTATGTGTGCAAAGCTGGAGACAAACGTCCTCCCCTGCCACGAAAGTGACTACTCCACTTGCCTTCTGCTTCGTCCTCCTATTCCTAAGTCCGTGGAGCCATACTGTGTGTATAAGAAATGCATATATGTAATACTACTATATTGCTAGAAGAGTGCCGACCTCAAGGTCAAACATTACGGTACAGACGTATAATAGTCTCTCTCTCGCTTCAGCTGTTTTGTGCGCATGCGTTAACAGTGTTAGTCAGACACACGACCAGGTAATGTTTTCTCTTTTCGTGTTCTTTCCGTCTCATTTTCTAATGCTTAGCCTTTCGCTCACACTCACTCAATAGACGCGCCTGCGCATAACGAGGCTTCACCGTCTACCCATCTTTGGAATTCGTGCGTCTCTCTTTTATGGACCTCGATCCTCTCATTGTGAAGATACGGAACTAGCAATATAGAAGTATTACATGTATGAAGAAATGAGATCAACTCAAGAGTCTCAAGTTAATAAGTTATAGATGGTACTTCAATCGAAAGTCTTTAAATAGTGGGGGTACGATTGCATGCAGGCAAGGTCTGTAGATGGAGGAACGGACTAGGTAAGGTTGTCGCATCCACTTCACCGATTTGGCACGAAAATGGTGGTGACTGAGACTCAGCAGGAGGTATTTGATTGTGTATCATGTTACTTGGGTGAAAATTATAAAAGTGAGGAAGTTATGTGATACACATCGACCCCCTGATTAAATAATGTCAATTTAAATACAAATTAATTGTTCTCGTTTTATGTATAGGTTATGTTAGGACGTGTTTCACTCTCTCACACAACTAATAGCTATATTAGTATACACCAACACAAACTCGCAGGCTCAAAAATGGCGGACCATGCGACGATCTTATCCAGTCCGTTCCTTCATCTACAGACCTTGCATGCAGGTAGATGGTAGTGTGTGACTGACACAAATGCGTGGACAGTGTACATGAGGAAAGGAACCGAAGCGACATTCTCGCAAGTTTTGACACTAACTTATGGAACCACTTTTGATCGCGTTTTTTGAAAAAAAAAGAACGTCCATAAGAGTGTAGCCTCCTTATTTCTATCCATGCTAGCAGTCCAGGGTTATATAGTCAAAGGTATACAGGATATTTGATATAGTAACATTCACAGAGAAAGTAGAATGTTAACTCTTAAGGGAGGTAATCACTGAGGGGATCAAAGAACACCTTTTTTAAAATTTTTTATTGTCGCACATGATAAGAATAGTAATTTAAAAAATGGGTAAATTATAAGTTATATATTGAAGAAGCTTTTTACTAATTCTTATTAAAAAATAGGAACAAAAACAATAGGAGTTATCATGATTACCATGGAGGACCGTTTACAGAATTTTTTTAACTGGTGACAAAGATATCTCCGGTGATCTAAAAAAATTTTTCAAAGATTTTTTTATTCAGTGCTTTTTAACAACATACACAAGCGACATTGTGTAACACAACTACAACACAAATTGACACAATCGTACATAGTTAAAAAGTTAGTTTGACTCTTCATGAATACAACATTTTTACGATTTTTACATTTGGTATTACTTATTTTTCTATAGATGGTAACAATCGTGAAAAGTTTCCGACTGTTAAATTTGTATTGAATGAATATGAGTTTTCTTATTATAAAAATCTTTTCTTAAATCTAAAGTCCATGTACATTTTAGAATCCATGTTTCTCTTTCTTATTAATTAAAAATGCAATAAAATCTTAAAATATAAAATATGATACATGTACAACATATGTATGGATGTATGTGCGCGCGCACGTGTGTGTTGCAATTTAACCTATTTATACAGGGTGGGACAAAAGTCGCGAAGGCATTTAAAAAATTAATAACTTTTTTAAATTTAATTTTTATTTTTATTTTTTTACAAAATAATAAAATATAATATTTGGAGATTTTTTTAAATCTAGGTGTGAAAGATTACGTCACGCAAGTGACCGCCATTTTCAGTCTCGCAAAGTTGAGCTCTTTCAAGAGCATTTTCCATGACGCGAGTTAGAGTATCTGGCCCCAACGCCCTTACTTTGGCTCGAATATTCTCCTTCAGCTGCTGAAGGGTTCTGGGTTTGTTGACATACACCCTCTCTTTCAGATATCCCCAAAGAAAATAATCAGGTGCTGTTAAATCCGGCGAACGGGCAGGCCAATTGAATCCTGAATTTCTGGAAATTAAACGTTCGCCAAAAATCTGCCTTAATTCTTGCACTAACTGCACCTTGTATGGAAACAGATGTAAATTTCTCGTTAATATTCTGCGTAAAGACCTCCGAGACATCTGCAGCTCAGCAGAACGCCTTCGAGTTGATGTTTCAGGATTCTCCTCAACACTCTCCTGAACGCGTTGAATATTTGCTTCATTCATTACAGAACGTGGTCTTCCGCTTCGTGGAAGATCCCTAACTGAGCCTTGTTCCTGGAAACGTGCCACTAAGCGTCGAATCATCGATTCAGAGGGCGGATTCCGCACATTAAAATGACGATAGGCTCGTTGAGTTTGAATTATTGATCGATGATGTTCAAAATAAAGTTCTATGGTACGCTGGATAACGTTGTAACCTTCCATAATTAATCTCCCGGATTTATTTTACACAGTCCTAAAAAGGAAAAAAATTAAAATTAAATTTAAAAAAGTTATTAATTTTTCAAATCCCTTCGCGACTTTTGCCCTGTACAAGAAAATATACTAATTATACAATTTGAAATACCCATAATTTCAATCAATCAATCTCTTTATTCTCTTCAGTTTTACATGTCAAGAAGAGAGACTTGGTTACAAATAGTTTAAACATTCATATCTTCCATATCTTCATTACAATTTCATCATAATTTTTTTTCGCTTTCCCTACTCCATTCATTCACTTTATTCAAGCTCACTTACATTCTACTGCTATTTAATATCATTTAGTCACAGCCTGTTTCTCACTAGGTTTGCTTAATACTATTTATTATTTTCTTTTATTCTCCTTTACCTTCCATAACTTTTAATAGTATTTTTTCCTTATTTTTGTCTAGTTTCTTATTCCATAGTTCCTTCTCTATTTCATTTGGATTGTCACATAATTCCACAAACCATTTCTTTATTATTTCATACTCCTGCACGTAATGTGTTATTATCATCCCTTCCCCTTTTACAAAATATACAAGTTCTGTTTTCCTCTCCTAACCAATATTTTCCTTCATGTTCCCGCATCTTAATCTCATAAGCGCCTTTATACCATTCCCTCCTCCCCTACTGCTACCCCTATTCTCTATTTTTAGATACTCCCGAACTACCATCTCTTTTCTTATCTCTTTATACTTCTTGTTGTATTTAGCTTCTCTTATTTTATAATTTTCTTCCTGTTTCTGTGTATCTCTATCTTTTGCCTGCAATTCCTTTATCAAATTCTTTTCTTCTTTAGCCATACCATCTACTGCTACTACCCCCCACCCATTTCTGTTATCATAACTTTCTCTCTCCTTTCCGTACAATCCTCCCATCTTGCCTTTTTTTTTGTTTTGGTAAGGATGGGGAAATCCTTTATAGATACCCACGGGCCATAGGCTGAGGAGGCACTATGAACCCGCAGGTTATGTGGGACTCCTCGCACGGCGGGCAAATACCCCGACCCGTGCGAGACTACCCATTAAAACCCCACCCGGTGGCCTCCATGGACCCCATAGTGGAGGGGGAGCCAGGCATCACCCTATGGCATTCCTCTGGCCCCCCTCCGGGGAATGATCCTTGCGGATCCCCTCTCGTTCAATAGGGGAGAGCCGGCCACCACCAACTCTCCCCCCCCTAACCCGAGGGGCGCCGTTGTGCAAGGTGGGCCTCAAACCACCCTTAGAGCACAACGCCGCCCCCCCTATGACCCGTCCCACCCGGGAGGGGGGCTAGTCCCCCCGCCCAGGCCGGGCCACCATCCTTGTCGGGCCTGGACAGAACCAGGCCGTCCAAGGAATGAGGGCCCTTACCCCCGCCACCCCGACCCCGCCTTGGAAACGTTCGAGCGGCCCGGGGCGACCCGGCCCGGTGGGCCCGGGAGTTCCGGAACCCACCGGCCCGTCGCGATCCAGGAGCCCCTCACCAGTGGACCCGGCGAGCCGAATCCACCGGATCAGGACCCCTTCTGCCTCCAGGCAATTTGGGGCGAACCCCTGGGGAGCCGAAGAAAAAACCCCATCCTCCACTTCGGGTAGAGAGTTAACCCCTCTACCCGAAGCCCCGCCCTGGCATTGGGGACGAGTCTCAGAGGTGCCAGGCCCCTACCTCCGCTCCGGGGGGGAGGGTGTACTCGTCCAACGACACCCCCCCACCCGGAGACTCTTCCCAGCATAGGGTAGGATAAGTCCTCCCGGGGGCTGATCCCCAACAATCATCTCCGGGGAGAAGGTGCACTCCTCCAATGGCACCTCCTTCTACCCGGAGACCACGTCCGGTATGGGACAAGTCCCTTTCCGGGGTACCGGCCCCGTTCGTCCTTGGCGCTCTTGATCAGGAGGGACTCCTCCCCATCAGGTCAATGAAGGAGGTAAAAACCAACCATCATTGACCGGATGGATCAGCAGAGTCTCTCCCTAAGCCCCCTCACCACGACAAGGTGGCGCCAATTCGAGGGGGATCCTCCCATCTTGCCTCTTGTTTTTCCCTCCAGCACTCTTTTACCCATCTCTTTTATCCATTTTTTTTATTTTCCCTTCGAATTTCCTTGCCCTTATATCCCACTTAATTTTTAGTTTTTCCATGTCTAGCTCTCTCCTAATTAATCAATTAAGTACCTTGGTGTGCAGAAATCTAATCTAAAAACCCATCTCCTATAGTCAAGCATTACCTTTTCTAAATTCTTTCTTTTCTCCCATCTCCATAATTCTACTCCAAATTCCATTACACTTCTTACTAATTGTAAGTAGTTGAATAACATACCTCTCCTTACATAATCAATCCTGCAAATCTTTTCCCCCAAACCCCACACCTTATTCGCTGCCAATCTACCTTTTATTCCCAATTCTTTTATGTGATTTTTGTAATTCCCTTTTTTGTTAAATGTGAAACCTAAATATTTAAATGTCTGTACTTTTTCTACGTTCTTTTTTATCCACTTTCATTTTTCTTTTTTAGCATTCCCAGCCTTATTAAAGATCATGATTTTCGTTTTTCCTACATTTAGCTCTAATTCTAACTTATTTAAAAAATTCATTAACGTATCTAACATATCCAGTAGCACCTCCCTTTTTTGCCATTAAGACTATGTCATCCGCATATGCTAAAGACCAAATCCTTTCTTTCCTTAACTTAATACCTCCTATTCCTCTTTTAATTAATTCATTATCTAAGTCCGCAATATATAAGTTAAATAATATTGGACTCATCATACATCCCTTAAGCCTTTTTTCGTTATAAAACTGTTGGATAGTCCTTCATTTGTTCTAGATGCCTTCGTATAAACCTTGGCTGCGTTCAGCAGCTCTCAACTAATCCCAACATGTTGCAACAACCGTTGAGTGAGCGGTTACCAATTGCTAAACGGTTCGCTTAAGCTTAAGTCATGTGACTTATATTTACATTACTTGTCTCTCTGTGATATAAGTTTGACATTTGACAAATATTAAAAAAGAAAAATTATATTCATAGTTTGTGTTGTTTGTTCGACGAACATGGATTTATTGCAATTGGTATTATTGATTGCCATCGATGATGCGGATATAAGAGGTGTAGAGAAATACGTAGAAATATCATGCATTTTATAGTAAATAAATTAAATGAACCATTGCAAAATGATCTATTACGAAATGAGCGCAGAATAAGATCAAAAAATGAAAATTATTATGAAATAATTGTACCACGATACACCAACAATTTATTCAAAGAACATTTTAGAATGTCTAAGATCACATTTGAGGTATACAAATCCAAATATTAATTATGTTACACAAATATTAACTTCATCATATATTTAAAAAAGTTTGGATCTGGACAATAAAATTATGTATACATATAATATTTACAAATTATCATATACATTTTACAAGCAAAAGATATAATATAGTTTTACATACTATTTAAGATTATATTCATACCATTTTCTAGTCTAAAATGCATCTTCTGTTGCGACAACACTATATATAACATTATTAAAATTATAATGTTTTTCAAATTTATTGCTTTTATTCATTTTTAAAAGAGAAGCTTGAGACTAGGAAAAGCGAGCCCAAAGGTACTTCAGTCGGTACGCATCTTCTACTTTATAACTCTAATTGCATTTCGCGCTATTGATACATTTCAGGTTATGTTGCTTACGTTTTACAACACGTTGAGTTTATGTAGCGGACTTAAAATATGATGGAAAAAATGGCGTCCGCTCAGTAAACACATTGAGTATCGCGTATCGATCACAGCGCGTTCAGCAGCTTTTTAGTCAACCGTTGTACAACTATTGCGCTTGCTGAACGCAGCCCCTGTGTTCTTCTTATTATCTCTTTCTTGATTCCTTTTTCTTCCAACATTTTCTATAGTTTCTCCCTCACTACGTGATTGAAAACTGCTTTCAAGTCTACAAAAATTGCGTATAACTTCCTGTCCTCCATCCTTTCTCGTCTACTTTCTCTTTGTATTAGATGGCTTCGTATAAATATATTATCTATCGTTCCTCTTCCCTTCTTGAAGCCTGCTTGACTTTCCGGTAACAAGTTCAATCTCTCTACTTCCTCTTCCAATCTTCTCTTTAATACCTCTGCGTATATTTTGTAGGCAGTACATCGCAAGGATATTCCTCTGTAGTTTTCTGCTTTTTCACTCTCTCCTTTCTTGTGTTTCGGAACTATCACACTTGACTTCCAATCCATTGAGATCTTCCCTTCTTTCCATATTACATCCATAAAACTTTTCTTCATTGCCGATCTTTTTAGATTTCCAAGCCTCCATAAAAATTCCATCAATCCCCGCTGCCTTCTTCATCTTCATGTTCCTTATTATTTTTTCGATTTTCTCTTCACCTATCTCCTCTGCTTCCCTGCTTTCCGTTTTTTCTGCCATTTTGTTGTTTTCTCGACTTATTTTTGCTTCTTTCTCCTTCTTTCCTTTCACCTCCTCTTCATCCTCCTTTTTTTGGTTCTCCCTCGATTCTCCATCTAGCAGCTTCTTAAAACATTCTTCCCAAATCTCTTTCCCTATGCTATTTTCTTTTTTTCTCTCTTTCTGTTTGTAAATTCCCAGACATCCGCGCTATTTCTCAACTTTTTCAGTTCTGCCTCTCTCCATCTTCTTATTTTCTCTTCTAAAATCACCTTCAACTTCTTCTTTCCTTCTATATATCTCTCTCTGTTAATTCTTCCTTTTCTCCACAATTTTAGCAGCCTGTATGTTTTCCTTTTTGCTCTTGTACACTTTCAGTCCCATCACTCTTTATGTCCAATCTTTTTTCTTCTTCTTTTTGGCTGCTCTTTTACCATGGTTTCTTTGACCAACTTCTTCAATTTCTGCCATCCTTTTTCTATTGACTTTTTTCTTCTCTCATTTGCTACTTCTTCTCTTCCGTTTCCTCTGTTTTTTCCTGTAAATTTCTTTCGCCTCCTTATCCCATCTTATAATAAGATTCTTTCTTTCCTGTGCAGCTTCCTTTTTCTTCTTCTTCCTCTCCTTCTCCCTCTGCAGCGAGCTCCTCTCCTTCACCTCTACTGCTATGGGCATGTGATCTGAATCCATTCTGTCCTCTACCTTAAAATTATTCACTAAAGCTGTATCCTTATCTACTACTATTACAAAATTAATTACAGAACATCCTCTGGCTCCTACATATGTAAACTCTCTCTTTTTATCTCCCTTTGTAGTTTCATTTAGGAAGTATCCTTTTACTAGTTTTACTAAACGCCTATCTCTCTTGTTTATCACTTTAGCTTTACTACACCTATTTACTTTCCATCCTTCTTCGTCATTACCTCCCTCTTCTCCTATCCTTGCATTAAAATCTCAACCTATTATGATTCTATCCCCTCTGTACTCCTCCATCAATCTCCATATCCATCCTTCTAATTTTTCCCATTCTTCTATGTTATATACCGAGATGATCGTCAGGTTTCTATCCTCTATTTTCTCTTTAATCCTGTTAACCACAATCCCACTGTCTACTATCCTAAATCCATTTTCCTCCTTCTTTCCCTATCCCTTTCTTATTCTAATTACAAATTCACCCTTTGCTCTTCCCCTTCTCTTATTCCTTGTCGCAAAGCAACAATTCCATATGTGAGATTCCGGTAACCTGATCTTTAATTTATTCCAACCTTTTTCTTCCACCCATGCCTCACATAAGCTAACGAAATCCCACTTTTCAATGTAATCCCAAAATTCTGTATTCTGTCTTCCTAAACCTTCCACATTTCAAAACAAAATTTTTTTATTATTTCCTCTCCTTCTAACTTCCCTAATTAGCTTCTCCCTTCCCTTTCTATTATTCCCATAACCTTCCTCCTCCCTTCCCTTTCTCCCTCTTCTTGACTCAATCTAAATTTCCCCTCTCCATCTCCCTCTCTTCTTCTCTATTTAAAACTTTCTTTCTCTCTACTCTTTCTACTTTATCTACTCTTTTTTCCCCATGTTCCTTCCTTTTCTCCTGTTGCTATTTCTCTTTCAATTTTGTTTCACCATATCCACTTTTCATCTATTTTAACTTTCCCTAATCCTATCTTTATTCTTTTCCTTTTTCCCTTTTTCTATCTTTATTCTTTTCCCCTTTCCTATCTCACCCAGTAGCTTATTCTCTCTTGTAACTTTCTTCGTACGTCAAATGTATGTTTTCAATGAAAAAATTTTCACCTTTCAATCTATTTTTTCTACTCATAACTTCCCTCTTCATCCCTTCAATTTCCAAGCTAACTACTATAACCCTTCCACTTTTCCAACAGTTCTTTACCCTTATTCCTACTCTTAATTTTTCCCAAATTAATTTTTCTATTCCTCCTTTTGTTATTACTTCTTCCCATTCCAGTCCTCTGATTATGAAGTTACTCTTTCTTTCTTCCCTTTCTTTGTCCCTAGCCATTTTGTTCAGCACTTTTACCTCTTTCTTACTTAAATTTTCACTTGTTCCCCCTATACTTAAGATGCCAGAATATACTCCCTCTTTTTTTCCACCTCTTGCACTTGACTCCGCTCCCCCCTCACTATTTAACCTTTTCTCTCTCCATCTATTCCAATCCTCCTCCCTCTTTCTCCTCTATCTGTTTTACTATGTATTTCTCTATTATAATGAGCTTTGCATCTATATCTTTTCATTTTCTTTCCCACTCTTCATTAAATTTAATGAGTTCCTGCCTGCAAATCTCCCTCACCTTATTTTCTTCAATATCCTTATGGAAACTAACTTTCTTCTCCTGCTTTCCTTCCTCTGCAGACACCTTCCCTGTTCATTTCTCTTACTCTCCTTTTCTCTCTTTGTCCTTTTCTCTTCCTTGCTTCTTTTCATTCTCTCTCCGCTCGTTACCTAACCTCAAATCCTAATCTCTCAGCTACGCCTGCCGCTTCTATCTATTATCACCATATATGTAATACTCCTATATTGCTAACTCTGTATCTTCCCAATGAGAGAATCGAGGCCCATAAAAGAGAGACGCACGATTTCCAAATATGGTCAGAAATTTAAGCCTCGTTATGCGCAGACGCGTCTATTGAGTGAGTGTGAGCGAGAGGCTAAACATTAGAAAATGAGAGGGAAAGAACACGAAAAGAGAAAACATTACCTGGTCGTGTCTGACTAACGCTGTTAGCGCATGCGCACAAAGCAGCTGAAGTGTACTTGAGAGAGAGACTATTATACGTCTGTACCGTAATGTTTGGCCCGAAATCGGCACTCTTCTAGCAATATAGGAGTATTACATATATGATTATCACTCACTTTACCTTTCTCCTTCTCTCCAATTCCTCTTCTAATCTACCTTATATCTTATCCAATTCTTTTCGCCTTTATCCTCTACTTCTATACTTATCGCTTTAATTCGCTCGCAATCACACACTCTCTCCCGCGCTCCTCTTAACCAAGTTTCTAAAAAATTTGACAGTCCAAAGTTTTGAACCTGGGTTTCCAACGTTGCTACTTCTGGGCTCTCCCGCTGCGTCAACAGCACTGACTGAAATACCCATAGACTTATATACATAGACCGACCCCTACCGTAAGTGAGAGCATAACAACATATACGGTGTAGACATAGCTTTCCGGGGTAGATCTGTCCTTTTCTTTTGATCATTTGGTGGAGATGAGAGACGATCAAAAGAAAAGGACAGATTTACTCCGGGAAGCTATGTCTGCGTACATGTTGCCATGTACATGTATACAATATGTACATGTATATAAGTCTATGATACCCGTAATTTATATTCTCTACAATTTATTTTTACAGCATGTAGTAGTCAGAAAACCACCACAAGGAATAGTTATGTAAAATGATTGTTCTGTACTCTGGTAATAACAAAAAAGCTAAACAGCATTCTAACTACAAGTTAACACTGTGTAAACACAGTGACGACACAATGTTCCATAGTTGGAAAACACCCTATAAAAATAGTTTCCGTTGCACATAGGGATTTTTTGAAATTTTATTTTTTATGGAAATGATAATGAATTATTGAAATAGTGTGAAATTTGACCTAAAAAAATCAAACGAACAAGACACCAAAGAAACCGAAAAAAAAAACAAGACCGAAAAAAATAGAAATGTTAAATATAGGAATATTAAATATAGGCTACATGCGACTGAAGATATCATGCTAAATAACGTCGTAAAAATTTATTTTGATCGGATAATTAATATTCAAGAAATCGTTGCCACGTTTGGAAAAATGTCGTTTTGAGAAAAATGCGTTTAAAGTTTTAACACTACATTTTTTAAGGTAAAATTGAAATTTTTTACCTACCATATTTCATCGATTCCAGGACTATAATATAGATCTTTTTTTTTATGATTCATCAATGTTAGTATCGATTTTGTTTATAGGTTCATATTTATGACTATGTCGTTGCGACGACAAGTCTTACGCATGACGCTTGAATTTTTTAAATTTATTTAAAAAGTGTTTTAATAGAAGTTGTTTGAAAATATCAAAGCCAATATCGGCCCAAGTACTCGACAAATTCAAGTACTCAGAGAAGAGTTCTTTGACTGACTAAACTCGAATAAACTATCTCATCCGAACATAAAATATTTAACCAAGTATACAAAAATGAAATTAATTCATAAAATAAGCATCCCTTCTTTAATTACCCTTTAGGTAAACGCAGTATTTGAAAACAAATAATGCGGCAAGTAAACGTGTATCTAATGCATACCTTTGCATTAGTGTTCTTAGTCCTATCTTGTATCTCCTTTATACTTCTGATATTCCGACTCCATGACAAGTAGGAATGGGCACGTTTGGTGATGATACGGCTATACTCGCATCGCATATGAACCCAATGATTGCTCAATCTTACAAAGCAATCTTAACGAGATTTCACAGTTCAAAAAATGGAGAATCAAAATTAATGAAACCAAATCAACCCATGTGACTTTCATACAAGGAAAAAGACCTGTTCTCCCGTAATACTTAATAACATACAAGTCCCTTAAACCAAAGTGGTAAGGTATGCATCTAGACAGGCGACTTACATGGAAGGCCCACATATTTACAAAACGGAAACAACTTGGACTATAGTTTCGGAAAATGTACTGGATGATGAGCAGAAAATCCAAACTGTCACTGGAAAATAAGATATTACTATACTAATATATTCTAAAACCAATATGGACGTATGGAATACAGCTTCATACTCCAACATTGAAATCATTCAAAGATTCAAATCTAAAATATTACGCATAATTGTAGATAGCCCTTAGTTTGTAACCAATGAAACACTTTACTATGACCTCCAGATCTCTATGATTGAAGAAGAAGTGACAAACTTTATCAAGAGAGAGAATTGACTTTCATCCAAATCGTCTAGCCAAACAGCTAATGGACCTCATTCATAAAAGGAGATTGAAACGCAAACTATCACAAGACCTTTTAAATTAATGTGAATAGAGAAGATGGAAGTTGTGTTATGGACATATACCGAGCACGACATTATAAAATTACACAAATATTACTGAATGTCCTCCAGAGACAGATTGTAATCATTTAATTTCAAACAAAAAAAACAGACGTATATATTTTACTTTTTAATATTGTATGTTTAATATTGTTAAACATATTTTATTTTGTAAATACTCGTAGCTCAGCTACGACACACTCGTCTAAACATAGTATAGTGTTCAATAATATGTATAAACTATAAAATTAAAGCACTTTTTTGCTTACCTTCTAACGGCTTGCCTCGCTAGCTCGGATTAACTCGCCGGGGTCGAAGTAGACGTGAGAATCTGGTTTGTTTGTGCACTGATTTTTATTGTGGATGGTATAGATGATAATATACAGATGAGTGGTCGTGTATGTGTGTGAGTGTGTGAGCGTGGCTCGCTGGGTGTGTGGCGGGAGGCACTGAGGCCTGTACAAGCGAGGGTGAATGTAGTTGTGCGTGTGCGTGGTATGTATGTGTGTCGTGTGCGAACTATTGTTTAGACTTAATAGCTACGGAGTTTATTTACTACGAGGCTTACGGTATTTATTAGCTACGGAGCTTATCAATTACGGTACTTATTAACTACGGTGCTTACTAGCTCCGGTGTGGTCTTACGGTCTAGCTTACATCTACGCGCAGATATGTACGGTGGGCTAACGGAGCTTCGGTTCGGGAGGCGGTGTCCTGGGGCGACCAGGAGGACGCCGGAGCAGATGGAAGTCGGGCCGGGTGTGTCCGCTTCGATGGTTGCACTCCGGGTGCGCCCGGATGAGGCACGGGTGCGCCCGTGTCTCTGTGTGGAGAGGGTCGGTAGTCTAGGTGGAAACCGAGCTGGGTGTTCCCAGGACGGCGGTGGCACTCCGGGTGCGCCCGTGTCTCTGTGCGGAAGATCGAGTGCTCCCGATCGAGGAGTGGTCGTGGTCGTAGGTAGTAGGTCGAGTCAGGAAGAGGATCGGGACAGGACTGGTGTCTCGGTCTTCGCTCGGCGCGCTTTTATACCCACTCTAGAGTGGGTAGTCGGGTGGGAAAACATGTGTTTGTACCGTGCGGCGTATGTGACGGGGCCGCGTGATACCGTCGTGACGCGGACATGTGCTAGGTATGCGTGTCGACCGGGGAAGGGTTAGTGGCGAGGCAGGCGCATTGCCACAACCTCATTTCTTAAGTCGCTATTTTACATTGTCGTTGCCGCTAATAATTTAACTTAACTATCGTTCATCACCGTCACTCACCGTTACTCACCGTCACTTACCGTCACTCATCGTCACTCACTGTCACTCACCGTCACTCATCGTCACTGTCGATCGATTATCGACCACGTTACGTTATTGTAAACGCGGATTGGCCAAACCTTCGTCCAATAAATGTCCTGTAACACATTTCTTCACCCCTTCCGTGCCCTCTTGCATGTCTACACTTGACGATGATGACTAAGAAAACGGAGTTTCTTAATCGTAAATCGTCATATATAAAACTTTGCATCGCAATATCTCAGCTTGTAGGGTACATAGAAGAAAAATAAAAAAACTTTTTTTATGCAAATAAATCCCAAGCTATTCATTGAACCAACTTAGAAGTTGATCGGATCAGTCGTTATTGAGATCTGATAATTGAAGGATCTTTCAAAACTTTATCTCGCGTAAAAGATGCTCGGTCTGTTTTGCGCTTCGTATCGCGCTGTACGCGCTGCATATATTTGGCGCGAGATATTACCGTGCCTCTTGATATAGATATACAAAATATTCGTAGTCCGTTTCCAATAATTTTTAATATTTTTTCGCATTAAAAAATAAATAGAAGACAGGAACAATAGATAAATTATTAAAATAAATTTTTTACTTTAACAGATTACAACACTTTTATTGTCTTTGAATGTTTCCTTTATAAACTTAATAAGCTTCTTAACAATTGGTGATGACTTGGTGATTCGAACAACATTATTTTTGTCTTTACCAAATAATTTTTTTATTTTAATTTCAGACTTAACGTATCAACAATAACATCATACGAAATGCTTACTTCTGCTATTTTTTTCTCATAGTGAACTTAAACAATCCTTTAATGATAATAAAATGTCTTGAATCACTTTAGTCTGTTATCTACGATAATGTCGTGTTGTACTTCATGCATAGCAAATTTTTGACCAAAAGATTTATGTCGATGATACATCTACTGTAAACATTTAGAGGTTATCTTCAATGTGAGAACTATTACTTATGTCCTTCAAAATTTTACGTCTTTTTTTTCTTTCTTCAATTTGACGCAATCGTTGATTAAAAACTGTCTCCGTCACACGTTTTCTTCTCCACATATAAACTTTTTTCCTCTTTTATCAATTAAAATTTTTCCGTGATTGAAATTCGTGGGTTTTGCTCACTTACGTACATTAAACTACTACGGTTGTGTATGCTATGTGAGATATACACATCTAACGTCACTCCAACGTTGCTACATAAAAAAAGCGCGTTATCTTTTGATGTTAAGTGTACACGCGCGATTAAACTTTTAGCAGGGAAAAAGTACGTGTACCTCCCGAATATCCTTAAACTCTGAAGGAGAAATTGCGGTTGACTTTTCATTGATCTCCTTTTTTTGTGATAAATCTATATATGCATACAATTGTTCTCTATTTTATTGCAAATCTGAAGCTGTATAAAATAGTTTTAAGAACTATAAAAAACTTGAGGCGCGCTTGGTATTAAACTACCATTGATAAATCATCGAACAATGTAACAGGCGTGTGTAATAATAATTAAATCAAATTAACATATCGAATAAGTTTCAATATTTTCTTATAATTTATTAATTTATTATTTATTATAAATTTATACATATAGAATGTTAGTGAATTTATCTTACAAAACTTCAGGATAAAAAGTGTCCTAAGCAACATTTTTTATCAATAAATTTGTGGTCGGAACTGTCTTCTTTCGTCGGGAAAATAAGTAAACCCTTCGCGCATGACACTAGAAACGTGAACTGAGTAGAGCCACATTGTACTCATCGTAGTTTGATTTAATCTTAAGTTTTTTGTGTTTGTTTTTATTTATACTTTTATGAAACTTCCGAAAAGAATGCCTATACATTTTATAATATTACATATTCTTTAGTGAAAATGTTTTGAATGATTTTAAAATAAATTTCCTTAAAGGGATTTTACTAACAAAAGCTTAAAACTATATAATTTTTAAAAAAAGGAAAATCTTGGTAGGGTACGACGAAGTAGTTTCTCTCCGAAAGTTGGAAGATGGGACCTCGCTTCACATGTTAAGTTGTAAACCCATGTGATACAAGGTAAAGTAATCAGAAGTAATTTTGCTTTGAAAGCAAAAGCTCCGCCTTTCTCTCTGCGTCTCCAAGAGGACCTAACCGAGATCTAGTTACAGTTCCGTATGGACAACTTTACGTGAAACGAGATCCATCTTGTTGGAGCAGATGGCGCTTATGCCGAGTGTATGCTTTGTTCTGACTAAGGCGCTATCTATGTCTATCTCGTCTCTCCTCTTACCGCCAAAATATATATAACGTGTGAATATATCTTCTTTAATAATAAACTCTATCTCCTGCCCACTACATGCGTTTGCTAAGATACTTCTGAGGACTCTCTTCTAACAGGTTATGGGCCCAGGTTGGTAGGAAGGAAAAAAAGGCGATATATAACACAAGTGAAAAAGGCGGCGATACACATAACCTACAAGATGACGCAAGACAATGTAAAATTCCATATACCACTATTGAATGGAGGTAACTATGTCTTCTGGAAAACAAAGGTACGTGCGATATTAACGCGCGATGATCTATGGGATGTCGTAAATGAGCCCAAGCCGACACAGCCCGACGAAGCGTGGAAAAAGCGTAATAATAAGGCTATGGCAACGATCACGCTTAGTGTAGAAGACAGCCAATTGATACATTTCGCGCATCTTGACAATGCATTTGATACGTGGCAAGCGTTATCAAGGAAATACGAACGCTCGACGTTCGGCAGTAGGTTATATCTCCGGAGAAAACTATATAGCATTCATTATCGTAGTGGATCCATGAGTAACCACATTGACGCAATAATGGAAGTGGTCGGACTGCTACGCGGATCAGGACGGCCTCTAGAAAACGAAGAAATAGTTGCCGTTCTTTTGGTAAGCCTGCCAGAATCTTACTCGGGACTCGTCACAGCGCTCGAGGGAAGAGACGAGGCGGATTTAACAGTGGAATATGTAACCGGAAAGATGCTGGATGAACATCAAAGACGCATGGAGAGCAACGACTTGTAAGTGACAAGAAACCGGAAGTGGCACTGCAGTCAGCAGTTACAAATGCAAGAAATAGTCGCATCAATAAAGGTGAGAAAGATAAACAAGTGGTTAAAAGAAATAACAAAGAAACACGAACATGTTTTTTCTGCCATAAACCGGGGCACCTTAAGGCCGATTGTAGATCTCTTAAGAAATCTTTACAGCAGGGAGCTTCGAGCACAGAGTCGGGAAAAACGACCGCAGAAGCTAGAAGTGGAATCCAACATAACCAAATAACTTTCTGCGTGAAAAAAGAAGCCCGAGCAGCAAATGTCGGAGTATGGTATGTTGATTCGGGAGCCACGAGCCACATGACGAATAACCGAAATTTCTTCATAGTATTACAAGATACAAACATGAAGATATCCCTTGCTGACGGTTCATCAGTTGATGTAGCTGGAATTGGAGAAGGTTATTTAAAGTGCAAAATTACCGATAAATATGTCCAGATAATAGAACTTAAAAATGTGTTGTACATTCCACGACTTGATGCCGGATTAATCTCGGTACGCAAGATAATAGAACGCGGTTTCCGAGTGACTTTCGAGAAAAACAACTGCACCATTTACAAAGGACATCAAATAGTAGCAAAAGCAGAGAACAGCGAAAATATGTTCAGATTAAAGACAATCGGAGTAGAAACTACAGTTAGAGTCGCAAATGTGAAGACGTGGATTCATCAATGGCACCGACGATTAGGTCACAGGGATCTGAAGGCAATAAAACACTTATCAAAGGAAGGACTAGCCACAGGAATAAAAATAACCACATGCTCTAACGAGATAGTTTGTGAACACTGTATCAAAGGGAAATTGGCTCAAACAAAGTTTCCGAAAAGTAAAAGCAGAGAGAAAAAGCCTATGAGATTGATCCACTCTGACTTATGTGGCCCGATGCAGACTGCCACGCCTAATGTTAATAGATATTTTTTAACCCTAATTGATGATCATTCCCGTTTTACAGTGATACGCCTACTGAAAACAAAGGATGAGGTGCCAAACGCCGTAAAAGAGTACATCTCTATGATGTCAACAAGATTTGGAAGGAAGCCTATAGCCTTACGAACAGATAATGGCAGGGAATATGTCACATCCGAGCTGACCAATTTTTTAAGAAAGGAAGGCATTCAACATCAACTTACTATAGCATACACGCCGCAACAAAATGGTGTTGCCGAGCGGAAAAACAGATCATTAACTGAATCCGCGAAGTGTATGCTATTGGATGCAGACCTGGACAATCGCTTCTGGGGAGAGGCGGTATTGACTGCAGCGTACTTACAAAAGAGTATAGTAAGTCGAAGCATTGATAAAACTTCTGTAGAATTGTTCACTGGAGAAAAGCCGGATCTTGGACATATTCGAATATTCGGTTCAAAAGTTTATTCACTCGTTCCTAAGCAAAGACGCAGGAAATGGGATGACAAAGCCGAAGCAGGTGTACTGATCGGCTATGATGGTAACACTAAAGGTTATCGAATTCTGAACCCAAGCACAAATCGGATTTGGATCAGTCGTTCTGTAAGGATAATAGAGCACGATACCGAGAAGACAAATTTACGTCACAATTTGGATGGAGAAGGGGTAAAACATAATAAAACAAGACAGCATAGAACCTTTGACTATGAAATGTTACCAAAAGAAGATGAAGAAGATGGTGGAACCGATTCAGAAGAGGAATCTGAGACACATTCATTGGGTGAAGAAGGATGCGAGATGCCAGTTGCTAAGTCGAAGGAACCACAAAGAAGGGAATCCCAACGAACGAACAAAGGCGTACCCCCTCCAAGATTGGCATATAGAGCACAAACGAATTCAATCACAGAGCCAGGCTCATGGACTGAAATGATAGAGTTGCCATTGCGCGAACGGGAGCGATGGATGGCAGCAGCCAAAGAAGAAATAAAATCTTTAAATGAGCACAAAGTATGGGAGCTCACTGAACTCAACTTCCACCGGGGAAAAGGACAATTACATGTAAATGGGTGTTCAAGGCCAAATCAAACGATGAACAGCATGCCCATACTTATAAAGCCCGATTAGTGGCTAGAGGTTTCTCACAAACTTACGGAGAGGATTATGACGAGACATTCTCGCCTGTAGTCAAGCATGAAACCATCCGCACCTTACTTCTTATAGCAGCTCAAAAGAAACTATATATACGTCATCTGGATGTGAAGAGCGCTTATTTAAATGGCGAACTCGAAGAGGAGATTTTTATGGAGCAACCGCAAGGTTTCCAGAAACGAGGACAAGAACACAAGGTTCTAAGACTAAAGAAAAGTCTCTACGACCTGAAGCAATCGGCTCGAGTTTGGAATAAACGAGCAACAGAGGTATTTGCCCAGATAGATTTTCTGCCAGGGAAAGCTGACCAATGCTTATATACAAGAAAGGAAAAGGATGGAACTATAACCTACATACTACTCTATGTGGACGATATTTTAGTGGCTAGCACAACTGAGAAAATGATTGAAAATATAAGCAAAAATATTCAAAAACATTTTTATATTAAGGATTTAGGAATCGTCAACCATTATTTAGGAATCCATATAGAACGCAAAGAGGATGGATCGTTTCTGCTCAGCCAGAAAGGGAAAATTGTCAAGCTGCTGGGAGAGTACGGTCTATTGGAACCAAGACCAGTGGCCACGCCAATGGAAACGAATTTTTTGAATTCAGGTTTGAACAATAGTGAAAGATTACCGAATAATTCAAAATTCAGACAAGCCATGGGATCGTTATTATACATTGCTACGATAACAAGACCGGACATTGCCTTAGCGGTAGGGATTTTAAGTCGCCGTGTCGAGAAACCAACAATACAAGACTGGAACGCAGTCAAGAGAATAATACGTTACCTGGCATCTACGATGGACAAGAAATTGGAGTTGTCTTCAGCAGGAAAAGCGGAACTGGAATGCTTCGTGGATGCAGACTGGGCCGGAGACAAAGTGGACAGAAAATCGACTAGTGGATACGTCTTCCGTCTGGGAGGTGGAACTGTGGCATGGTCAAGCCGCAAACAGACTTCGGTGGCCATGTCATCGACAGAAGCTGAATATGTTGCAGTAAGGAATATACGCAAGTAAGGAATTACTTTGGCTCAAACAACTACTTAGGGACATGCACATCCCAGTAAAGGATCCAATCATTATTAACGAAGATAATCAAGGTTGCATATGTTTAATCGAATCGGATCGGTGCGGTGCACGCACTAAACACATAGATGTCTGCCATCATCACATCCGGGACCTACGAGAGAAAAGGGTGATCAAGGTACAGTACTGTCCAACAGAGGCCATGTTGGCTGACGTCTTAACGAAGCCGCTACCAAGGGATCGTTTTCTGGAATTGACCAGAAATCTGGGAATCTGTTGATTCAAGCTTGTCAACGCGAGAAGGGGTGTTGGAGCAGATGGCGCTTATGCCAAGTGTATTGTTCTGACTAAGGTGCTATCTATGTCTATCTCGTCTCTCCTCTTACCGCCAAAATATATATAACGTGTGAATATATCTTCTTTAATAATAAACTCTATCTCCTGCCCACTACATGCGTTTGCTAAGATACTTCTGAGGACTCTCTTCTAACAGGTTATGGGCCCAGGTTGGTAGGAAGGAAAAAAAGGCGATATATAACACAAGTGAAAAAGGCGGCGATACACATAACCTACAAGATGACGCAAGACAATGTAAAATTCCATATACCACTATTGAATGGAGGTAACTATGTCTTCTGGAAAACAAAGGTACGTGCGATATTAACGCGCGATGATCTATGGGATGTCGTAAATGAGCCCAAGCCGACACAGCCCGACGAAGCGTGGAAAAAGCGTAATAATAAGGCTATGGCAACGATCACGCTTAGTGTAGAAGACAGCCAATTGATACATTTCGCGCATCTTGACAATGCATTTGATACGTGGCAAGCGTTATCAAGGAAATACGAACGCTCGACGTTCGGCAGTAGGTTATATCTCCGGAGAAAACTATATAGCATTCATTATCGTAGTGGATCCATGAGTAACCACATTGACGCAATAATGGAAGTGGTCGGACTGCTACGCGGATCAGGACGGCCTCTAGAAAACGAAGAAATAGTTGCCGTTCTTTTGGTAAGCCTGCCAGAATCTTACTCGGGACTCGTCACAGCGCTCGAGGGAAGAGACGAGGCGGATTTAACAGTGGAATATGTAACCGGAAAGATGCTGGATGAACATCAAAGACGCATGGAGAGCAACGACTTGTAAGTGACAAGAAACCGGAAGTGGCACTGCAGTCAGCAGTTACAAATGCAAGAAATAGTCGCATCAATAAAGGTGAGAAAGATAAACAAGTGGTTAAAAGAAATAACAAAGAAACACGAACATGTTTTTTCTGCCATAAACCGGGGCACCTTAAGGCCGATTGTAGATCTCTTAAGAAATCTTTACAGCAGGGAGCTTCGAGCACAGAGTCGGGAAAAACGACCGCAGAAGCTAGAAGTGGAATCCAACATAACCAAATAACTTTCTGCGTGAAAAAAGAAGCCCGAGCAGCAAATGTCGGAGTATGGTATGTTGATTCGGGAGCCACGAGCCACATGACGAATAACCGAAATTTCTTCACAGTATTACAAGATACAAACATGAAGATATCCCTTGCTGACGGTTCATCAGTTGATGTAGCTGGAATTGGAGAAGGTTATTTAAAGTGCAAAATTACCGATAAATATGTCCAGATAATAGAACTTAAAAATGTGTTGTACATTCCACGACTTGATGCCGGATTAATCTCGGTACGCAAGATAATAGAACGCGGTTTCCGAGTGACTTTCGAGAAAAACAACTGCACCATTTACAAAGGACATCAAATAGTAGCAAAAGCAGAGAACAGCGAAAATATGTTCAGATTAAAGACAATCGGAGTAGAAACTACAGTTAGAGTCGCAAATGTGAAGACGTGGATTCATCAATGGCACCGACGATTAGGTCACAGGGATCTGAAGGCAATAAAACACTTATCAAAGGAAGGACTAGCCACAGGAATAAAAATAACCACATGCTCTAACGAGATAGTTTGTGAACACTGTATCAAAGGGAAATTGGCTCAAACAAAGTTTCCGAAAAGTAAAAGCAGAGAGAAAAAGCCTATGAGATTGATCCACTCTGACTTATGTGGCCCGATGCAGACTGCCACGCCTAATGTTAATAGATATTTTTTAACCCTAATTGATGATCATTCCCGTTTTACAGTGATACGCCTACTGAAAACAAAGGATGAGGTGCCAAACGCCGTAAAAGAGTACATCTCTATGATGTCAACAAGATTTGGAAGGAAGCCTATAGCCTTACGAACAGATAATGGCAGGGAATATGTCACATCCGAGCTGACCAATTTTTTAAGAAAGGAAGGCATTCAACATCAACTTACTATAGCATACACGCCGCAACAAAATGGTGTTGCCGAGCGGAAAAACAGATCATTAACTGAATCCGCGAAGTGTATGCTATTGGATGCAGACCTGGACAATCGCTTCTGGGGAGAGGCGGTATTGACTGCAGCGTACTTACAAAAGAGTATAGTAAGTCGAAGCATTGATAAAACTTCTGTAGAATTGTTCACTGGAGAAAAGCCGGATCTTGGACATATTCGAATATTCGGTTCAAAAGTTTATTCACTCGTTCCTAAGCAAAGACGCAGGAAATGGGATGACAAAGCCGAAGCAGGTGTACTGATCGGCTATGATGGTAACACTAAAGGTTATCGAATTCTGAACCCAAGCACAAATCGGATTTGGATCAGTCGTTCTGTAAGGATAATAGAGCACGATACCGAGAAGACAAATTTACGTCACAATTTGGATGGAGAAGGGGTAAAACATAATAAAACAAGACAGCATAGAACCTTTGACTATGAAATGTTACCAAAAGAAGATGAAGAAGATGGTGGAACCGATTCAGAAGAGGAATCTGAGACACATTCATTGGGTGAAGAAGGATGCGAGATGCCAGTTGCTAAGTCGAAGGAACCACAAAGAAGGGAATCCCAACGAACGAACAAAGGCGTACCCCCTCCAAGATTGGCATATAGAGCACAAACGAATTCAATCACAGAGCCAGGCTCATGGACTGAAATGATAGAGTTGCCATTGCGCGAACGGGAGCGATGGATGGCAGCAGCCAAAGAAGAAATAAAATCTTTAAATGAGCACAAAGTATGGGAGCTCACTGAACTCAACTTCCACCGGGGAAAAGGACAATTACATGTAAATGGGTGTTCAAGGCCAAATCAAACGATGAACAGCATGCCCATACTTATAAAGCCCGATTAGTGGCTAGAGGTTTCTCACAAACTTACGGAGAGGATTATGACGAGACATTCTCGCCTGTAGTCAAGCATGAAACCATCCGCACCTTACTTCTTATAGCAGCTCAAAAGAAACTATATATACGTCATCTGGATGTGAAGAGCGCTTATCTAAACGGCGAACTCGAAGAGGAGATTTTTATGGAGCAACCGCAAGGTTTCCAGAAACGAGGACAAGAACACAAGGTTCTAAGACTAAAGAAAAGTCTCTACGACCTGAAGCAATCGGCTCGAGTTTGGAATAAACGAGCAACAGAGGTATTTGCCCAGATAGATTTTCTGCCAGGGAAAGCTGACCAATGCTTATATACAAGAAAGGAAAAGGATGGAACTATAACCTACATACTACTCTATGTGGACGATATTTTAGTGGCTAGCACAACTGAGAAAATGATTGAAAATATAAGCAAAAATATTCAAAAACATTTTTATATTAAGGATTTAGGAATCGTCAACCATTATTTAGGAATCCATATAGAACGCAAAGAGGATGGATCGTTTCTGCTCAGCCAGAAAGGGAAAATTGTCAAGCTGCTGGGAGAGTACGGTCTATTGGAACCAAGACCAGTGGCCACGCCAATGGAAACGAATTTTTTGAATTCAGGTTTGAACAATAGTGAAAGATTACCGAATAATTCAAAATTCAGACAAGCCATGGGATCGTTATTATACATTGCTACGATAACAAGACCGGACATTGCCTTAGCGGTAGGGATTTTAAGTCGCCGTGTCGAGAAACCAACAATACAAGACTGGAACGCAGTCAAGAGAATAATACGTTACCTGGCATCTACGATGGACAAGAAATTGGAGTTGTCTTCAGCAGGAAAAGCGGAACTGGAATGCTTCGTGGATGCAGACTGGGCCGGAGACAAAGTGGACAGAAAATCGACTAGTGGATACGTCTTCCGTCTGGGAGGTGGAACTGTGGCATGGTCAAGCCGCAAACAGACTTCGGTGGCCATGTCATCGACAGAAGCTGAATATGTTGCAGTAAGGAATATACGCAAGTAAGGAATTACTTTGGCTCAAACAACTACTTAGGGACATGCACATCCCAGTAAAGGATCCAATCATTATTAACGAAGATAATCAAGGTTGCATATGTTTAATCGAATCGGATCGGTGCGGTGCACGCACTAAACACATAGATGTCTGCCATCATCACATCCGGGACCTACGAGAGAAAAGGGTGATCAAGGTACAGTACTGTCCAACAGAGGCCATGTTGGCTGACGTCTTAACGAAGCCGCTACCAAGGGATCGTTTTCTGGAATTGACCAGAAATCTGGGAATCTGTTGATTCAAGCTTGTCAACGCGAGAAGGGGTGTTGGAGCAGATGGCGCTTATGCCAAGTGTATTGTTCTGACTAAGGTGCTATCTATGTCTATCTCGTCTCTCCTCTTACCGCCAAAATATATATAACGTGTGAATATATCTTCTTTAATAATAAACTCTATCTCTCCTGCCCACTACGTGCGTTTGCTAAGATATTTCTGAGGACTCTCTTCTAACACATCTCACACTGCCTGGTATTCACAGTGTGAAACGATATATCTATTAATATAGTATCAAGCGTATATGAATAGTCATGACAATACGTTCAGTTTTCTTTTACAAGCAAGCACTTCGTATAATCATAGAAATATTATTACATGAACCTAAAACCTTTTGAAACCTTTATTCAAGAGGTTGATTTGGCAACATGTATCAAAGTCAAAGTCAGTGGAGTCTCTTTTGTGCAAGTTTACTTTTAATTTTAATTTTTTACAAGCATTATGTTCTAACTATAAAACTAATTTATTTCATTAATAACTTTTTAATAAACAATAAGCGATAACTAACCTTTTGAAGATTACTCAGATGACCTTGGGAATGTATATCAAGGTCATACGATGGATTTTTTTATGCAGGTTTATCTGAATTAACATTCTGTATATATTTCTTTTTAAGTGAGAAACTTGTGTCTATAAGGATTATTTAATTAATAATATTTTAATTTTTTATGTATACACTTTTATTCATTTTACCTATTTATATAATTAATGCAAAAATATAACATATGCAGAGGATGTTTCACTTTAATCTTCATACTGTAATAACTTGGAAAGATAGCGTTTTGGTAACAAAAAAAGTTTCAAATAAAAGTTTTAGGATTCGGAGGAGGCAATTAATGGTAAAATTAATTTTCGAAAAAACCAATTTGTATAAAAGTTGGACCCTGTGTACGTACGTTCAAACATAATATGTATAATCGAATGTATAAATTTTAATTAAATTTTACATTTGTAGAGTTATCGAGTAACAGACTAGAGTCCAATATGGAGGATGTTCCAGTACCATCAGAGAATACATTTGATGTGACGTTACCAGCGACACATTCTGTAAGTATACATTTTCAAATGTTTTATGGATATCAAGTACAATATTTGTAGTTAATTTTTTGTAACATAAGAATCTTTAAAATAATTAAATCCTGTGCAGTATTTAGGACAAAATTTGGAAGAATTACGGGGACGGACTATATTAGATGATGGCATTTATATGAATCTACCCTTATTAGTAAAGCAGTCTGTATTATTTCCTGGGCAAACTTTACCCATGACAGTCTTTGGCACACAAACAATAGAGATGTTGCAAACTTGTATACAAAATGATCGTACTTTTGGTGTTGTGTGTTACGGTTATCCCGAGATGGAACGAATAGGAACGACAGCTGAAATTTATGAGTACACGGATGAAGGTATATTGTTGGATAATGGACGACGAGAGTTTCGTTTGAAGGCTAAAGGCAGACAACGCTTTAAAATATTACGTATTATTACACAGGTTAGTTTCATATGAAATATATTTACAAATTATGTTTTGTAATAATGCTGCTATAGCCCAACATACGTTAGTTAGTTTTCTGTTTTGAATTGTATGCAAACTAGTATGCTAGCTATAAAGCTAGAAATTTTGTATGCTGGGTGCTGTCATGCATATTAGCATGCATGATAAAAACCGATGGTATTTTTCCTGCGTGATTTGGTATTAGATGAGTTAAATATCACGTCAGAAATAGTAATGTATATAGTATTAGCTTTGTATGTCTCAATTGAAACTTCTTCCGTTTGTTTAGTCCATCATATTACAGTAATGATGCCTCCTTCTTTGTTACAGAATTAATTACTGTAATTAATTAAAATAATTTGATTCATGTATATATATACACTTTGTGTTTCTCTAGCACAGAGCTCAGAATTAAATGCACATTTCAGACCGATTCCTGAAGTGACGCTTACTATCTCCTCACTACCGATCGATGGCCAAGCTGCCGATCGTGCATGTAAAGCTGTGCCTTAGGACCGTCCCAATACAAGAAATATTGAGATTATAATCGTCATCAAAATTTTTCTTGTTGATTTTTTCTAAATGATTATTAATTTCATATAAATAGTTAAATACTAAGTTGTCTATCATTAACGTATTGTATGTGTAATAATAACATGTCGTGATAATAATATACAATATAACGAGGAATTATTATACTACATATTATATTACATATTATACATACTGTAATATGCGATATATATCAAAGAATTGAAAAAAAATCTATTTAATAAGGGAAATTTTTTCGATGATTTGACGAAAAGTACGACTCCAACATATTTCTTGTTAGAGATGCTCCTAATGGTTTCACATCGACTCCAGCAATCTGTTAACAGTCTGTCGACAGATGCAAGTGATCAGGGTCTGTTGACAGATCCATAATAATCTGTGTGTCCAATGTTCTCACAACCTGTTCTCAACAGAACCTGTTGTCAACAGACCAATAGATTGGTGGCAGAAATGCAACAGATTCTGTTTTGTAGGAAATAAATCCATATAAACATATAGAACAAAGATTTCTATTAAATGTCCACTAGATGTTCAATCTCTACACTCATAGAAAAGGACATAATGGAAAGAATTGAATGCTTTTCTAGCACCAAAGAGAAGGTGAATAATCTCACAGATGTATTTTAATTTATAATACACCGTGCAGTTTTTTCCTTATGAAAAAGCTTTATGTCGTACATCCAATGACATATATTACTAGATTAAGCATTCACATAGTTTGTAGACGAGGAATGAAGTTGGAAGTTAGTTTAAAACAGAGTGAGAACATTGAACGTCTTGTTACTTTCTCATTCTATCTTGTAGACTGTCATTAAGAGTAATATGGTGTCATATGAACGATCATGCGATTACATATGGTAAGTTTTAGATTGCATTGAGTAAAAAATGCCTAGTAAATATTTGCACTATGCTTAAAAGAATTTTTAATAATTTATGATATGATTAATTCGAGAGGCAGAAAGTCTTATCGTCACGTTACTACAAGTTAGGTTATCAAATAAAAATGTTTTTTTCTTGCAGGGATCAACAAGAGCTTTTTCATCATTCACATCATCCTGTGAGTCATTGTACTTTGAAACATGCTTTCCAACTTTGGGAGACATTGTGTCCGTTTACTACATTTAATGATTTACTTGATCGATTGAAAGATTTAATTTGTGATGTAGTGAACGAGTTCTACAATCGTTGTTTGGTCATATTGACAAAGATGATAGACGGTAATGATGCAGTGGAAAAACTCTTGTTGATGCCTGTAAGCAAAATACATTGTTATATATTTGATAACTTGTTACTTAACTTGTAACAACTTGATAGTGGATAGTAAATCCTGATTTTTTCATTAATCACAATATAAATTATTAAAAAATTTTTTAAGCACAGCATATAATTTAATAGTTTTATTTTCTACTCAATGTATAATATATCTAATGTATAATTTATAATATTGTTGCACGTCCGCGCTGGAAGAGCAATCATTCTAGCGAGCTGTTGCTCGATCACTCGCAGCATTCGCGGCATGTTCAGCCAAGGCGGAAATAATCACTCCGATTTGGGATTAGAACTCTTTATTCGTAAACGGGAATACAGAATATGAGAGGACACGTTACCTCGATCCGACGGACCAAACACAAATCTACCGATCGACTATTAAACAGTCATGGCTCATTGCTACTGAGTGCTTCGGGACTCCATGCATAACAGGCGACCCATGCGGATGCAACAATATATTTAAAAATTTATTTACCGCATGTAATCGCACGATCGTTCATATGGCGCCATATTCCTCTTGACAGTCTACATTGAGAAAGTAAACACAAGATCATTCAATATTCTCATTCTATCTTAAACTATTAATTTCACTCTTGTGAGAGAGTGCTTGGTCTAGTAATATATAATAAAACAAAAATTCTGTGTAATGTTCGCAAGTTTTCTTCAAAACAAACTTTATAATCAAAGGACCAAAACGAACAAAGCTGGGTGATAGAGCCAATAATATGTAATTATACAAAAAACTAGTAATATATGTTAGAGACCTTATAATAAGAATCTGGTCACGAGGTCCTGCTTTTTGATTGATCTGCCATTTATGAATTCAATAAATTTCAGATGCACTCGTGTATTTTTGTTCACACACACTAACGTTAAGTGATAGTGCTGTCTCAACATGTTGGTATAGTCAGTTGGTCTAGTCAGGTCTAGTGTATATGCTATGGGTAAAGTGAGCAATCGTGCGCATGCATCAATCGAATGAGATGGTGAATGTATATTTTTTCCTCTCTCGTGTGATTTTATTCATAAATAGCGAACCATCCAGTCATGGCCAGACTCTTATTATAGGATCTCTAATATATATCATAGTGTACAGCCTTTTAGCGAGAATGATCAAAATTACTTGGGGATCATGTTCTGGCGTACATGTTGTGATAGCTTGTCTGGCTGATGTGAGAAATATATAATTTCTTACATCAATTTTATTACGCAAGTAAAAAAATTTTACAACTTATTTAAAAAAATTTAACAATAAAACAACAAAAAAGTTTTACTTGTAACAAAAAAATTATACAGTTATTTCACTGACATAGTAGTTCAGAAGGGAAACGATTGTTTATGAATTATTAAATACATTTTAATTACTCATTTATGTATAAGGTAGAAGAGATTATATTTTAATAAAAGAGAGTAATAAGGGCCGTACAATTGTAGTAATGTTTCAGAAATATAACATGCCAAGTGGGAAATGAGCAAAATATCAGATGACATAAAAAAATAAATAAACAAATAAATAACGAATTTATTTCATGTTGTTTACAAAATTTTATATGAAAATTACAAAGCTTCTTAGGACTACAACCTAACATAAGATTACAACCTAAGAGAAAATTAATTACTGGAATAAAGAAATATAAGACCAATGTGTTATAAGATTATGTTATAAGATTAGATCTGTCCAGTCTCTGTTCGGTAGTGACTGAACATATCAAAGAATTTAACCACAATTTTGATTGGAAAAAATGTGGTGTGGAATAAAATTTTAGATGTAGAACATAATTTCCAAAAACATCTAATTAGTAAAATGATTTATATTAAAAGTAAAAAACATGGGATTAATTTGTAGAAAGATACCGAGTTGCTTATAGATGGCGCTTACATTAACCCTCTTGCAGCTCTTTTTAAAAAATTTAATGACAAAAATCTTATCAAAATGGTTAAATTTTTCCTGGGAAGAAAAATATTTACTTTCAGGTTATATAATAGGTTTTGATGGTGCTAATTTCAATTTTATGATCAAAATTATAAAAATTTCAAATGGTGGATTTAAAAGTAATAAATCTTATGGCTGGTTTATGCTTTGGTCTTAAGGGGATCCTAAAGTCGTCTGTTTTACCGACAAAATACGGTCAATTAAAAATTAATACTAAACTTTTTTTTAACTACACAGAATTAAAAATCCTTCTCCAGGATTAAAGTATGCACGCAAACGAACACTGGAGGTACAAATTTTACGCCGAAAAAGAAAGTAATTACAAAATTACATTATATTTACATTATATTTATCTTCAGAGCAAATGTCAACTCGTGAAAATATCAATTTTATATAAAAATTTGGTACCTTTTCTGCACAAACTTAAACTTTTTTTTGGCTGCATGGAACGATAAATCCTTTTGTAGGATTAAAGTAGACACTTCAACGGAACCGGGAGTCAAGCTGTTTTGTGCAGAAAAGATACCAAATTTAAAAAAAGTTTAGTATTAATTTTTAATTGACCGTATTTTGTCGGTAAAACAGACGGCTTTAGGATCCCCTTAATCTTAATCTTAAAAGTTGATAACGTAGAATGCCATAGGGGCGTTTATACTTCCCTAGTCTTAATCTTAGTCTTAATCTTAATCTTAGAAAGATCCTATCTTTTAACTTAGTCTCTAATGTCCTAAGGCCGAGCCAATGAGGCAAGTCCGACGTCCGACGCTCCAATGCAATTAGGCATATTCCATCGATAAAACTCCTGAGCGATGTTCTTCCAATCATCAGCTTTCTTTTCTAGGGAAGCATAAAAAAACGAGTCCTTAAGATTAAGTTAAGACTAAGTTAAGACTAAGACTAAGATTAAGATTAAGACCGAAGCATAAACCAGCCATTAAAATACATGTTTATTTGTGTGAAAGTCAGTTTCTGTAAGTTTCTATACATTTTTATAAATGTTTTGATAGAAATATGTTTTTACTATAAACTATAAAATATAATTTTTAATATTTGAAATTTTTTAAAATTTGTATTTGTTAAATTGTGTAAAATTGTCACAATCTTAGAAAAAATTGTAATTTCGTGTACAAATAGATTTAACTTTCAAAATATTCTTAGTTAATATATGTAATATGCTAATAATGACTTTTTTACATTTTTTTGTAAAATCTTCAAAAATTTATTATTTTTTCACAATTTTTAGATGATCATAATCTTGTAAATAGTATTTTTACCATTTGTATAACTAATTACTGAAAAGTACAATTCTTTAGCTTTAATTTAATTTGTACCTTAGTTCATGTTCCTACGATGGTTCTTAAGTTATGAAAGAAACTGTTGCCCCAAGTTTAACTCGGGGTTAATCGTTTGGACACAGTCCGCTTACCCCGAGTCAAACTCGGATTAAACAGAGGGATTAATATGCTTATGAGCCTTTTTTCTTCCATAAACATCTTTCATAGAGTCACTTATATTGTTTAACTTTTACTGTGACTTCGCATGTGTAATCTTTTACTGTATCTATCCGACCATCAAGAGATAACCTTTAACACACGAGTTTTACTCTTTGTGAGACCTTTAACTATGTTTGTAAGTAGATTTGTTAACTTCGAAAAGTTATCATTAATTTTGAAAAAGAACATATCTTTGATTGGTTTGGCTCTGACTTGCGTTCCAGCATACTAATCATTTTAGAATTTTCAACTCATAAGGACTTTTCTACCGATCACAACCAGTATCTCGGACCATGACTACTTATTTGACATTTTCTAACTGACTTTAAGACAGATTGATGTGGACATCGATGTCGATATTCTCGCCATTCAACGAGCATTAAGTTTTTACACTTTTTATACACTGATTACAGCATTTTATTTATTAATGTGATCGGGAAAAGAATTATTGGTTGTGTTTCAGACTTATTATTGGTGTGTCGCTTGACCTTGGACATTTTGTTTGATCTTTCATTTTTTTATTACATTAATGAATTGATAACGAAAAGTTTTATTATTATGTAATAGCATGTAAGTTTTTAAATTAATTTGTTTCCGTTTGTTTTTTTTGGCTGAAGATCCCACTCATGAAATGAGTGAGATCGAAATGGTTCACTTTGTTATCAAATAAAATTAATTTGCTGTTTATTATTTATTTTTTGTCACCTAATATTTTATTATGTGACTTATGTACTGTTCGTTTAGTATGTACTAACCTTGTTACTGACCCTCTCTTATTGTTATTATTTATAACATGAGGTTGTGTTTTTTGATATATTTTAAATTTTATATATGCAAATATAATAATAAACTTACTCTGAATTCATTATTATAGGATCAAGTGAAGAAAAATTAAAGAGTTTTTAATATATATTTCAAATTATTAAATAATTTAATTTTATAATTTAATTTTATATTTTATTATTAAATTTTTGATAATAAAATTTAATGAAACATTAAATACAATACATTGATATCATATACATATATTTACACCAAGAAAATCATTATTTATCTTTAAAAAGATAAACCTATGATAATTATATTTACAGAGATTTATGTTTTATTAGAAATAAAATTATGTGTAAATTGAATATAGAATGTGTGTGCATGCATGCATACATGCGTGCAATATTAAGTGTTTAAACATGTTCCTAAAAATGTTTTAAAAATTAATTATCTAAAAATTTAATATTTGTGCTGTATAATTTATGAAATAACAGAGTTTATTAGCAGGTTGTGCATGCTTTCTGCCGCCAATCTGTTATCAGAGTTTGTCATAAAATATTTTATGTGCAATCTATAGTTTTGTTAACAAAACTGCTAGCAGATTCTGTTCGAAATCTTTTCTGTAGGTTTGATTTTCTCATAATCTTCCTTTTAAAACTTACTTCGTCTCTTTTTTTAATACTTCGAAGTTATGTTTTACTCTAACACAAAAAGACTTATACTGTGTTTACGGAGAGAACGTCCACGCTCTGTGCAGCTTTGGACAGAATGGGAAGATTCGAGCGCGCTGAGTGCCATATGCGTTATCGTATGCTTGGACTCTGGCACACTCGCGATATACTCGTTCTAAATATTTCAGCGATAGGTAATGATAATGAAAAGGCTAGGGTAATGAAAAACTTGTCACTAAAATAATCACGTGATGTCTTCTGGCGCTGAAATAGAGCGTCGAAAAAGCATCTTAACGGTTAGGCGCACGAGTTTCCTCTGTCGATTGTATGTCGAGTATGGCTTACAAAATTCGTTTGAGGTAAATGGGGATCTAAACCGGACGAAATGCCTGATTGTTTTCTCTGTAAAGATGTTTAACTAAAAACAACAGATCTTAGGTCTGAACACCAAATATTTGTGTAAAGTGAAAACCAACAGCACACGATGCAGCACGAATTTATCAACAAAACCAGCAAAACACCGTGTGTATCGTAGAATTATTGTATTGGTATTCTATCAGTCGAAAAGTTTAAAACACCTTTAAATATGTGACACTTAATTGGGTCATGAAAAAAGATACGACATACATATACGTGGTCTAAAAACCATTTTGGAGTACATTCTTAATAAAAACTATTGGCCAGTCTTACAAAGCTTCAGAATTTTCGTCTATAATTCTATATTATAAAATGTTTATTTTTGCTACTGCTTTTATCTGAAATATGTAAAAATTTCGAATAAGCTATAAAAAGATGTTTGTTGTTTATGAAGGAAATATTGCACATTTGAGTTAATCAAATAGATCCTAAATAAGTAGTTAAAATATGTCTAATTATACATTAAATATTGTTTTAACTTCTTTGTAAAAGTTGTTACTTTTAAAACAATTCAATTACATGTAGGAGTAACTATAGAATTTAATAATATCTTGATATTTTTAAGTAGATACATACGTACGCGCATTCATATAAATTAGTTTGTTGTGTATCTGCATGTATATATCTATTTGTACATGACACACTCTGGCATAACAAAAAATGCAAACTAACAATAAGTTAGAACTTTTTCTTCTTATTTTACCATTTCAAGCAAACCGCTGACCGAGCTAAGAAATACACTAAAATGACATATAAGTGTAAGGAGGTTTATCATTTCCTGTCAAAAAATCAGTAGCGGTATACTTTTAAAATCAATTTATTATTTCATAAAAATTTTAATATTTTTAATTTTCAGTTAATTTGATTCATATTAAAGACAATATAACTTTAAAACAGCTGAACCGATTTACATGAAATTAAAATAAAAATTTTGTGAAATCTTTAAGAACTCACGATTGGTTCTAACAGTAATCGATAAATAAATAATGTGCCATTTTCGGTTAGACTGGGTCTTTACGCGAAATATTATAATATTATTCATGTGAATATATTTCTATGTTCATTTTATATGCTCCTAGTGGATTAACATACTGTTACTTATGGACGAAATCCTTACACAGAGCTAGAAATGTATAAACGAAATACATTAAATTAATTTATTAATTTAATATTAATATGATATGAGATATTATTTTTTAAATCGTTCCTATCTTTTTCAATGCAATATAAAAAAAATATGTTGTGAAAAATGTCATCAAAAATATCACCTTAACCGTGATTCGAACCTGGGACCTCCTGACTATCTGGAGGCAGGTGTCTTAGCCAACTCGAGGCTTAAGTGATTTTTCTCGCAACAATTTTTTAAGTATTACAGAGAAACGTCTTTTAAAGGCAATGTATAATATGTATGTATAATAAAAATGTATATTTATAATCTTTAAGAAGTCACAACAGATTTTAACAATAACCTATAAGTAAATAACGCCATTTTTAGTCAGGCTGAATAATTTAATAGAGACGTAATCAGTGTATCATTAATATTAAATTGATAAATCGTGTTAATTTGTACATTTCTAGTTTTGTTTTAGGATGTTGTTTGTCCGTAAGTAACAGCACATTAATTCGCCAGAAGCATGAGATGTACATAGAAATTCGAATAATATTATTTGACACAAAGATCCAGCTTGACCGAAAATGGCATGTTATTTACTTATCGACTTTTGTAAAAGTTTCACCAAAATTGGTAGCAATTTCCAAGATAATAAGGTATAAAGGGGCAAAAGGTTACAAAGAAATTCATTTCCAGTAATGAATGCTGATTAACGATAGAGTGATTGAACCAATTTTAATAAAGCATACCCTACATTATTTCAAAAATTCTAAAGGATTCTTCTGTAAAAATTTTGTATGTCGATCCATAATGAGTATATGTATATGTACACATAATATGTATATATACACAGGCAGGCAAAAACTAGTAATATATGCATATTATATAAAAGATTTTAGTTTTGGAAATTAATATAGTATCATTTTAGTTAAGCAATGTGATAAGCAATTATTAATTATTAAGTAATTTGGTATTATTTATAATTAGGACAACAATAAAATTTCGGCCAATGTTAAAGTATTACCAGAGATAACACTTGAACCACCGTTTTTGGACCAACGCTTAGCTTCATTAGATCACTTGAGAATTTCCATCGATTCTGAGGAAGATATGAAAAAACAAGAAAAAATAGAAAACTTGGATGCTGCAGTAACTGCTTGGCCAGCTTGGGTCTATAGACAGTACGATCCTGTAAGACTCTCCTTTAGAATACGTCAACATTTGCAATTTCTTGAAACTAGTAAGTGTTGTGATTATATAAAAAAATTATATTATTTTGATATTTATTATAATTTTTTAAAATTACAATTTATATTTTAGGAGGCGGTAGTGTACCTAAAGATCCTATAGATTTATCCTTTTGGGTCGCACAAAATATTCTAATGGATCACAGTGAAAGACTTATGTTATTAACTTATGATTGCGCTATTTCTCGATTGCAAAGAGAAATAAAATATCTCGTAGAAGTATGTATAAAATAGTCCATACTATATATTGATGATTAGATTACATTTTTGTATTTTATATTGTATTTGTATTGTATCTTTAATATCAATATCTATTATTTGAAGGATAAAATATATGTATGTGTTAATTGTGAATCCTTCATTGGGAGACAATCGCACATGTTCCCCATGAATAAAGAAGGCCCACAGGGTACTTATGTCAATCCTGGTGGTGTTATACACGAAACTATAACTTTCTATCATGTTCAAGGTGTTGTACTTAACAATTCGGATCCTTCAATCGAGTATAGTTGGTTTCCAGGGTAAAATCCAACATTCTAGCATGTCAAAAATCATCTATGAGTTTTATTCTACTTTTAATACATGTATGTTATTTTAGATATGCTTGGACAATAGCTATTTGTAAAGGCTGTCGTCATCATGTTGGTTGGAAATTCACAGCGGTAGAAAATAATTTAAGGCCCAAAGAATTTTGGGGTTTAACGCGCAGAAGTTTGAAAAATAAAGACTTGAAAGTTAAGAAGAAGAAATGAAAAGAAGATCAAAATATTGATGTACATTAGGCATCATAAATGTCTCAGCAGTCGTTAGATGGGTATTTTTTGAAGTAGTGTAAGTCATGTTATGTGAATAATAAATTATGATATATCATTTTGAATGGTATGTCATTTTATTAAAAAAAAACGAGGTTTGAAAGATAATCAATAATTTGCACACCAAACATTATAAACGATGTTTTATAAATGATGATAAATAAAAGTTTATTAAGATATAAGGTATAATGTGAAGTATTATTAGCTACATTTGTTCAGTTCAAACTTTTATATGTTTGATATGTCAAAGTCAAAAATTTTTTCAGTTTTCAATTCATTTTAACAGCATATTTGCAAATAAGATTAAAATATCTCAATGCACATTTTTATTTTGTTTACACATGGTAAAGAACAAAAGATACCATACAGAAAATTAGATACCATATAGAAAGTTAAATAAGAAAAGGGCTAAGAAGATAATAGAAAATATAACTGTATTTTTAAAATTATAAATAGAGTCATTATATATAACTATTCAGATGTAATATATCTTTTCCCGAAAATTTCTTTAAAAACTTATTTAACATATTAATACAAAAAAAGAAACATTTATGACATTTTAATGTATAAATTGTGCATGAGTTTTGTTTCTTAATTTGTAATTAAGTGTAACTAGTTATACTTGGATACAATAGTGATTTATAAAGGATATCTTGTATGTGCGGAGACTAGTTGTTATATCAATAATTTATGATAGAAAGAATTTGAAATAGTTTCTACTTTGTTACTGCAAATCAATCAGTTTATCATTAATTCTGCTATTAATTGTAATTATGTAACTTTATGTAACTTATGTTATCTTTCTTTTATGAAGATGTTATTATAAATTACATTAAAATTATGTTAAGAAATATATAATATGTTCTTTTATACGCTTTTAATGTTTTATACAAGAAAAATGGTTAAATACTTATTAATACTTAAAATTTATTTAACAAGTATTTATTAATACTTATTAAACAAATTTTCATATTCTTAACATTTATAAATTCTTTACAAATGTTTATAAATTCTTATTATAAATTCTTTCTTGTATAATTTTGGGATTGTAAAAAGATAAGAATAATATATGATTTGTCTCCGTATTATAAAAAAATGTATACAAAATTATATTTATAATTATACATATACATGATATACAGGGTGTTCCATTTTATTTTTGACAGTCAAATATCTCCGTATCACGCAATTTTAGACAACAATGTTTCAAACAAAAGTTATATGATTTCAAGGAGAACACAAGATAGTGGCAATGATTTGACCTTGGATAGTCGTTTGAAGGTTTCGCGAAAGTTACCTTCAATTTCTTAAATAAAACCCCTTATTTTTCATTACATATTCTTGTAGCTTTCCAAAACACTATAATTAAGTATTTTTTTGTTAAGTACTTTTCGAATTATAAGACTTGAAAGCTACAATACTGCCGGCATTAGCAAGGTATACCGCGTGGAGGTTGCACGGATTTAAACTGTGTGTGTAGGTAACACAACAAATAACCCACGGTTTGTCACTCCCGTAGTATTTAACGACTCCAAACCCTATCTGCTGTGTGTGTGCATACTTTGCGTTGGTCGTGACGGACAATAACAAAACAAGACTGTATCGAATAAAGCATCCAAATAGACGTCACTCGTCATTCCAAGTGATCCAAATTATAGAAAGACGAGTCGGGCAAATGAATGATATGCGTGCATCAACAGAGATAAAACAGAAGCTCTTTGCTATGTATGTGGCTGGGACGAAGATGGAGAACAACGGTCTTGCATTATAAATTCTCAGTTTAAAAGATTCTCAATATTAGCACCATTAACCTTGTGACATAATCTAATTCTCCGACGAAAATGTTCTTCCAATGATAGTAAAACATTATGTGAAATACTGCAGCATTTCTTATTTACCTTTTCATGTTATCTCTCGTGGATTTTGAAAAACAATATTTTTAATAGCCCCACAAAAAAATCTACAGGTGTAAGATCCGATCTCAGAGACCAGGTACCAATATATCCACCACAACCAATTCATCGATGTGCATAATGTATGTATGTTTAAAAAATCTGTTACAATGCTGGAATAATGCAGTGGTGCCCCATCATATTGAATCCACATCCTTAGTCATGTGTTGAGGTCAACATTTTGTAACAACCCTGGCAATCTGTTTTGAATCAAATGTAACTAATTTTCATCCCTAACGGTACGTCTAAAGAAATAAGGGTCAATGATCTGTCCATTTAAAATTCCACTATATATTGCTCCATATATTTAAAGCGATGTTAATTGTCAACTTGTCGGTTTCATCTTGGATCAACAACATTTTGCATCGACCAGTGATTGTATCGGTATAAGATGCTGTTGTTGCATAGAACTTATATAAATGGAAGGAGAATAGTGTATCCCTTCCGTAAGCTGAAACTGTGTCCAACATCTGTGCGACAAGGATAGGTAGAACATGACTTTAGCTCACTATGTGCACGTGCTAAACCGTAAACACATAACTATGGAGGTAGGGGCATAGAACTTATATAAGTTCTATGTGTGTGATACATTCAGGCACAGCACAGGCAAAACTGACTTCGATATAGATAGCAGACAAATTCAATATTTTGTTTTTTTTTATTCGTTTGGGAATCATTTGGGCAAGTTTAGGAAAGAATTAATAATTTGGGAAATAATAGTTTATTTACAGTTAATAAAAATAAGTTCGACGTCTATATAGCAGAAAAATAAAAAAAATTTTTTTTTAAATCGACGTAGAATTATTTGGGAAACATTTGTATAACGGTCCCATAGTTTGGGAAATAATAATTTTGATGTAATAAGTAAATAAAAATTTTCTCTGTTCACTTTAGCAGACAAAATTTTTCATTTTTTATTTTCTATTATTGCAATCTTTTGGAATCGTTTGGGAATCATTTGGTCAAGTTTAAGAAAAGAGTTTTCCAAATAATCAATGTGCGTGCGAAAGCGCGTGAATTTCAAACATGTATGTTGTAATACATATTGGGGGGGGGGGGGCGTGAGGGTAGCTTCGTGAAGGTGGTGTGGCGAGAAACGGCAGCGTACACTTTTTAATGCGAAGTAAGTTTTCACATGAGTTTGCAATTTTCGACGCAAAGCTAGATTTTACATGGGGGTTTACAACTTTCCACGTAAAATGAGGTTCAACTCAAACCTATGGGGCCAAAGGCCCCCCCCCCCGCACCCCGAATGATACTGTATTACAACATACATGTTTGAAATTCACGCTATTCTATAAAATTATCGAAATTTTTATTTATTTATTACATCGAAATTATTATTTCCCAAACTATGGGACCGTTATACAAATGTTTCCCAAATAATTCTACGTCGATTAAAAAAAAAAAATTTTTTAAATTTTTTTCTGCTATCTAAACGCCAAACTTATTTTTATTAACTGTAAATAAACTATTATTTCCCAAACTATGAGAATTCTTTCCTAAACTTGCCTAAATGATTCCCAAACGAATGGAAGTAGGAATATACATACATGGTGTAAGAAATAAGGTGAACCGTTGTGCATGATAATCCACGTGATGTGTAGGTAACCAATAGAAAATTTGATCCAGTTTTGTGGCGGAAAATTCAAATGTTATTATAGTGTATTCGAAAAAGTTGCGTGCATGCTGCATTAAAATAAAACCACAAATTCCATTTTTGTTTAATTTAACCTTTAAAAAATGTATAAATATGATAGATATACATACTTCAGTATTAATATGATGTAAACAAGTAAAATAATTAATAATTAAAACTCACGTAATTTATCCAAACACAGACGAAAGGAATATTATAAAAAAATAAAATAATAGATAATTCAAACTTACGTAATTTAACTTAAGAATATAAGAATATAATAAAGAAATAAAATGTAAGTATAATAAAGTACAATATTTTGTTACCTTAATTATTTTTTATTAGTAAGTGTGTACATTTTTTTCTGATATTTTTTTTTTGCATTGTTTGCCATAATTTCTTTATTTAATCTTCTTAATCTAATATAAGTTCTTGTTCTAACTAAACATGCGATCACTTCTCGCGGAAATACTATATTTATATTAGAAATTTTATTATAAACTATATCTGTGAGTTTGTCAAAAATTTTATATTCTTTTCGAAATGTATTCCTGTGAAAGTGTATGAATTCTTTATTTATAATGTTTGCCGCTTCTTGCCACTTCATCGAAGGGTAAATTAAGTTGCCTCTAGAGAGGAAACATAACCAGTTGTCCTCCAATTGCGGCAGCAACAATGTGGGCTCGCCCAAGAAATTTATGTTTTTATATTTATTGTTTATATTTATGGTTAAACCTATATGCCACGTAACCAGCGATGTACAGCAAAGCATTATCTTCTATCTTTTGATAAGATATTTCTTTCTCTAAGCTTTCTAGTAAAGATATTTCTTCGACTTGTAGCTTTGTACATCAAATACTGAAAATGTGACACTGACTTTTAAAATATTTATACAATTTAGATTATTTAATTATTTGATATTCACATTATGTGATTCCGTGATGTAAGATGTGTGATCTGATGTTTATTTTGCTGTGCTACGCGAAGATTTAACAAAAAAAATCTAGACACTTACATAATACAATTTTATTCGATATCATTTGATGATGATATATTGTTACGGTTGAATTACGTAAAAGTATACCTTTTCCATGCTCTTCATTATCTTCGAATTCTATTTCTTTTTCTTCTTTTCGTGTTTTATTAATTTTTTCTTCTTCAATTAAATTTTCTGAAATTCCTATAATTGTTAAAAATAAACTTTTTTCTGTGGCCATTATTTGATCTTCTAGCAAGTCTTGAGAAGAAAAGTGATGGAATTAATGCCATGGGAATCTTCTACAGAAATCAAGGATGTTGATCGGTCACCTTTTGTATTTTCATGCCGAGAAATAACATGTCCGGAATGTTTTCCCAAAATATACCATTTTAGTCGATTTCAATTCAACTGGTGTTGGATGGTTATTAGCCACGCCCATTGATCTTTTATATGAAAAGAAATTTTCCAAAACATCTTGATTTAATCGCCTTGTTAGGATGTATTTCACTTTAAATGACTCTGTTGAGAAATTATCTTGCAGAGCAATTATTAGCAACAGGAGCTTTAGCGACGTATTGCAAAGCAAAATTCCTTTTTGAAATTGCATTAAGCTACGTCGCTTCCCTACACGCATCTCTGTTATCAAGTGGCTCATGTTATCAATGATTTTATCTTGTTGTTTTAAATTTACACCATAACCTCGGAGCCCGCTGTGTTTTCCGTACTTCATGTGAATGTTATATACAATACATCGAACCAATCATTGAATGCTTCAAGTACATCGGCAGTTTTACGCCAATTTTGCGAACATAAAAGTCCTTGACTTCCGCACCACTTAAGGAGGTATTCTGGTCTAGAGGCATAAATTTTGGGCGTTTTGTCGAGCTCGATAAAAAAAAAACAAAAAATATTTTTACCATTTATTTTTTTATAACATATTTATTGATATTTTGAAAATATACAAAAAAATTTTTGAAAAAAAAAATGAAAATTAAATAAGTTATAAGCTGGTAAAGTTGGGGGTAAAAAAAAAGAGGTGTGCTGGTTGACACGATTGCAACCCTTCTGGTCATCTGAAATAAAATTTAAAAAAAAGATTCTTAATTAGTAAGAATGTCGTTATAGCCCCTACCCTTTTTTTTGTTTTTTTTTGTGACGATGGAGAAATCTTTTATAGATACCCGAGGGGTTCGGGGGAACCCCTCGGGTTATGCGGGACTCTCCGGCAAGTAAACTTGCCGGCCTACCCGCTAAAACTCCACCGGGTGACCTTTCCTTAGCCATAATGAGGGAGAGCCGGGCATCACCAGAGGTATTCATCACAGCTCCCCCTCAGGCGTGATGTGACTGGCCCCTATCCCGGGGGAGGGAGTGGCGACACTCCCTCCCCGAAAATTACCGTTTCACCGGGGAAGGCCGGGTCACCACCGACCTTCCCCCGCCCCCCCAGATGTTAGGAGGGGGGGCCGCCCTCGGGTTTTGTTAGGGCTAGGGACGGCTGGGGGCCCCCGCCCCCCCTTCTTTTTCTTTTGGCCCTTACCGGCCTTACTTGGGGGGCCAACGGGGGAGGGGGGGAAATCATCCCCCTCCTCCGGCCCCGCAATGTAAAACCGGTTGGCTTCCAGTTTATAGTCGGGGGGCAAGTTTGCACTAGGCCGCCCCGACTTCCTTCCTGGGGATCCAGGACACGCCGACACCTTTGCCCTTGCCTTCCCTGGATATTTTATAGGGGGGGGGGCACAGGAAGACCCCTCCTAAGGGCAAGGATCCTCCACGTCGACTGTTCCACCTCCCAATCCAACTGCTCGCGGCTGATCTTAATTTTGCGGTCGTTAAAGCAGCGGATTGTTTCCTCCCCCATTTGCTTACGAGTAAGGATTATCTCCTCTTCGTCTACGTCCTCAGGAGCAAAGGAGAACAGAGCCCTCCAGGCCTCCTGAGACTCTTTACCCCCGAGGGGAGCCTTAATTCCCCCCTCGGGTGTCCTTTCATCCTTCTTTCCCCTGGCCCCATCCTCCAAGGCCAAGGGGATATTTCTGGCGGTACCCGTCGCCGCCTGTCCTTCCCTAACCGGTAACCTATGTAGGCTGACCGCCGGGAGGAGACAGGACAGCTTTGGGTCCGCCTCTGCCACCCTCGAAGGGGTGGATACCTCCTCAGGAGCCGGGAGGGGAGGAGTAGGAACCTCTTCTCCCCCGCACTCCTCAACATCCATAGGGGCCTCAGACGAGGACCCCGCCGGGGTGGATCCCTCGGTGACCTCCGCAGAGAGCGTACCCTCCTCCTGCTGCTCTGCAGGGGTATCAGTATCCATAACCTCCCTTTCGGGAGGACACACCTCCAAGGATGTCCCCACCAGTGAGGACACCAACACTGACTCCCCAAGGGAAGTCACTGCCCTTCCCTTGGGTCTCCTCCTTTTCTCCCCTTTGCGGGGGGGAACCACCGGGCAGGTGGGCCCACCGATACGGTGGGACACCACCTGCCCCGCCTCAGAACACGACGGGCAGTGCACGGCCCTCGCCGTGCACGCCCTCACCTGATGTTCCTCGGCTCCGCACCGGAGGCAACGAGTACTCCGGTCGGTAGCCGAGGGACAAAACCTCCGGGTGTGCCCCCGCGCCAGGCACCGGAAGCACCTGGCGGAGGACACACCGCCGAGGGGGTCTGGGTGCCCACCGTCCGCGTGGGACACCCAGACCGCCCTCCCCTCTTCAGAACCGAGGCGTATGTAGGAACAAACGCCTCGGCTCCTAGCATCTGCCCCCCCATAACATGGAGGAGCGCCTCCAGGACCCTAAAGACCGAGGTCCATAGGGCCCTATCCGCAGTAGCCCTTTCGTGCGGGGCGCCTGCGTCGCGCGCCCCGCACAGCCCGTCGTCTGATGACGACATAGGGGGGGCCGGGACACTACCCCCCCTACGCCGGCCCCTGGGGCTCCGGGACGATACATCTATTATAAAACATATCTTCCATGAAAATGTAAATTTTTTTACGTGGTTGTCTTCCACGGGGGGGGTTATTTCGGAGCCCCCCACTCCTAGGCCGGTTGGCTTCACCCACCTCACGAGTCCGGCCTACCCGGGTTTTTTAACATGGTTATTCCTTCCATGTGTGCGCTCTTAGACCCCGGGGATTACTCCCCGGGGACCCCCTCCACCACGGCAAGGTGGCGCACAACGGAGGGGTTATAGCTCCTACCTAAGAGAAAACGGAAAAAATTTTTTTCGCAAAATGGCGGCTGTCTGAAAAAAAGGCATTTTTCGACTCTTTTTTCTCATAATTTTTAATTTTTTAAAATAGTAAAAAAAATAATTTTGATACAAAAGTGGTAGGGGCGATAGAGAGTTATACATTGAAGGTTGGTACAAAATTTGAAGTCAATCGGTTAAATAGAACTTGAGATATCATGTCAACCATGTTGAAAAAAGTAGTTTTGAGAAAAACGCGTTTAAAGTTTTGAGCAAAAGTTTCAGGCAACCGCAGCGGTCTAAGTCATAGAATGGTTATACTTACATTTTGTTAATCGGCGATTCCTGGTTCATAGAGTGTGCCTTCTTCGACTTCAAAATATATATTTTCGGAAGCTCGTTCTGATTTACGAGCAATTCTAGCTTCCTTAGAAGCATCAGTACCTCTGGTACTCAAACGGCTAAAATAGCTATAACTCCGTAAATTATTAGAATTTTAAAATTTTCTCTCGAGGATATATTCTTAAAGGTCTAAACTTTAAGAATATGCAAAAAAAAATGATTTTTTCAAAATTCTAGACCAGAATACCCCCTTAATGCACGATGCATTTAATAACGAAAAAATTTGCACGGCCAGACTTACATTTTGCCTTTGCGCACCTTGAGCATCGAGGTGACTTCTGCTCAAGTTTTGTGCAATTTTTAAATCTTTTGCATTAAGTGTTAATTCTTCCAGACAATCCGTGTTAATAAATTTTCCATGAACGTGGAAACCATTGTCAAATAAATTATTCCTTACTAATTTCATTAAATGAGGAACATCAGCAAAACAGAAAATTTTTAAGTTAGCATCCAGGATGCTCGAAATAGCACTGTTGGTCGACAATTTTTGTTTCTTTGGTTTCTTGCTACTATCTACGCTACTAATATTTGACATATAAGGTGTAGTAAAAAGAAATCCATTATTTTTAAATTAAATTGAAGGCTTTATTTAGCATAGTTAGAATGATCCGATTTAGGTCAAATATGCACCGTTTTGTTCGATAACTTGTTGCCATTTTGAAGGTAATTTCATTATGCCTCTCTCATAGAAACCCTCGTCCCTATTGGCAAAAAACTGGGACAGTCGATTTTCACAAGCTTCTCTTGAGGCGAATTTTTCACCAGCAAAATCATTCGCCATAGACAGGAACAGGTGGTAATCACTTGGTGTCAGGTCCGGACTATAAGGTGGATGCATAAGAACCTCCCAACCAAGCCCCCGGAGCTTCTGGCGAGTCACTATCGATGTGTATGGCCTGGCGTTGTTCTGATGGAACATAATTCCTCTCCTATTGGTCAAAGCTGGCCGCTTCTGGGCGATTGCTTCCTTCAGACGGTCCAATTGTTGACAGTACAGGTCCGAATTAAGAGTTTGGCCGTAGGAGAGCAACTCATAGTAGATGATTCCCTGCCAATCCCACCAAACACACAGCAAAACTTTCCTGACCGTCCTGGCTTGGCCACCGTGTGCGCCGGCTCACCGCGATTCGACCACGACCGTTTTCGCTTGACGTTGTCGTAAGTGACCCACTTTTCATCACCAGTAACCATCCGCTTTAGAAATGGGTTGATTTTGTTGATTCAGCAGCGATTCGCAGATGGAAATTCGGTCCATGAGGTTTTTTTTGCGTTAACTCGTGTGGCACCCATACATCGAACTTCTTTTTGTATCCAGCCTTATTTAAGTGGTTCCAAACAGTTTTTTGTGCAATGTTTAGCTCTTGGGTAATCGAAACAGTGCTTACATGACGGTTGGACTCGACGATTTCCATTATTTTATCGACATTTTCGACAATTGGCCTTCCAGAGCGTGGTGCATCTTTGACATCAAAATTACCGGAACGGAATCGACGAAACCAAAATTGCGCGTGATTGGCTGTTACAGTATCAGGATCATAAACACTATTCACATTTTCAGCCGCCTGACTTGCGTTTTCGCCTTTATCGAAGAAAAACTGTAAAATATGGCGTATTTTCTCTTTGTTGGTGTCCATCTTTGACGCGCGCTCAAACAATACTGAGTCAAGCAATCACAAAACTGTTTCAGAAGTTTTTTTAGTACGAAATCTTATCTTTCTAACGCCATCTAGCATAACCCGATTGCACTTATACAACGCGAGATACAGATTACTAGGGATCCTCTAATAAGGGATGAGACAATCCGCTGCTGGATGCGAATTGGTCATCCGCCATTAATGGGATACTTCCGCAGTTAGGTTAGTGTCGCTTCACATGTATATGTATTTCGTATGTGTAATAGCGTACGCTATAAGTGTAAGCTAGTGTAAGCTAAACGTTTGAAGATAATAAATGTACTGACCAGTGAGTATTGTAACTATTTAAACCATAGAAGCATATTTGAAATATATCTATGCATGTTATTATATTTAAAATGGTCGTGAAAATATATGTAAACTATAACATAACCTCAACGAGGAATTGTCTTAAGTAATGTTATTTTGTATTTTAGAACATGCGGTATTGTGAGGCCTTGAATGCTCGAATTCGAGTAAAAAAGGCTGTAAAATGTTCCATTTTCCCAAATCTCCTATCCGAAGAAAAAAATGGATACAAAATATACATCGTACTGAATAGACTCCAAAGAAGCATTCAACGTTATGTGAAGTAAGTATAGACAATATTTTTGATCAATTGAAATAATGCAGACTATAATTTATGGATTTTTTGTTGTGTAGTGTCATTTTGGTGATGATGCGTGGGAAAATGTGAAAATATTTGGAAAAACAAAACTAAAACGAACAGCAATTCCAACTATTTTTCAACGGCCTTCCAATTCTATTCTTTCAAATGAGATGGCATTTACTAAGAGCATCCTAAAAGTCAACTTATTGAAAGAATCAGAACATGAAGAACTATCAGATTCCTCCAGTCTTTTATCAACCAACATATAAATAAGATCCCCCATCCCCTACATATATATAATTGTTTCTTATTAATAAATGTCTTATTAACACCAACATTTGAAATCAAATTGATTTTAAGTTGGTGATTGTGGTTGCGTTATAAAGGGCGACAGTGTCGACGCGCAACTTATGTTTAATTGTGTACTGCGATTTCGCAGATTATTGATTGGCCAAAAAGATCAGA